>RPFO01000667.1:4124861-4404861 GCA_009746045.1 Mesostigma viride | reverse complement strand
TTGCAGATTCTTCAAATCGTATATATCCCCACGCCGGTAACTCTCAAATCAAACCTATGTCAGGTGGGATACGCTACCAAACAAGGACCCAGTGGATACTACCCCAGTTTATACCTCGATACCTCGGGTAACTGCCGTACAGCAAAAAGATGCCGATACGGAATGGCAGAAGTTCATTTCACTTGCCGGGGCTGTCCAAGGCTGCTTTACCCTTTCAAGCCGCCGACACGAATCCAAAACCAATCATGCAGGACCAATCTGTGGACCCATGTGCACTCTGTTCCACGCCGTTCCGTACTACTGTAACGTTACTGTAGCGTACAAAAAGTTTCAGTCGTCGAATGACAGCGGGATAGTAGTCGCGGGCATCAACAACAAGACGTCAACCACAGCTGTATTCATATTCATCATTCTGAACAACTCGAACACGCGGACAAATAACGGCAGGCTCGAGCTACCATGGTCCGGATTCTCCGGATTTCTGGCCTGCGCTGTCTCGATAAAACAGCGACAGAACCGGGCAGATTTTGGTTGGCACAAGCAACAGATGCAAGGAAGATCGCTTTCTCTGGCAGAAATCTTGAATCTGAGATCTTGAATCTGAAATCTTTGAGATCTGAAATCTTGAATCTGAGATCTTTGAATGACACCGGCTGTCTCTTCAATCGTTGGTGGGGGCCCACGGCCTCATTTGCTCACAACCATGTCAGGACCCGAGGATATTCCCAACAAGAACATGGAGAACTCACTCAGGCGGAAGTGAGGTGTGAGGCGCGCACGCGCGCAGTGATCATTCCTTGTTCAATCCTGTGCCATCCTGTGCCAAGAGTCTCACAGAATCTCATACAAGCATAAACATTTTGCGGATTCAAACTTGAAAGCATTCAAAGCATTTTGCGGGGGAAAAAAAAAAAGCATTTTGCGGATGCGACCGAATTCGTCCAGCGACCAATAAATCATGGTGAGTTCGTGCACTGTACTGCGGCGATTGCTGGCCTTTGCAGGCAAGCGCATGGCATGAATGGAAATGAGTAATAATTCTATTTTATGCCTTCATTACTAAAGCTGTAATATGGCTTATATTCCTTGCTGGCCAAGAATTGGCGCACCTACCGTACGTACGTACGATATGTATATCCTTATATCTTGGTCGCTGATCGACGTTCCTACATGTAGGGATATAATCATTGAAAGAAGACGTCATGCATAATAAGCACGCGGTGAGTACTACGTCACGTGGGTGCCATAATTAATACAAAGTAAAGGGCATCAAGCACGTCGTACTGCCATAAGTACTAAGTCAGTTAGTAAGTGCGTGAACATGCACTGAAGCAATATTGCCACGCCGGAGCACCCGATGAGGCACTTTTCTACGCGGATACTTCATGATCACCCGCTAATGCAAGTGGCGCGAATCACAGCTCGTACTGCCATAATTACGTACATGAATATGTCTACTAATTGACCGATACATGTGCCGCGCTCATCCTACAGCTGCGTTTTGAATTGGCAGCCGATATATTCGATAGAATATCATCCATTCCATCCCATGTTCCCCTCCCACTGAGGACTTATGCTCACGTGACGCAGTCATGTGTCTATTAATTATTTAATAAATTAATTAGGTAAATATTCGATAGCGCAGCTATATACAGCTGATAGCGCCCGGCCTGCAGGGATCAACTATGATCCAGATCACTTATTATATGCCGGACTTATCTCATATTAGTTCATGATATATATTAAAAATATAATTACTTACAGCAGAGTGAAATCACTCAAACCAAAGCAAACGCCCAGCTATAAACCTATATACAGAGCCATGTCAAAGCTCTATACTACGATAAGACCAATGGAAACGCCTAACGGGAGGAACCTAATAGCCCTGCTGCACCGCAAAATCAGCCCGCGTACGGCGGAGCATGATGTCCGCCATGGCCCGAGTCAGCGCCACCGACAAGCGCTGACGCCAATATGACGTCCAGGTCCGCGCCGACCATGGGGCCCGCTGGCCCTCCAGGTCCAGCCGGTCCTCCCGGAGCCGGCAACACTCCTTGAAGAAGGCGGAGGTCATGATATATATGGACTTCTCTGCATGCGCATGAGCTAGCTAATATATATACATATCGGCCGTGCAGCCAATTATGATACTGTTTTATTCAATGTACGTACTACTAGCTCAAATAATATATATATGGCCACGCCGGTCCAACATCGGAGCCGCATTAATAAGAATATGGCGTATTTGATATGAGCTGCGGGCCACTTGATAGCAAAATGAACCTGCCGGGCGTCGCGGGCATTAAATTATTACTATTAAGTTCGATCGTGACATGAATCAACTGAATGCTTGCAAAATATAGTATGGTCATGAACCGGCCATGCCTATGTGATGATTGATGGTGTTTTTATTATGACTACTACTTCAAACTGATCGATAGTCTGCTCTGTTTGGTCCAACTTGCTGCAGGAAAAAAAATGATGCCATTTATCGCAAGGCCGAATATCGATCGTGGAACATCATTGGTCAAGTCGATCTGCAAAGTAGTTAATGCACTCGTGCAAATGGATGCGAACGTGTGTTGGATTATGCAATGGCTGGCATAATATCAACCCATGCAAGCTTGCCAGGCTGGATTGCATGGGCACGTAGGTTAGGGTAACCTAGCTATCCTGCACTAGTGCTAACCAATGAGGTGCTGGCTCCGTCCAGCTAGATCTACTCCAGCTAGGACTGATACGATGCCCGCAGGCAACGACTGCCTAACAGCACTACGTGGACAGTCCTGGACCTCCCCTAGGACCTCCGTACAGGACTAGCACTGCAACCACCTTGTGGTCTGCATCACAGCTCATAAACCCTACCACGTGAATACCCACGTGCGTGTGCACTGCATATCTCAGTGCTAATATCTAGCACCCACGTGCCCATCATGGCACGTGCGGATCTAAATCCTAGTAGAGATATGTCCAGTGTACTACACTACCGTCCATGTCCGTATCCCACTTGGGAGACGGGGACAACGCCACGTGTACTGATAGTCTAGGCCTGAAGCCCTAGAATAACTCCCATTATTACTTTTCTTTGGGGAGTGAGGGGAAGACTCTTCCCACAACCCACTCATATGCCAACCACTACTGATAAGCAAGGTTCCCCACAGGGACAACCAGGACACTGAAAGAGATGCATTTATAAAAGCGCCCATAGCTCCTCCGTGTTGGATACAACATCCCACTGGTTGGGTGCCTGTGTTGGGAAAACCATTGCCAGAAAAATATGACCACACGTTTTATTGACAAAGAACAAGCCATCAATAAAGGAGGACCCTTCTGACCTCAAGCTTTAATGACGCAAAGAGAGTCTTACGGGTGGGACACTTCAGACCCTGCCACCCCATGACCACCCTCCTATCTGGTGCTAATAGCCCTAGGCTGAGGCACTTCACCCTCTGCCATTGTATGGGTTCATCAGCGTGTATAGGACTCTGTACTGAGGCCCTGCAGCCTGTGGCACTTTTGTGAGTGCATCTGCTGCATTGTCAGGGTCTCGGATGTGAGTCTTGGACTCCAGATAGGTACACTCCTGCTTGAGGACAATCCAGTCCAAATCGGTGTGCACAGCCAAGGGGTTGTCCAGGAAAGAGAGAAGGGATTGACTGTCAGTCAGCAGATGGGATTTGACACCAGCATAACTACCAGCCTGATGCTGCAACCACACCAGCAGATGGTTCAAGTACCTGGCATGCAACACAGCAGATACCACAGCACGGCATTCAGCTACATTGCTGCTGACTGCCTTGCGCTTGTGGAGTCTGCTGAACCAGGAAACCAAAGATTGCTTGCCAGTGGGGTTAGACAACATAAAGAGACCTGCCTCTCTGGCTTGTACCTTAGTGACTACCCGTGACTCCATGGAACTGTCCATCATGCATGTGATGTGATGGGTTGGAACAGATCCAAGGCATGAAGAATAAGGGGAGGGCCATCATGTAACACCTGTTTAATAGCCCTAGACCCTACCTCCATGAGGACATCATCATCCACTCTGCTGACCACGCCAGATGAGGAGCACAAGTGGCACACAGCCAACCTAGCTTACCCCTAATAGTGGGACAGAGATCAGGAGTGATGTCAGAGGGAAGAACATCTTTGCAAGACATGACATACTCAGGGGATGCTTTGAGAGAACACACCCACTCCTTCTGCTCCTTAAACAGGTTCAGAATGATGCCACAGAACTTGACAGGATCTTTCCCCAGCTCCAGCTGCTTGCCTAATTCAAAGCTAGCAGACACTTGAGCAATGAAATCCTCCACAGCTGCCCTGGGACCAGTAATGAGCTGATCATCCCCATGCCACACAAACATCATCATACCAGCAGGATGAGGGATGGTGAAGAAACAAGGGTCAATATCATCATACTGGGCCCCCAGCTTCAGGAAGACCTCTTGGGCAGACAGCCTAAAAATTTTAGGTGCTGACTGAAGCCCTTCTACCCCCAAGTTAGGCCTTAGATGAGGTTCCTTGATGTCCCCAGACCAGACTTTGGGAGTGTTTACCACATAGACTTGACCCCTCCACACCTTTTGGGCTATGTCAGGGTTGCCTTTAAGGAAGGCTCGTTTAATGTCAGTGGCTTTACACACGTAGTCCTTACCAGCATTCAGATGGTGAAGGAAAGTGGCCAACAGGACCTTAAGAGACGTCTGCTGAATACCAGGGGTATACAGTTCAGCCTCTGTTAGCTCAGTGGAGCCCCTGAACTCCGTGACACAAGGTCTGGCATGAAAAATGGGAGGTGTCCCATCTGCCTGGGGTTTATGCTTGCAGACAAACTTCAGTCTGAGCTTTCTGGCCCCTTGTGGCAGTGCCTCAATCGGTGTTACAGGTGGTACCTGGGACTTGCTACGTGGATCAGGACAAACCCATTCCTCTCTAGCCCTGTTAAAGGCTTCCATCCATTTCAGAAAACCAATCTGCGTTTGACAGTCTTTGACCACATCATCATAGGACAAGGGAGACATGGACGCTATGTCCCATCTACCAAGCCCAAACGCAGAGGGGTGTAGCTTCTGAGAATGAATGAGGGAATCAACACAGGGTTCCTGACCTGGGAGGTATTTTATGTTGACAGCATTGATGGCTGCTTCCAGGCCATCACTGATCTGTGTTAAAGGAATTTTAAAATGGTCCAGGGTGACCTGCCCCACCCCAGTCACACTCAACCTCCCAGCTGAGATGACTACTCCAGGGTATGAGACAAATGGTTCCCCCAGCAGTGCATTCCCCTTGTAGCCCTCTACTACCTGGAAGGGAGTGGGCACACCCAGAATGGGAATTAGCACTTGGCCTTTGACTGCCATTTTTGTTTTGCCTGAAAAATCTGACACTCTAGCCCAGGGCGAGCGTTGCAGACTTAGGCCAGATACAGCTTGTGCACTGATGATGCTCACCTGTGCCTGTGTGTCTACTGCCAGAATACTGGGATCCTGGTTAGATTCACCCACAGCATTGACTTGTGCTGCACCTGCTGCCATTTGTGCCTTGGCAGTGTGTGCTCTATGTAGAGCTTTTAGAGCCTCAGCAAATTTATTCCTGGGGACAACAGGATCTGCTGCTACTTGTGGCTGTTCCTGAGATGAGGGAGGAGCGACCTGCTGCTCATCCAGTGCACGTTCCTCCTGCCCAGTTGGACCATTGGGCTGTGGTGGGGCTGCACCACTGAGGAACACAGGAGCGTCTATGGTTGTGTTGCTTGCATCAGCTATGTCCCTGGCCAGTTCACTGGGTGAGACCAACCCACCAGACTGAGGCTCTGAATCCATGTCCAAGAATTCTACCCCTGACACGTCTGCCAAAGGAGGGTAATAAAGCTTCAGTCTATGCTTGCCAACCATTCGCTCTCTGTGATGCTGAATAGTCACCGTGTCACCTGTTTCTGACAACCTGATGATTTCAGCTGGACCATGCCATCTACCAGAGTGGGCTTTGTTCCCTTCCCCCTCCCTATAGTAGAGTACCTGATCCCCCACTTCAAACACAGGCCTGGCATTACTTTTATCCTTTTTTGCCAGCAACTTGGCCAAGTGTTGCCTTTGCGTGTTGTAGTGGTCTAGTACCTCCTGAGAGTAGCTACCTGATTGCAGGCCAATTGGTGTGATTTCACCAAAAGGAGAAGACATGAGGGTTTGGTGTTCAGAGTTCTGCACACCTCAGCTGCCCACGCTGTCCTATCAGCATAGCTCCCAGACTCTGCTGTCCTGGACTCATTTTTCTTTATGAGGTCCCTGATAGCACGCATGGTACGTTCAATCATCCCCTGGCGTTCATGATCTTGAGCCCCAGCAATGTCTATCTTGGGCAGATCAGGATAATCTTGTATCCACGTGAACTGCTGATCCAGCATTAGTTTTTCCTGAGGATGATACCGTGCTAGTGCAATCAGCAGGGCTCTGTGCAGTTGTTCATTGGCCATGCCTGGCAAGGGTTCTATCACCACAAACCTAGACCAGGCATCTTTTAGGACCAAGTAATACACCGTGTCCTTCACCAGGTGTATCACATCCCCTACTAGCTTTCCTCTAGCCAGTGGTGGGGTGGCCACATGCCATCTCTTGGGTTTAGGTGCATGCAGTTGGCACGCTTCACAGTGCTTCCTGACATGCCTGCACATCTGTTCCAGGTCACGGCCATCAATTTTATTGGCCAGCCTTTCTGCCACTGCCTCATGCCCCATTGCCTTGTGTAGCTGCTGGGCTAACCTGGCATAGGATATAACCTTATCTGCTGCTGCATCTAAGGAGGCTATAGTGGGATCTTGGGCCACCTGTGCTAACGTCATGTCATAAGCCAGGTCCCAATCCACGTCCTCACTGTCAGGCAATACAGAGCAAATAGAGGGTACACGGCCATTAAGAAACCAGGGTACAGGAGACTTACAGTCGTCCTGAGTGCTGGCTTGTTTTGGGGTGCGCCCCGTCGAGGCTCCCTTCCTGGGCTTGTTGCAGCGTCCCCCTGCAGGTAACGGGTGGCGGGGCTCCCAGCAACCTGGGCACACATCCACATCAGATCCAAGTTCGGGTTTGCCCTTCCAGCAATCATCCCTCTCATGCCCCTTGCATGAGCACCTGGTGCAGTACAGGGTGGAGTCGTGAGGCTTACCTTTTTGACTAGGCCCCTGAGAGGGCCCTGCCTTACTGCCTGTGTTCCCCTTTCCCCCCTTGTCTGATTTCCCTGCTGCTTGGATGACCCCCCTGCCTTCTTACCTTGCTGGGGACCCTTGAACACCGCCTTGACCTGAGCTACCACCTCCTTGATGAGCTTCTTCCTGCTAGGCCTGCACCGTCCTGACTACCCCCCCCTTGGACTTTGTTAACCTTGGGTTCCTTGACAGTGGAGAAGGGTTCTAGGCTCTGCTGAATGAACAACATGGCCCCCCTAAAATCATCCCACTTGTCTTTAAGGCCAGCCAGCAGAACTGCATTGGTGTTCTTGTCTAACTCGCTTTGGTGAGCCACTGATGGATCAGGTACTTAGAGTTGAGCTTCTTCAACTCCTCGTCCCTGTCTATGTACAGGACATACTGTTTGTTGTCCGTACGTAGTCAGACTTGTTGACTTTGTATGAAGCCAACCATGTGAACCCCTTGAGAGCCTGCAGGTGTTCCCCCTTGGTCAACAGCCCTTTTAGGTCTGCTATGAATTCTGTGAAGATTTGCACCTCATCTGCCCCAGGCGTGCTGCCCTCCTCTCATACATCTGCACCATTTGTTTTATGCTAGGTGCAGATTGGTGGATCGTGTTAGACACCCTAAGAGCAGGAAACCAATCACGGATATTATCATGGGACCATGAGTGTTCTATCTTGAAAAGAAACTCAAGTGCATCCTCCTGCACAAATCCCTCAGCTAGACCTGGGAAGGTAATCCTATCTTCCCTACGGGATGCATCAAACCTGGGTCGCTGTGGTACAGCGACAGTCGCTTGTGGTTGAGGTTGCTGCTGCTGCTGCTGCTGCTGCGGTTGCTGTTGCTGTTGCTGCCGCGGCTGCTGCTGCTGCTGCTGCTGATGCTGTGGCTGCTGCTGCTGCTGGGTTGTCGCTCCAGCGTTGCTGCCGCCCGCCATACCCCCGGTGCTTGCTGGTGCCCCTCCCCCTGGTGCTCCCCCGTCCTTCCCCTCGTCACCATCCTCCTCTGGATGCGACCGCTGGGGCGTAGACGATGGTCCACACCCCTCCTGCCACTTTCCTTGGCGGACCCGCTTGGCGGCCCTCAGCAGTTGCTCGATTGCCTCTGCTGCCCGCGCCCGCTTGGTCGGGTTGGCCTCCGCTGCGTCCAGCTCCTGGTGGAGTAGTGCAGCGATGCGGTCCAGCTCCAGGTCCGTGTCGGTCTGCATGGTGTGTTTGGGTGTGGGGGGGGGGGTGGGGTGTGTCTGCGCCAGCGCGAACACGCTCACGCGCGTTTAACAAGGCCGTTCCTCGCTGGGCCCTTGCTGGCTGTGGGGTACGCATGAAGTCCAATACAGCGTCCTCGGCAGCGGCTCATGTGGCGCCAGACCACGCTCAAACCGGATTGCGTCTCCGAATTCTCCCTGCAGAGCCCAGGTCCTGGCCGCCTCCTGATACCTGCGCAGAGCCCGCTCCTCCTTGCGCATGCGCCTGTCTAAGGCACGAGCATTCCTCCTGCTCTTCCTTGCCAGCCGGCCTCCTGCTCCGCCTCGCCGGGCCCACCATTGTTGCCAGTGTCGCCTCTGACCTCTTCATGCCGCGTCCAGCCTCGCCTGGTGACGCCGGGTCTTCTCTGCTGCGTCGTGCGCCTTCGCACGGAGTCGCTTCATCTCCCGATGCTGCGCCTCCCTGCTGCGCGCTCCCTAGCCAGACTGTTCTCCGCCATGGACCGCACCATTGCCCTCTTGGCCTTCCGCTGGCAATGCCTGGCGTACTCTATCTTGGCCAGACGCTCTGCCTCCACCATGGCCGGGTCCATCAAAACCAGCCCTCCCCGCGCTCCTGGCTGCATCTCCACCGACGAGTCGGTCTCCTGCAGCACATCCCAGCCATGCGCCGAAGGCGCGCTGTGCGCCTGTGCGCAAAGGTGTAGAGCTCGTTCTTCTTGCGGAGAACGTAGGGGGCGCCTCGCGCGCACCTGTCCGCGCGCAGCCTGCCCTGGCCACGCGATCCCGCTCCTGCTGCCGCTCCGCGAGCACCCGGGCTGTCCTGTCATCTCAGTCTCCGCCCGCAGCTGAGCCTCGCGCTGAGCCTCCAGCTCGCGCTGCTGCTCCAGCTCTCTGCGGAGCTGGGCCTCCTGCCGAATGCGCTCTGCCTCCGGCGGAGCAGCTCTCTCTGCTCCCTGTCCTCGGCAGCTCGAGATCGACTAGGTCTTCGTCCTCGTCGTAGCCATCCGACGGGATCCCCCAACACCTGCACCACCCTCCCCGGCCCCGTAACCAGCTCGGGTGCCGTGGGCTGCCCTTCAGCCGGTGGTGCGTTGGGACGCCATACATTGTATATCGGCGGCTTCCCGCCAGCTGATCCAGGAACCGCGGGTCCTCGTCCGAAGACGAGCGACCACTGCCGGCATCGCTGCCAGCGTGATCATCCCTCCCCTGCCGGCCCCGCACTGCCGCCCGGTAGTCCAAATCTTCGGACGATGGGGACAGGCTTGACTCCGAAGAGCCTCACGATCAGAAACGTTCGACATTTTGGAATGATATAGATGAAAACTGTGAGAGTTTTATAAATGCAAGTTAATGCACTCGTGCAAATGGATGCGAACGTGTGTTGGATTATGCAATGGCTGGCATAATATCAACCCATGCAAGCTTGCCAAGCTGGATTGCATGGGCACGTAGGTTAGGGTAACCTAGCTATCCTGCACTAGTGCTAACCAATGAGGTGCTGGCTCCGTCCAGCTAGATCTACTCCAGCTAGGACTGATACGATGCCCGCAGGCAACGACTGCCTAACAGCACTACGTGGACAGTCCTGGACCTCCCCTAGGACCTCCGTACAGGACTAGCACTGCAACCACCTTGTGGTCTGCATCACAGCTCATAAACCCTACCACGTGAATACCCACGTGCGTGTGCACTGCATATCTCAGTGCTAATATCTAGCACCCACGTGCCCATCATGGCACGTGCGGATCTAAATCCTAGTAGAGATATGTCCAGTGTACTACACTCCCGTCCACGTCCGTATCCCACTTGGGAGACGGGGACAACGCCACGTGTACTGATAGTCTAGGCCTGAAGCCCTAGAATAACTAAAGTGACGGCAGTTGTGCCGATCTTATTGTGGGGGCGCACTCAAGCTTGATGCCAAATGATCCCGGCGGTACGCGTCGGCTCCGTGATCAGACGGACATGCATATGTCTTCGTGGCCGCTTCGGCATCATTGCGGGTAAGCTCTGACTGCAACTACTAAGCATGTAAATTTTTTATTCGTGGGCGGCGTATAATAATTGAATCAGGTACTGCATGATACAGTCTCAGTCATGTTGAGGTCACGGTGCATGTATATATGGTCCTCGTATTGGCTGCCGCGCCCGTCCCTCGCCGTCACTTCGCACGGTGGCTGATGTCTTATTCCGCCGCGTCCGGGCCAACTGTGTCGCGACCCAGGCCGTACGTGTAGGTCACTTGAATCCCCCGCCTGGTGGGCCGGCAGGGGTGTTGATGAGTGTCGTAGGTTTGTGTTGTAGTTAATTGTAGTTGTATCTTGTGCTGCCACTAAGGCTACAGTATTGATCCTTGCATGCCAATGTCAGCTTCATATATTATTGACAGTCTTTATGTAAGGTTCTTCTTTTCGGGGTCGATTTCTTTATGTTGCATCATTGCCCCTGTCACCTCCGTAATTTATCATTCGCAAGGAATATATATGCCTACATACGTGTTACTAAATTAAGGCAATGGTACATTAGTACACCGAGGTTGTATAATCGAATCTGAACACGTACGGTCAGTTCAATATTATATTATAATAATTATATTATATTATATTACATTATATGTGACTGTGTGAAAAATTATAGAAATTTTTTGAGCTATTTGCTCATCTTATAGTCAAGTTGCGGCATGCAGGCTCAAAGGGGGCCGTCGGATCTGCCGCCTGTAGCGTAGCTCTAATATCGTACGTCACCTACACCATGTAAGGTGCTTGTTCTTACATACGACTAGAGAGAATGGGACCGGCGGTGCGCCGGTACTAGTGCCTACTGGCAACCGCCGCCCGCCCTTGATTGAGGGGGGCGCGACGCCTTGAGACATGTGCTTTGTTTTTCATTTTCACACCGTACTTAGAGTGGTGTGGTGAATTAACGTAGGGGGGCCTTTTGCAGCTCCCACCCACTCACCCTCGCTGCTGTTGGGGACAAGATTGGACCAAGGGGGCATGTGCTGGGCCCCAGCATGGTGAACTGGCCTAACTTGACAATGACTTGTACACAGATTTTGAGGGTGTGGCTAGGCTCAACTTTTAAAGCCTGCTCGTACACACTTATTGTAATGAACTTGTTTCTCTGGTAGGAAGTGTCAAGAAACTTAGACGTGCATTACAATGCAGTTGCACGGTATCGATGATGATGAGAGATGTTTCTTTTATTATAAAATATTAATATGAAAGGAGCTGTGCCACGACTTCGGTTGCCATAGCTACGCCACGAACTGAATGCTCATGACTGTGCTGCCATCAGGCCTACCCACAACAACTGATTGCGGAGTCTTATTATCATGAAGGTAAGAACTGCGTTTCACCAACGAAAACATTTCTAAGGCGTCGCTGCTGCAGTGCCTTACGTTATCCATAGGGATAAGATTGAATCCTTGTCCATCTATTAAGGTACTCTAGAGTATAAACTCCTTCTTTCCCATGCGACAGGGACTTAATAGCAATATATTACGGAGCCAATTGCTCCATACGTAATGATGTCAGTGCTACTCCGGGGCCGGGCTCAACGTACAAGGTGCACAGTGTCGTAAGGCTGGCATAGCTCACATAGGTCCGGCACAAGTGAATACGACTGCCAGGACAATAAGCCTCGGGACAATAAGGTCCAAGGTACTAGAACATATTTAGACGTATTATACTGTATGATACGACTGCATTATACTGCACGATACGACTGCAGTAACGGAACTGATATAGCATATTATTCCTGACACCCGCCTTGCTATAGACGTGGAGTCACTGGCAAAAGAAAGTCGGCTTGTTCAAAATATGTAATGGAGCTCATTGCTTAAGAAATGTAGCAGGGCACTTTCCACAGGAAGGCACTTCAATGGACCTTAGCTTCAGCACCTATAATCAAATTAATTTATCATTTCAATATAAACTTTAAACACAGTAGTCGGTTCAACATTTGTTTCTGTTCAATATTATAAAAATATTTTCAACATTTTTTCAATGTATTATTATTATTATTATTATTATTATTATTATTATTATTATTATTATTATTTGTAATCTTATTGACAGCACAATTAAGTTAAGGGGAGGTGGCACCCCCAATTTGACATATGCTAATATCACTTGAAATTCATATGCACAATGCTGAATTATGATTGGGGGCACTAAATAACATCTCTAGTGAGTTGTCCATGCACTTGTTGGGGGTACTACCCCCATATATACGCCAATAATGCGCTATAAATAGCAAAAGACGCTAATTAGGGCTGGGTATGCCCCAGCCAATGCACTTATTTGTTGGCTACCAAAAATCAAGGTCATATAGTTCCCTGAGTTTGTACTAGCTTGCTGAGCTATTTACATCACGGAAATGGCAAAGCCTTGAACAGTTATGAATTTTCCCGCAAAACAGGTCATTTTTTACCGGACTTTGGGAATAAACATATCATAAACACTTCCGATAGGGCCACAAAATCAACAAAAAATCCGGCTAACAGGGGGACAGCAGTGTTCCAAGTCCCAGGTCGTTCCGACAAGTCTAGCTCAAGTTATTGCGTCAGACGTGTTTTCAGAAAAATGCCCGCTAAAACAGAAAATGTCACTATATCAGCCCTTGTAAGCATCCTGCACAAGGCAGGCAGGGCAAAACCAATCCCCATTGGGCTCCTTAGTCAACGGGGGGTCAGCGCAGCACCCATGCAGTCCTCCCTTGCACCCGAATGTGCTGCACAGTAGGAAAGGGACACCGTCAATTTCATCCGGGGACGCACATGCAAGGCAAGGAATATCATCAACATCATTCTCATCATCACTTCTACCTTCCCCATCGCCCCCCTGCCCCTCCCTTTGCATCACGTCGTGGCAGCCACCCTTAAAACAGGTCATTCCGACAAGTCTAGCTCAAGTAATAAGGTTATGCGTGCTATCAAGACCTGAACATAAGCTGAAGGGGGGGTTTCTTTGTATATGGCCACTTAGGCATGCTGTTTTCCATCAAAAAAGCCAGGAGGCACACCCCACTCGATCACAAAACATAAGCAAACGGCTAGGCACCACATCTGCCCTCACCTGCCGTCCGCATGGCCAACCTTGCCAGCGCAAGCATAGCAACACGATCGCTAGGCATACATGCCAAGAGAGCATACACTACACTCTACCCAAGGTTACCTTAAACTTCATGCCAAGAACTCAGCAAATCTATGATCAAAAGCACACATAATTAACTCTAGCACACTGATGACGACACATGCTCAAGGTTGGGGGTCACTGTGGCACGCACTGATGGGTTTCCTAGACGACCACTCACCACATGACAAGGCGCTAAGGACCACTCAGAGAAAGCAAGTATAAAACACAATCACACTTTACATGCCATCAACATGGATAAAATCCATGCTGAATATGTTATGAAGTACAAAGGGGTGGCGACGCACCTCATACTCCTTCACCGTCCCTCGAGCATGGCCAGACTTATAAGTACGTGAATAGCAATAATGATGATGGCACTAACATGCATTACCAGCATTTTCTATGTTTGTCCCAGGTTAGAGTGTAAGGGTTATGCCAACCAAGCTTACCAACACAGCAACTACTCCTTAGCTGCCCTACCCGACATGGGCAACAAACTGGAACCATGGAGGGCAAGGAACCAAGGAGATCATGGCATACAAAGCTTGCATACAATGCAGTCAACCATGTCAACCATGGTTGGCTCAGCACATTGCTGTCTTGTCACATCATCATAAGTACAAGGAAAGCTCAAATAAACCAATGATGGCAGCTATCTACATGCAGTCACACAAATGCAATATCTCCAACATGATCGTCGATAAAAAATTATACTTCCTTCCCTGCACGATAAAATGCAAAGAAACCAGTGGCGGCCGTTCAGCTTCTGACCGCTGTGATGCCGCTCAGTGCCAGGAAAGGGTGCGTCACTATCACACAACAAGAAGCGTCCATACGCACAACATCCTCGCCAGAACACGAGCTATGAAATCCCTTACGCCTTCCCTAGGATCTATCGGCTGAGACTGAAGCAGATTTGATCAAGACATCAACGAAAACAAGCTAAAGCTGCCAGGTATTCGTCAACACGACGGCAAGCAACGGAGAGTTAACTGGCGGAAACTGACCAAAACGAACGCAAAGAAATTCGAACGATGAGCTCTTCGAAGAAAGAACTGATAGTAGATAACAGTCGCCACTAATCTATCATTACCTTGCCCTCGTAGATCCCTCGCCCAGGCGCGCAACAACGGCCGTTCTTCCATGGAAAGTTCCGACATGCACTGCGCAGGCCTGAAGAAATACTTACCGAGAATGGCCAAAAATGTAGCAAAAGGCACCCGTTCGGTTTAGAATTCGATGCTACCGATATGAATGCATCCTTCACGCTCAAAAAGACCCCCAAAACTGAGAATTTACTGCCGCAACCACGAATTCTATTTTATTCCGCGCGACCAAAAAATGCAGATTACCGCCCATGCCGATCCGGCAGTAAAAGAAAGCAGCGATATTGTAAACCAGCCACTTGCCGCCGCAACCCAACATCATTAAATCATCGTCTTCAACATCCAAGCATTTTTTTTGCATTTCTCTAGCCCTAAATTGCTAGTTTCGCTTAAACGCAGTCGCCATGGCCACTTCCGCAAGTGGTGCGCGCACGGAGCACCCACTTTTCACGGTACGGCCGGTGCCGCGAATTTTTTCGCGCGGAAAATGTTCGGCGCGCCACGTCCCCTTAAGATCGTCCCACCTACTGTACATTGCATGCACAATATTTGTGTGCACAATGTGTGTACAAACACTGTACACTGCTGCTCTCTCATGTCCAGCTGGCTACTTCTGTAAGACTGTAAATACATCATTTGTTCACAGGACTACTTCAAATTATAAATGTATATATGGGTCAATGGTCGATCAGCAGCTAATAATCGTTCGCATGCAAGCTAGTCCGATCGAAATTGGCTTCTTCTTGTCAATTGTCGAATTGTCATAGGCCGGGGGGCGAGATTACTTAATGGAGCTTACAACCAAGGTTGAAATTAAATAAGAGGCATATGCCTCTATCCAGATATATGAGTGGATCCAATAATATATATATTTCCTCGAGGCGAGTTTCTATTGGCGTAAATGTGTAGTATAATCTGTACGACATTAATACATGTCAAGGGTGATTGAAAGTACTGAAGTCGCGAAAGTGTCGCGTAGACGTTTCTAGATCGACTGCGCATGCGACAGTTAAATTAAGGTAGAGACATTGTTGATTGGTAGTACTGTACGACTGTGTTGGATGGAATTTCCGGTCTGTCAGCGATGCGGACTTTGCATCTCACGTTGTACTGATCAGGAAAAGAGCCGTGCTGTGGCGAACCTATTTTCCGCCGTCGGATTGCACCGTTGATGCTGTTGTCGATGAACCCAATGCAAGCCATGTATGAGTAGATTAGTAGAAAATGGCGCGTGGGCGGCAAATATTGGGTGCGGATTTCAGGGGGGGTGGAAAAAAACAAGAAAATTTACATCATGCTGGATTCGAGTAGATCTCGCGAAAACAAGCATGTTTGCCACTGGTCGCAACCCCAGGGGGTCTCTAGGTTAGAAGTTACAGAGCCTCAAAAACCGTTAACTTAAAGGGTAGGTAGGTAGGGTGCCGGGTCGATATGGTTTTTTTACAACAAAACACTTGGAAATTCTGCTAGCTCCCTGTATGGTCGGAATTTTGAAACGGTTTGACGGACAAACTGATAGCACTTGGCGAGCTGAACCCAAATCTGCAGTCAAAATTTTGGCAGGTACCATAGAGGGGGGGGGGTTGCCCGCAAGACGGTGCTGCCCCTAGGCACGGAAGAATGCTGCCGTCTGCCACCACTACAAGGCTTCGGCTATCCAGCGCCGTGCCGTGCCAAGTATCGCGTCGCGCCGGCCAACGACCCATTTAAGAAAACCGGAATTTTCCCATACACAAATATGCTCAAACGGTAGAGCTCGCGGAGCTGATCATTTTGCTCCCTAGGTCGACCCCTATAACCCTTGGGACCTCAGGGTTTTGCTAGGTATAGCGCCTACGTGCTAGGTAGGTAGGGTCCAAGGGCCAACTTTGGGAAAATTTCAGCATGGTGTCTGATATTTTTGTTTTTTCCACCCCCCCTGGCGGATTTCATAAGTTACTGAACTTGTAGCCCGGCGACACCGCGTCAAGCAGTCCGCAGGTAGTCAGTATGTAGTCCGTAAGATAGGGGTCGCGGCCCTTGCAAGTGCCGCAAGGCGAATCAAAAATACGGGGTAACAGGGATCAAGCTCAAATTTTTCATTTTTCATCTATACGATTTAATTTTTTTGAATTGGGAGCTTGAGAACTGGGGACAACCTAGTCCGAGTCAGATTAAAATTGGCTTTTTTTTTGTTAGCTACATAGTTATAAATACTTACAAAAATTACAAACTATTCAATTACAAACTATTCAAGTAAGTACTTCTAGTACTAATAAAGTAACCAGATCTGATATTATAATAGGTGAATGGCGGTAATTTATTGTAAGATAATTCCCGGCGGCCGGAACCTTATACTTTAATACCATTTTAAACCATGATCAACATTATCCACCTTGTGTGTCAGTGACTTCTATCTTAATTATATGTAACTCTAAATCAATGCAAAGCTTCTTTCCTTGCCGATGCTGGATTAATAGGAGTTAGACTGTGTAGTTTCCCACATTGATATGCGTCAAATTCTGTCAGCTAGCCCTTAATTGCGTAAACAACTTATTTACTTAGTATGCTTCTAATAATTTGATAATTTGCCACAGATACTTGTCATGCTACATACTTAGAAGGTTACATACATGACTTGCGACTCTGACAGTGGCTGCAATCAATATGCTTATGTCAGACTAACAGCGTAATAATATATTCATACTGCAACTGCTTCCTGGTAATTAAAGGGTTACATAGCACCTAAGGTATGTGTCAGACTGAGGAATCTCTTTATACCATACCTACAGCAGGATTTGCGTTCCTCACTTAAAATTCTTCTATTGATAGAAAGTGAACGATCATCAAAGTCAAGTAGGTGTCATGCACATGCATTGTCAGCTGTCAACTCTTATGTTTAAAGTCGTTCTCGTACACATGTCACAATATGAAAATATACATTTAGATATTGAAATTGCATGACATTGGCAAGAGCCTGCTGCTGAAACTGCTTACTAATGCTCGTATACGTCCCTTCAATGCCCGGCCACTCGACCCTGACTGTCAATGTTCCAGGTGCGGCAACTCAATCGCTACGATAGCTTCAACTTAAAGGCTATCTAGTTGATACGCTGGTTGAGTTTGGCATTATGGCCGATTTCGCTGCAGAAGGACAGGGGGAAAACAACCCGAAGTTCGATGTCCCATCTGCAGGCAACGAACCACAGCAGGACACAGCCCCATCGGACGAAGGTATGTGTGCGGTAATGGCCTCAATGAGCTGATCAATATTCATGTGCCTTTGTCCTATACTTGGACATGGATGACTTGTACCCTGAGTCAGCCTAGCAGCATCACGTATTTGATTTACAAGTGGTGCTATGGCCTACTGTGGACAAGTGTTTGGTCCATGAGCTGACTAAGTGTTGGCAGCTCATGATGACACATGTTATGACTTACATGATGACAAGTGGGTAGACTCATTGCATGACACTTGTCACTCCAAAGAGAAGAGATGTGTCACTTTATTAATCAATTGTTATGTGGCACATTATTGCGTAGACACTTGGCATCTAGCTATTATGCCAGCTCATATTGGATCATGTCTAGAATGTTCTAGGAATGTTCTACGAATATATTATATAATGCCAGGAATATTCCTGGAATATACTGAGAATATGCTAGGAATATGCTGGGATGTTTCTACAAGCTTCTGTGATTATGGCATATTTGCTGATGTCATCCTAGTTCTAGCCTAAAAGGTATAAAAGGAAACTGCCCCCTAAGGGCAGGTACCTCCATTCAACCTGTTTTCCTAACCTCTCAACCTATGAAGTATAATTCTTTTTCTGGTTTCTCTTCCATTGTCTTCAAGCTCAGTCTTTCATCACCTGCAAGGTACGTGCAAGGGTAGCAAGGCCAAGCACAAGGCATTGTGTAAAACCCATAATTATTACTATATAACTATTAGTTTCCTCTACCTCTCCAACAGACTGTCATCAGGCATCCAGTCCATTTGTGTCATGCACTAGTTGTGGAATATGTCGTAATCATGCATAACTGTTATGTGTCGAATCGACCGGCGGCCATGGCGGCCCATTGCACACCCAGCCGCAGCTGCCGCAATATATTCTGATCAGACACGCCGCAATATATGTTCCATTGTAACATTTTGACCAAATTACCTAGCTTGTCAGGCCGACTAATACAAATGATTACCAGCGCATTTATGGTATCCTAGTATCTGAATTTTCTTCCAAGGGTCGTGGAAACATGCAACGTCGGAACTGAACTGCATTTATCAAGCAATATAAATGCAACGAGTACCCCATCATTTTCCAAACACCTACAAAGTAGCGAAGAAGCACGTGCAGTACCCACCTTGTACGGTCCCTACGTGCATGCATCCCTTGACAAGGAACAAGCATGCCTGCACCAACCTACGCTGTGTGCATCCCAGCCGCCCATGGCTATGAACAAGCACGTGGAACGTACCCTGGGAGTTAATATAAGTAGTGACGGAACCTTTTTGCCACTTGGCAATTAGGTCCGTCACTATTTATCCGGCGAAAACCACTCGCCGGTATCTATTCCGCGTTAAGTTCACGTGAACGTGGCGAACGTGGCCGGCGCGGAATTGATTCCGGCGAGTGGTTTTCGCCGGATAAGTAGTGACGGACCTAATTGCCCAAGTGGCAAAAAGGTTCCGTCACTATTTATAATAACTAAGACTTCGCAAGTCGGGGGTTCGAATCCCTGTGGTGACACGGGTATTTCCAAATACCGGCGGAAGGATTGATAAGGCCAAACGAAAGCGCCAGAAAGGAAAAACGCCCGGTTGGAATATGGTTAAGGCGAGATTTGGTACTGCAGTAGCCCCAGCAGTACGATACAGATATCGACCCCCACACTACAACGTTTTAGTTATTATAAACAGTGACGGAACCTTTTTGCCTTGGGCAATTAGGTATATTTATCCGGTGAAAACCACTCCGAGGCGACGCCGGTATCTATTCCGCGTTAAGTTCACGTGAACGTGGTGAACGTGGCGCGGAATCGAGACCGGCGAGTGGTTTTCGCCTGATAAATAGTGACGGACCTAATTGCCCAAGTGGCAAAAAGGCTCCGTCACTATTTATAATAACTCTGGGTGGAGCATCCCTCCCATGACAAGGAACAAGCACGTGCAACCACCTGGCAGTACCCTAGACTTGCATCCCTCCCTTGACAATGAACATTCATGTGCACCCGGCACCTACTCGGCCACATGCATCCCTCCCTTGACAAGGAATTAAGTTAAGCACGTGCACCCACCTACCCTAATATGTAGTAACATGCATGCATCCCGACTGGACCCTTGCCAAGGAACAAGCATGCCCACCAACCTACCCTGTGTCACTGCATCCCTCCCATGGCAACTTGGAACAAGCATGTGGAACCTGTACTACCCTGTGTGCATCCCTCGATCGACCCATGACAACTTAGGAACAAGCACGTGCAACCACGTACTACCCTGCTTGCGTCCCTCCCTAAATCTTGACAAGGCACAATTAAGCTGCCAGGTACGTGCACCTGCCATGCGGTGTCACTGTGCGGAACGTACGCCCGAATTTCCCCACGCGGCCCAATTTATTTAGTAAAGTAATGCGATACGCATTACTTTTGCGTACTTGCAGCCCTATTTTAGTTAAGTTATTATGCGATACGCATTACTTTTGCATACTTGCAGCTACCCCACATGCATCCCTCCCTTGACAATTATAAGCCCATGTCCACCCACCTACCCTACGTGCATGCATCCCTCCCTTGACAAGAAACAGTTCAGCATCATTGCCCACCAACCTATATACCTAGCTGTGTGCATGTCGATTCCTACGATTAGTTATTTCCTACGATTAATTTATTGCTGACATTATGCTGCCGGCTGAAGTGCCGACAATACCTTATATTTTCTCCTACCACCTGGCCAAAAACAACTACTAAGACCAAGTGTTGTATCGATGTAGTTGACTGCTCGAACTAGCAACTACAGATAGGCAGAGTTCAGGCATAGTACTTGAGGACAAAACCTCAGACATACAGAGCCTGTATGCCGTAATAACTTGTAGTAAAGTGATCTGGACAACTTTTGTTGTAAAGTAATGACTATGTCATAGTAGTGAGCTGCCCATGATGTATGCACAAATAAAATACAGCTTATTTATGAATTCTAGGTTGGGCGCAGATATAGCCGGATCGCCTCTTCGAGGAAATCGCTCTCCTGCAACCTGGTGAGTTTACCGCCATCCTGATCTTCGTCGACTTCATCAAGGCTTTTGATTCTGTCCTCTGGGACGCTCTATGGGCTGTACTTGCTCGCGCTCGCGTCCCCACTCCCCTGATTACCGTCATCCGCACGCTGTATGAGGGGTCGACCACTTCGGTGCGCACTCAACACGGCATTACCCCGCCCTGCCCACTGCGGACCGGCGTCTGGCAGGGTTGCGTCCTGTCGCCGTACCTGTTTATTATTGTAGTGGATTATGTTATGCGCCAGGCACGTGCTTGCTTTGCTAGCATTGCAGGCCGTGCCCCTGGCCTAGTGATCACGAACGAGCTTGGGGAAGGGGGGCCGACTAACAAGCAGAATTTACTAGCTGACCTCATTTACGCCGACGACATCACGCTCATCGAGAAAGCCGGAGTCTGCCCAACTTTGGCTGGACTGCCTGGCGCTCGAGGCTCGGGCGGTTGGTCTAGAAATCAGCCCCAAAACGGAGGCCCTGGCCCTCGGCATGGCAGGGCCCCCACCCACACTCCGCCTCTTAGACGATGCCGAGGTCAACTACCCTCCTTCAGGCCGCTTCAAGCTGCTCGGCAGTTGGCTTCCCGACTGCGAGGACAACATGACTACACGGATCGGCATGGCGTGGGCGCACCTCCATGACCACCGCCGCTGGTGGAGCAACCCCGCCCTACCCCGGATCGTCAAGCGTGACCTCTTCAAGGTCGTCATTCTGACGATCCTGACCTACGGCGCCGAGACGTGGACACTGATGCAGGAGCTGGAGCAACGACTCGACGGCGCCGTCACCAAGATGCTGCGCAAGGCCCTTAACATCCCCTTTGGTTTGCACATTAGTAATGAGGATTTGTACGCTGATTTGCCCTATGTTTCCCACATTATTAGGCACAGGCGCCTGGGCCTAGCCGGGCACCTGGCCCGCACAGATCAGGTAGATACATCAGATAGACTAGCTGGCACCAAGCCCGCCCAGCCTGGGCGATATGTCCTCACCTGGCGTGCCCCCGGCCGCGCGCGGCAGGGCCGCCACCCGTGGACTTTTAGTGATAGACTCGGCATGGACATGTGCTACACTAGACGTGACGGGCTCACCCCCGGGCAGCCTCCTGGTTTGTCTGTAATATGGAGGCAGATGGTGCGCAAGGATAGATGGCAAGTAGTGATGAAGGAGACCACCCCCAAGCCTGTGGGGGCTCCGCGTGTGACCAAGTATGGCATTCATAGCGATTCGGGCCGCGGTGCCCACACCCCTGTGACTAGGACCTAGATAGCTTATACCATCCATTCCATCCCATGTTCCGCTCCCACTGAGGACTTATGCTCACGTGACGCAGTCACGTGTCTATTAATTAATTAATTAATAGCCGGATGAAGACTCGTAACTGTGTAATGTGTAACTAGAGAGAAACATCCATCAGTTATCATATTTATAAATTATCTGGACCTCTGAAGGGCTACAGCGCCCTGTGGTCTGAGCTCAGACAGCTGCATGGTCCTCCTGCACGCTGGTGGCTGTTTTTGCATAATTCAGACATTAATTGACTATCAACTGGGCCATTGCGCCTTGCGGGTATGTGTTAAAAAGCTACCTTCATGAAATGCGTATTGGAGGAAAGATCTCGAACCTTAGTAATCAGTTTGCGTATTATCATTGAAATGTGAATTAAGTAGTGGTACCAAACAGGTGGCCAACAAGGCCTTCCCAACAAGGGAATCCCAACAAGGGTGATGACTCTGACCAACAAGGTCTTTCCAACAAGGAATTCCCAACAAGGGCGTGAGTCGGACCAACAAGGTAAGCATGACAATTGCGGAGGCAACATTATGTGGAAAAGAACACCGTCGCTATAGCCGTCGATCTAGGAATAATCTACGGACGTACAGTTAGGGTCCAGCCAGCCGCCACTGCCACACAAAGGTGGGTGGCTTGCATCAACACAGAAATGATGAGTTGGGTCACTAGTATGCAAGTGCAAGGACATTGCGCCTCCAGGGCAGCACATAGTGAACAGAAGGTCGGCGCGAAGCGCGGATCCTAGCAAAATTGTCAGACGGCCACAGTACCCGTAGTACAGTTGAAAGTATGCCAATTTATGCTACATCGGACTTTGACATCGTACCCTGAAAATATTACTGGTAAAGACGAACAGCTAACGGGCACAACCAGGATGGTCAAAAATCCTGACAGTATGTCGCTCCGCCGCACTGCAAGTGACTGAGGGCCGAATTTCTCAGTGACCACACAAACTTAATGAGATCCCGGAGGCTGGTCGCCAGACATCATGCCGCCTCATGCAGCAACTAGGTGAACTACATACCCCGCCAGTCCATGCATGAGCCTCTGCATGCAGCCTCTATAGCCCGGCCGCTATAATTGAGCCCCTAGTAATTGTCCCCCTTGACCCCGCAAAGGCTCTGACAAGGCCGGGGGGCCAAAAGGGGGTCAGTTAGGCATTTTCTGTCCCTTTTTCACGTGTTGTTCACGAGTAGTTTGCACTTGATTTTGCTGTAGTTGTCATTCCCTCAAGAGGGAATGACAAGAGCTGCTTGAAAAGCAGCTTGGACTCCCGTGTATCTTTTGTATGTCTATTTTCCCTGGCACATAACTGTTTTGACTATTATGTATATAAACGTAAGTACGATCATTCTTAATTTGTTCATTCATCTTAATATAATCCTGTCATTGATATGTTCTTAATCTGATCATCTGCGTACACGTGCGTCCGTACCATCCATTATACTGATTTATGTTATTATAAATTTCACAATATAACTTTCCTGTCAAACTATCAATAATTTTGTTGCCTGCCCCGTCAAGTGACTGTCAGAAATATTCATTTCCAATTCGGTAATATTCCTGTCTTTTCATTCATTATTGTCAATCTGACAGAGGCCTGCAACTATAGTATTCAGTATAATTACAAGAATTTCACTTTGAATATAATTACTTAATAGCGTATGCAAGTCATAGCCAGTCTTTACACGGCCAATTCTCGCGGCTGCTGGCGCGCACGTAAACTTGCCAAAAAATTAATGCTGTTGGTCAGAGCTCTCGTTGTCAGAGTTGAACTTGTGTGCATGCTAATGTTGTAAAACGGTACACAGCAGAGTTATACTTGTGTGCATGCTCATGTTAAAACAGTACCGACAGCATTTATATTTTATCTGCTTTTAAAGGCAAATATATCGAGCTACCATGGTCCGGATTCTCCCGATTTCTGGCCTGCGCTGGTTGTCTCCTTGATATCGGTATATGGATAAATTAATTAATGGCCTCGCACTGAGGTTACTATAATATAGTATTAATTGCTGGAGTATTAATTGGGGGGCAGCATCATCTCGAATTCGTTTTTCGCAGGGCGCCCGGGCGGTATTCAGTGGTAATCAACTAACAATTGAATTTATTCCATGACGTCCATGCTCTCCTGTCCATGTATCCTTGATTGCAGGCAATGTACAGTACTTCTCATACCAGGATTTGGTGGCCGAGTACGGCATCCTCAGCATTTTTCCCGTCACGAAGACTACAGTGCAGCCTGTTCTCCCGTTAAATGCATGGGGCTCATCCACCATCACCTCTGAGCAATCCTCGATTGAGCAATCAACTACCATAACCTCTGAGCAACACATGATCAGTCCATCTGAGCATCAACTGGACGTTGATCCGAGCTGATCTGGTATCTGGACCAGTTTGTTATCACGAAACTCAATAATGCTTGCTCAATGATGTAGATATTCATGTAGAGGCATTCACGCAGGGTTGGGCTCACGCATAGGATCGTACCGGTACATCAGATAGATACATCAGATAGATACATCAGATAGACTAGCTGGCACCAAGCCCGCCCAGCCTGGGCGATATGTCCTCACCTGGCGTGCCCCCGGCCGCGCGCGGCAGGGCCGCCACCCGTGGACTTTTCGTGATAGACTCGGCATGGACATGTGCTACACTAGACGTGACGGGCTCACCCCCGGGCAGCCTCCTGGTTTGTCTGTAATATGGAGGCAGATGGTGCGCAAGGATAGATGGCAAGTAGTGATGAAGGAGACCACCCCCAAGCCTGTGGGGGCTCCGCGTGTGACCAAGTATGGCATTCATAGCGATTCGGGCCGCGGTGCCCACACCCCTGTAACTAGGACCTAGATAGCTTATACCATCCATTCCATCCCATGTTCCGCTCCCACTGAGGGCTTATGCTCACGTGACGCAGTCACGTGTCTATTAATTAATTAATTAATTAATAGGATCGTACAGGATTTCGGTATTCTAAGTTCAAAGTAGTTAATTCAGGACAGTATGTTTTAGTGTCTTTAGTTCAAATTCAATTTGAACGAAATTGTAATGTAGTGAGTACAGTACAATTTGGTAGACACATTCACGCTAAGTTGGGTTGACGGCCCCCGAAACCCTCGAACCCAGCTTTAAGGTTAAGGCGTGAATGGCTGTACACCAGACTGCGTCTCAGTGCAAATATCATTGAAGCTTGAGCCGGTGAGATGACCGACATGGTGACAGTCTGTACGCAGCTACAAATTAACGCCAAACAAAACGTCTGACAGAATGGCCGCCGGTTTTCTAGTCGCAAGTCAAATTAGTTTGCAAATGTTGTATATATACTAAGAAATTCTTCTTTTGGGGGGTTTCTTTATGTTGCATGCCGTGATCTCACCTCCGTAATTTTATCATTCTCAATAAATATTAAGAAATATCCCCTAACTGGTTTTTCCTACCCGGCCCTTGTTTCCTCCCTGGATGTAGGAAGAGGGCTAAGTTAGTGGAAATATTGCGCGGAAACCTTTTGCCACCTGCGGCAAAGGTTCCGCACAATATTTCACCGGAGTTAACCACTCTCCTAGACTATAGATAGCTTAGAGTTAGGTTAGGTCGATTACGCGGCTTCTCCCACCTCCACCCACCCAACATGGAATATGTGCTACATGACCCCCCAACGGCGACTGTCAGCCATCGAGTCTCCAATCTTATTGGTTTCTGCATCGACAATAATATCGCCATCCTGGGAATCCAAGAACACAGGCGGGCTGCATCAGCCCGCGGATCGACTGCCCTTGCTGCTGACGACATCGACGGCTGGCGGTTCTACTACGGAGGCGGCGACGGCATCGGGAACGGGGGCGTCGGTCTCCTCTGCTCCCCGCTCGTCGTACGCCACATGGGCGAACCCCAGCTGGTCAATGCTCGGCTCCTTGCTTGTGGCCACTTTTCATTCGGTGGAGGGCCACTCGACCTACGCCCTGACGGTGGGCGTCGGTTACGCACCCCGGCCCACTCCGGCCACCCAGAACAAGATCGCAAGGACTTCTTTGCTGCGCTGGAGAACCTGGCGAACGGCACCCCTGGCGATCGCAACTACGTCGCTCTGCTACTGGACGCCAACGCAACGCTACCACCGGGTACAGGCGGATGTCAGCACGCCCCCAACGGTACGGTCTCCAACGCCAACACTGAACTTTTTGCTGATTTGCTTACGACATGCGATTTGGTCACTGCCAACACCCGCTTTCCACATAGTCCAGATGCTTTGGTCACACACAACTCGCCAACTGGCACTGAACGCTGCATCGACTATGTTGTAATGCGCAAGCGTCATCAAGGATCTGTACTAGCTGCTCGCTCGCACGTGATCCCCCTGGTGCGCTCCGATCATCGCATCGTCACCGCCCACATCCGCCTGCGATTCCCCTCGCCCTTTCGTAGGCACGTGGCACCACCTGATTTGCGCACACTGCAGTTGCTTGAGAAATCTGACGACGCTCTGGAGGACTTCCCTGAAAAACGCGCCCACAAGCGCGCGGCAGAGGCGTTCGTCGACGCGCTGGACATCCTGGCCAGCCACGCCCAGCTGGTCGCTGCCGGCCCGGCTTCGGCCCTTCGGCACCTCGCTGGCAAGCTGCCGGCCCGCGGCCGGGGCCCTGCTGCCCCCCCGCCGCCCGCCACGCTTCACCAGCCTGCACCGGCTCCCCGCCGTCATCCAGGCCCGGCAAAGCCCTACGCGAAAACGGCGAACCCGCCCCCTACGCCCGCCTCAAAGCCGATTACCACTCGGCCATCCGGCAGGCGACCAAGGAGCAGGAGGACCTTCATGTCCGCGAGCACTTCGCCCACCTCAAGGACCACTGAGCACGGCAAGTACGCGTGGATACGCCTGCGTCACGCCCAACGGCCCGCCGGCGGCGCGCAGCCGGCGCCGCGGACGCTCTCTGGCTCACCGCAGCAGCAGCTCGACCAGTGGTATTCCTCCCAGTCCCGGCTGCTCGGTGCCCCCGACGGCGATGGCGGCAGGTAGATCTCGCCAGTTTTCGCGCGAATTTCAGTGGCTGTTGGGTAGCACGACCATGATGATGCGTTCAAAGGTTGATAATTAGGTTTCTACGAGTTTGTTGAGGTACTGGGGCAAAGGAAACGTAGTTTTTTCCAGTTTCTCACCCAACTTTCATGCGGAAACCCTGGAAACCGGCATACATATTATTACGTCAAGACTCGGGTCTGCTGCGGCACCATGCTTGGTATTTCCATGGTGTTTCGACTTCTTAACACATGTTTATTCACTCCGAACGCCCGGACTCTCGGCCAAACCGAGATTTGTGCAGACGTTTATTGGGTAGCTCCGGGCATGATGGTGCTTGCAAATAGCGTAAGGCGTGACCGTGGCTATTGCTACGGTATGCTGTATTTTCCTGGAAATGGCCTCTGCCACCGGCTCAATAGTGCTTGCAGGCGTAAGTATATCGTGTTTCTACCTAGTTTCTGCCAGTTTTCCACTTATTTCTACCGACCTCTGCCCAGCCTCTCTAAGACCGCCATCCTACTCGACGTGGCTTGCATGTCAGCCATAGCAGGTTGCAGTTGTGCAGTATTTAGGTGCTGTATACGTCGTCAAGCCGTGCATATATCGTGAGGATTGGATGTTGATGGTTTATACTGCGTTGATTGTGCAAGAAGATCAGCTAGGTGCCCTTAATCATGGTGTATAATCATGTGTTGTTAGCATCTTGCCACCATTTGCTAGCATGCATTCCAGCGTCATCTTTGCCTGCATGTAAGCTCGTGGATCACTCAACCTATCCAAGCCTTGCATTACCCGTGCCTCTTTCTTTCAGTATTGCACGCGTTATGGAATGAAAACCCAGCACCTCCGTTCCCACGAGGCATGTGCTCAACACGTTGTGAGAGTGGATGATGCTTTGGCTATGGCTGCCTGATTCAGTCATATAAGGTCATCCAGTCATGATGTTTGATGCATGTTTGATGCTGTATCACTTATAAAACACCTATTTTCAACGTTTTGACCCTCCAAGCTCACTATGGCCCCGTTTATGGGGCTCGGATCAGGTAGATACATCAGATAGACTAGCTGGCACCAAGCCCGCCCAGCCTGGGCGATATGTCCTCACCTGGCGTGCCCCCGGCCGCGCGCGGCAGGGCCGCCACCCGTGGACTTTTCGTGATAGACTCGGCATGGACATGTGCTACACTCCCCCCCCGGCCAGTTAGGCTCGAAACACACGCCCTGATCAAGCATGCTGTTTCCGGCCCCACCGTCTAGGTCATCTAGTCGCTCCACACGTAAGCCAGCCATAATTTCAATGCACAAGGATACACATTTCCATCACCATTCATCTTCATCATCCTGAACGACTCGAAAACGCGGAAAAGATAACGGCAGGCTCGAGCTACCATGGTCCGGATTCTCCCGATTTCTGGCCTGCGCTGGTTGTCTCTTTGATGTGCTACACTAGACGTGACGGGCTCACCCCCGGGCAACCTCCTGGTTTGTCTGTAATATGGAGGCAGATGGTGCGCAAGGATAGATGGCAAGTAGTGATGAAGGAGACCACCCCCAAGCCTGTGGGGGCTCCGCGTGTGACCAAGTATGGCATTCATAGCGATTCGGGCCGCGGTGCCCACACCCCTGTAACTAGGACCTAGATAGCTTATACCATCCATTCCATCCCATGTTCCCCTCCCACTGAGGACTTATGCTCACGTGTCTATTAATTAATTAATTAATTAATTAATTAATTAATTAATTAATTAATTAATTAATGGGGCTCGTGTCGTTGCGTAATGTTGTGAAGGGCTCTCCTGTTTCCCACTGCGTTGTACTGCGTTGTAATTGTGATGCTAATGAAAAATAGCTCCAGTGGCCCAATGGGCCTGAGTTTTGTTTCACAGAGCCTGCATATGTTGCCCATAGCTCGTGCAAGAAGCCAGATTTTTTTCATGAACCATTTGTAAATAAGCACATGACTTGTGACCTAGGGTCAAGAAATCGCGGTCATGGTCAGACCCCCCTGTATTCAAACCAGTGTATCTCTCTAATGAATAAGCATTTTGTAGGTCTGAGTAGCTCAAAAAATCCTTTGATTTATGGGCTTTCAGGAAAGTATATACATGACCATGAAATTTTTTTTTCCTTAGGTGCTATACGCGTTCTAAAAAAAGCTTACAACGCGATATATCGCGTTCTAATTGAAAAAACACGGGTTAAGCTGACGGCGCTCAAGGGGTTCCTGCTTGATGTCTGCAACCAGATCCTGCTTGCCGCCGCGCCGCTGATTCCTGAGTGGCAGCACAGCTACCGTATTATGCTGTACAAAAACCAAGGTTCCCCTGACGACCCCGCCAACTACAGGGGCAGCTCACGTAGGTGGGACGCAAGTGGAACACTTTTCACCTAGGAGAGACACCAGGTTCAGGTACGTGGATCAGCCATGTTTCAGGTATTCATGTAGGTGGGACAGGGTAGCTTTCAAAATTCAGTGCGGTGGGACAGTTACATGTTCAAAATTCAGCTAGGTCGGTGGGACAGGCAAATTTTCAATTACATGTAGGTGGGACACATGTTCATACACATACAAAACACAGGTTGGTGGGACATGTCCCACCGAGTTGTGTGGCATGGATGTGTAACACCTATAATGCGCCAGTTTCAGCTATACTGCACTCGTTTCAGTGCTATATAAACTGTGCCGGAAAGGTCACGGCAAGCCCTACCTAGCCTATTCAAGGTGTGCCAGAAATACGGCAGGCGGGTGCGATTATTAATGACGCAACCCTAATACCTCCGTTTACAACATGATGGCCAGATATTAAAAACATAAAGGGCAGTTGGGCCCACAGGGAAAAGTCTACATCGCAACAAGGCACCATGCGACTCCGTAGTCAGCGATCACAAACGTTTGCTTCACCCTTTCCGTGCGCTTCTGCTCATGCTGTTTAGGGTACCTGCACATAAGAAACGTGCCAAGACACACAACCACAACACCATAATAATGCATTACAAATGCGAAGTACAATGGTGGTGGTGGTGGTGGTGGTGGTGGTGGCGGCGGCGGCGGCGGCGGTACGTGGTGGTGCATGGTGGGGTGTGGGGGTTGGGGTGGGTGGGGGGTGTGGGGGTGTGGGGGGGTGCGTCCCTGTGTTGTGGTGCATGTACGTGTGACAGTGCATATGTACGTGTGATGTGTGATGTGTGATGTGTGATGTGTGATGTGTGATGTGTGTGTGCTCATACGCCTACTAATATGTTGGCCCATTTGATCATGCCGACGTGACCTGTCGCATGTGTCCGGTAGACATATGTACTGCATGCTACCTAGTCACACATGGCATGGGAGTTACATACAGAGTGTACATTCTTGTCACATAAATGGTCCAGTATATCTTGGAGCCAACCCATATGCAACGATACTAACTTGACCACCATGCGCCAGTGGTTGTCATATTTCTTTCCTGCATACGGGTCCTGTGGGTCAGGGTTTCCGTAGTACGTCAGGCCGTCACCATACAAGGTGAAAACCTGGTATTTGGCCCAGTCCGCCGTTGTCAGCACCTCGGCACGCTTTGCCACAGTGCGCTGTGGCGGAAGCTCGAGAGGAGGGAGAGAAGGCTTGGACTTTTTCTTGGCTGGGCGGGTGGCCTGATCCGTTGGTGGTGGTGCTCCCGCGGCTGGGTTGCCGACCCCTGCTGCCCCCACCTGGTCGGCTGCCCCCCCCCTTCCCACCACGTCAGCTGCCCCACATCCGGCCTTGTCCCCGGTTGCCTTCACTGCTCCAGCCTTCTTGCTTGCCCCCGCCTTGTTGGGTGCCCTTACTGACCCCATCTCGTCAATCCCCCCCTTCCGCGACGCTTTCTTTTCGCGTGCCTCATCTTCATCCTTCCCCGCCTCTCGTCCGCCAGCCTCATCTCAATCACTGCACCAGCGTTTGTCCGATGCTGAACCCGCCTGGCCTGCCACCCACACCTCCTTTTTCCCCTTCTCGTCCCACGTCTCTCTCGCAGGGTTGTTGAAAGTTGCGGGAGTTTCATCGAAGCACCATCTGAGCCACGATGGGAAGTTGCCCCACACCTCGTCGAATTCGTTGACCGGATGGTCCGCGCTGCCCTTGTGAGGCATGGACACGATGTAGCCTTCAGCACCCTCTCGACGAACCCTTCCATGATCGCCATCTTCTCCTCAGCTGAGCGTGCCTGGGACTTCACATTGGTGCGAAGGCGGGTTGTGAAGCCGTGCCTGAGCCGAAACTTGGTCAAGAAGCCGTCGCTGCACACGAAAACTTTCGCGTTCTCGGGGTGAAGCTTGCGCATGGACTTGAACATCATGTTCTGCACAACATGCATTGCACAAACAAATATTAAAACAGGACAAGAAGAACATTTTAGGCAGCAAAAAAGGTTTCTTTGGTGCAGGTAGCTGCTTAAGCCCAACTGATGATCACGTGACATTGCCCTGCATCATGAGCAATATATCTTTCAAATAAAGGGGGGGCAGCTGGGATATCGCCAAGAAATGAGCAAGACTGCTATAGTTTCCAACCCTTCATCCATGATCACCCGTTGCTGGGTGGTTACGCTGCATCATTTGGCTGCATGCAACGAAGAAGACCATTACATACTTTCGGCTCTTCCACGTCAAATTCTCACGGGGCCGGGCTGCATACTCATGATCAAACAATCAAAACTCAGCAAACTAGTGCGACATGTACAAAATGCAGCAGGACAAATACCGACAATTATGATGGAAATAAACTTACGCGCACAAGCGCGCGGTTGACCATGTACCCCTTGCTCCGATACTCGCGAATCTCATGCTCAGTGGCCGCGACCCAGGGAAACGTCTTGGTCGTAGTCGGGTTTCTGACACGACTTGGGCACTTCTTCCCCGCTAGCTTGGGGTTGTCTAGATCTGCTGCAGCCTTGATGGCCGCCTCCTCTGTGAGCATGCGGTTGAAGATTGAAATCGGGAAGGGGGGGTCGCTAGTTTTGCAGATTAATTGGCGCTGCGACAATCCGCTCTCGTGAAAGGCGTCCAGAATCTTCCGCTTGGTGCGCACATATATCCCTGAACGAAAATTCATCTCGCGGCGCACGGCTTACTTTTTCGCCCTTGTCAGCTGGTTTGTCGGAGTTTACCAGCCCCGCATCTGATGCCGTGGTCAGCCCTGCCTGTCGTAGTTGCTTTTCCCTCGTCCAGCTCGGTGACATGCGGCCCAAGAACGCTTGCAGGACCAGACCTGCGGGGGCCGGCATCACCCGAGCCGCCGACAGCTGGCCCTGCGGATGATGGACTGCACTCCGGCTCGCCTGAGCCGCTCGCCATAGCGGCCCACCGTATGTAGTTAGAGACCTCAGACCACGGATGCAGTCACGTGTTCAATAATTAGTTACTTGATCATAAACTGATGCAGCTGACTAGCACTCTCTGACAAAAGTCACGTGCCAACGTACGTAGCCAGCGTGTACCTCTCTCACCTCCTTACACCATTTACGCCGCCATAAGGGGAATTCGTAAGGTGGGGCGCCTACAGTGCCACGTACACTGATGCCGGTACGATTATTGTGGATGCGACAGCCCACCGACCAACGCAGCAAGGTGGGCCACCTGTTCCACGTAAGATTTTGGAAGAGCCAGTCCCACCAACGCAGCAACTCAACGCAGCAAAGTGGGGCACCTGTTCCACGTACTCAGATTGTGGTTGAGACCGTCCCACAGGCGCATACAGCCAACTCGATCCACGGCTACGTGGTACGCGAACCGTCCCACTTTCACGGCTACGTAGTACGCAAACGTCCCACTTCCACGTGGTGCGGGAACAGCCCACGTACCCGTGAGGCGGTGTACTGTACTGTGTACAAGGACGTGCGCCCGCCGAATTTTTTGGCGCCAAAAATATTCGCGGTACCGCCGTGAAGTGAAAAGTGGGTGCACGGTGCGCGCACCCCTTGCGGAAGTGGCCATGGCGACTGCGTTTAGGCGAAACTAGCAATGTAGGGCTAGAGAAATGCAAAAAAAATGCTCGAATGTTGGAGACGATGATTTAATGATGTTGGGTTGTGGCGGCAAGTTGCTGGTTTACAATATCGCTGCTTTCTTTTACTGCCATCGGCATGGGGGGTAAACTGCATTTTTTGGTCGCGCGGAATAAAATAGAATTCGTGATAGCGGCAGTGAATTCGCAGTTTTGGGGGGCTTTTTGACCGTAAACGATGCATTAATATCGGTAGCATTGAATTCCAAACCAAACTGGTGCTTTTTGCTACATTTTCGGCTATTCTCGGTAAGTAATTCTTCAGGCCTGCGCAGTGCATGTCGGAACCTTCCATGGAAGAACGGCCGTTGTTGCGCGCCTGGGCGAGGGATCTGCGAGGGACAGGTATAGACTTGTCGCGAATGTTATGTGCTATCAGTTCTTTCTTCTATGAGCTCATCGTTCGAAGTTTTTTTCGTTCTTTTTGGGCAGTTTCCGCCAGCTAGCTCGCCGTTGCTTGCCGTGGTGTTGTCGAATACCTGGCAGATTTAGATTGTTTTCGCTGACGTCGTGGTCAGGGCCGCTTCATTCGAAGCCTATATCTTCTCGGGAAGGTTTAAGGCATTTCATAAAACGTGTTCTGGCAACGATGTTGTGCGTATGGACGCTTCTTGTTGTGTGAGAGTGACGCACCCTCTCTTCGCAGCGGCATCACAGCGCTCATGCGCTGGAGGGCCGCCAATGGTTTCTTTCCATTTTATCGTGCAGGGGAGGAAGTGTTTTATTGACGATCATGTTGGAGATATTGCATTTGTGTGACTGCATGTAGATAGCTACCACCATTGGTTTATTTGAGCTTTCCCTTGATATCATCATGTGAAAAGACTGCAATGTGCTGAGCCAACCATGGTTGACTGCATGCAAGCTTTGTATGCCATGATCTCCTTGGTTCCTTGCCCTCCATAGTTCCAGTTTGTTGCCCATCTCAGGTAGGGCAGTTCAGGAGTTGTTGCTGTGTTGATTAGCTTGGTTGGCATCAACCTTACACTCTAACCTGGGAGAAACATAGAAAATGCTGGTAAGGCATTTTAGTGCCATCATCATTATTGCTATTCACATGCTTATAAGTCTGGCCATGCTCGAGGGACGGTTAAGGGGTATGAGGTGTGTGGCCAACCCTGTGTACTTCATAACATATTCAGCATGTATTTGATGCATGTTGGATGGCATGTAAAGTGTAATTGTGTTTATACTTGGTTACTGAGTGGTCCTTAGCGCCTGTCCGGTGGTCGTCTAGGAAACTCATCAGTGCGTGTCACAGTGACCCCCAACCTTGAGCATGTGTCGTCATCAGTGTGTAATAGTTATTTATATGTGCTTTTGGTCATAGATTTGCCAAGTTCTAATCATGAAGTTTACAAGGAAACCTTGGGTTGAGTATAGTGTATGCTCTCGTGGCATGTATGCCTAGCGATCGTGTTGCTATGCTTGCGTTTGCAAGGTTGGCCATGCCGAGGGCAGGTAAGGGCAGATGAGGTGCCTAGCCGTTTGCTGATGGGTGTAGACACCTCCCCCGCTGCCCTTGCACAGCTGGATGAGCTGAGGAAAAAGAGGGATTGCCAGCAGGTGGTGAAACGTACGCTAGAGTTCAAGACCGGGGCTGCAAAGGCCAAGAGCACAAAGCGTGGCCACCACTGGGATGATGCCAAGAAGGACAAGCAGCGTGGCCAGCACCCATACAGCAAGGCGGTGTTCTATGGGGGGGTGGGGGCTGCCACTGGGGGGCAGGGTGATCAATGAGGATGAGTGTGACACTGCCCACATTCCTTGCTTGCGCTGCTCTAAGACTGACGCACCCGACGATGACCCCTTCCTGCTGTGCAGCTCATCCGGGTGCGAAGGAGGCCTCCATCTGAGCTGCACGATCCCCCTGCTGCCTAGCGTGCCCAAAGGGGCCTGGTTCTGCCCAGTTTGCTGTGGAGAGGACTGTGACAATGGCAGTGACAGTGACAGTGACTAGTACAGCGATCGACCAGGTAGCAACCTGCCTCAGTTAATTACTTGCAGACCGCTAATCAGATTGACCTGTAACTTGGCGGGCGTATTTGTCGATCAATTTTTGAATTTTGTATATCTTTGTGGCCTCTAATTCCATGATTTCATGTCACTTTTATGCAATGTCCGGAAAAAAAGGTGCTTTGGGGGGGGAAAATTAATTACTATCACAATACACCTCAGATGCTACTTGTGAGTAGCCCAATGTTTTGGCCATGAACGATTCTACATGGGTATATCTCGCTGTCCCAAACGGATGTGTGGATTGGCTGGGGCATACCTAGTCCTACTTAGCGTCTTTTGCTATTTATAGCGCATTATAGGCGTATATATGGGGGTAGTACCCTCAACAAGTGCATGGACAACTCACCAAACATGTTATTTCATGCCCCCAATCATTGCTGAGCATAGTGGAAATGAATACAGGTTGATATTAGCATGTTTCAGTTTTAGGGTGGTTTTGTGGCGCACCTCCCCTTAAGGGGGGGGGGATGCTTCGCATCCCCCCCCAAAGAAGGCGCAAAGCCGACCGTAACTCTAGTAGTCGAGTTTCGATCCGTCCGGCGCCGACAGATGGCAACTCGATTCAAGTCAACTGAAGCTTATGAACTGAAGGGGGCTGAAAAAAGGAAAAAAGTCGGGAGACAAATGATGACACGCTGTGTGGGCCTGAAACACCGCAGTCCGTCCGCCCTTCCCAGTTCCCACCCACCCGGAGGCCATTCGCCGCCTCACTGGGGCAGTGAGACGCCCCGCCCCAGGCGAGGTCGCAACCCCCCTCCCCCCTCAGCGAGCCGATGGTCTTTACTGATGTATTGAGGTCGCAATGAGGCCCCCCGCCCTCCTCAGTGAGACGCCAGAGTCTGCGCGATCCCCCGTCCCCCGCGCCCCCCCCCCCCACCCGGTGTTACGTCCCGGCCCAGACACACCTAGCCTGAGCTACGTAGCGAAAGATCTACCATGCCGGAATTAGGAAGATTCAAGGTGGCCTAATGCAGATTGCGCTTCACGACTGGGGTCGTGAGATATCTGGCACCGTGACTTGATGCCAAGCTAATTTATACACACTTATAATGGCTAGCAATACCAATTACAAATGGATAGTTGCCCCAGGTTTAATATGAAGGCGTCATCGCACTTTACATTCATCAAACCAAGAGGACGAGACTCTCGTCCTCGGACCAATTTCACCTAGGTCTGCCACTGAGCTGGCAAGGGGCGCCGACATGGCGCCGACCTTCCAAAGCATGCAGTCCACACAAGATCCTCGGGTCGACATCGACCCTCGCCGACAGAATCCACGCATGAGTACAATATCTCAACTAGCTATAAAGTACGCAGCGCGGCGCGACTGCACCGGCCCCTAGAAGATACACGCATACAACAACCTAGGCCCAAAGTAACTGGTCCGAATCACACACTGACTGTCATAGTTCCATACAAAAGTCCTGACCAAGGGACAATTCCCAAATTAAGTCCCGAAATGAGTCCCAAAGTCCTACGGACTATGACAACAAGTCAAACTACATAATTTATTCCATTGTTACGTCCGTCCAAAAGGGCCGGAACGTAACACTCCTCCCCCCCCACGGGGGTCGGTAGTCCCTACCGTACAAGAGATAGAAAGGAAACAATATAAGAGTACTATGTCCCAACCCCGGTTCACCCGCGGGTTAGTAATACCAATTCCTCTAGAGGTTGATACACAGGACCAACCCTGACGTAGTAGCATGAAACAGGATGACAGGATCATTCCGCTATCCGTCATAAAACTCTCACAACCATCTCAGCGACCGCCATTGTTGGCGCGCCGATCCACTGGAGCCACCTTAGGGGGCGCCACCGCGTGCCCTATCCCATCCACATAATAATGCACAGTCCATGTAATCCCGCTCAACCAGTCCTGAGGTCCTGAGCAGCCTCAAACTTGATGAAGTGTTGACCATAGGGGTACTATGTCCCAGCCCTTGTGCACCAACGGGCCAGTGAAACCAGGTCCCCCCAGACTTACCACGCAAGGGCAACTCTTTATATAGCTGCAATCGCCGAGACTGTCAGCAGGAGGGAATATTTTTCATGCATACAACTTGATGATCAGGCCGACGAGGTGGCCAGTCATGTATCCCGTCCAGCCGAAACCCAGCCTTACAGCGCGACTGATGCGCGTAATCACATGACGATTATTAAGAAGTACTACAGTAGCGTCGACGACGGTGAGGCACAGCATGCAGTGCAGGCCCCATGCTCAGAAGCGAGGGCGTGCACCAGAAGAATCTGATCCATCGCCTCACTACCGACAGCTGTACGCGTCCTCTCAAATACAGGCGCGCCGTGAGCCAACCGACCATGCAACGTGGCCGTCCCTGGCCGCCACTGGAGTGGCTGTATAGCGGGGGAAGCCCTAGCGTGGCCGCTAGAGTGCGCCTCCCCTGCACCTCCGAACGCATGCAGGTGCCCGCAAGGCCCTAGTCACTGTGTCCACTAGAGTGCGCCCTGCCGACTCCTCCACGAATCTGCAGTAAGTTAGGCACAACACAGTTACTAACACCACTCCGGCCGACGTGTCTAGACCGAAGCAGTCGCCGGTCCCCACATTCCTTACTGCTGCACTAATGTGCCTGAACTCCACCACAAGCGGGGAAAACTCCTCAGCTCGCAGTGCCACCCTCCGTGACTACTCGCACCGCAAGAGCACGGTTGATGTTTGCGCAGGCCCATATGCATGTGATGCTCGAGGCCGCCGACGTGGACTGCATAGCGCCCGCAATGCCCGCACTTAAACAATGCAATGGGCAGGTCGGGGAGTGACACGCCTGACAGGAACTGCCGTATCAGTAACGTTGCCCCTGCGAGACACCGTGCTGCTCATGGAGTAGGGCCGAAGCAACCCCGCAGTCCCAAACAAGAGCGCCTCGGGCTCGATCGCGCCCAGCACACAGGTGCTCCAGCACATACAGCGATCGTGGGCCGGGGTCAATCCCGCGCACGACCGATCACCGCCTGTCCACCCCGCTTGGATGTCTTGCCCAGGAGCCCGATTTCCGCAACAGAAACACGCCCCAAGGTATGCAGTCCCCACCGCGCATTGCCACATCCCCCACTCGAAGCTTGAAGGCCTCTCACCACACTAGGAACTCGCTACTGAGAAAACTGAGATTTCCTGAGATTTCCTGAGAAAAAAACTGAGATTTCCTGAGATTTCCTGAGATTTCCTGAGATTTTCCTGAGATTTCCTGAGAAAGTGACCTGAGATTTCCTGAGATTGGCCTGAGAAAATTGGCTTTTTCTCAGGAAATCTCAGGGCTAAGTGGAAACTGAGATTTTACGTGGACACTGAGATTTTTTTTTCTCAGGCTGAAAATCTCAGGGCATTTTCTCAGGCGCTGAAAATCTCAGGGCATTTTCTCAGGCATGCCATTGCCAGAATTAAATGTGTATTCTAACAAGCATAACACCATCATGCAATAAATCCAGCAATTCATTAATGAATTGAATACGTTATTAGCACATCTTGTGGTATTAGGCGTGGCATTCATGGCATCACGCTGTTTGATAGTAATGAACTTATGTTTCATTGTGGCATTCTGTGACTCATCATTTCAATACCATCAAAATATAAAACATCGACTCAAAACTGCTCTCATCCTATTTCTGGATTGCTAGCTGATGGCTCATGGCCATATAACAGCTGGCATGCCAGAGCCCAGCAACGGTGGTTTCACTCAATATTGATGTGTACGTCTTCTCGTCGAGCTTGTATGCTCCACGATCTGCATCAAGTCATCCCCCAAAGAAAGAAAGCATACAGAAAGCAAGGAGTTAAATTTACAAACATGATAATAATGCCATATGCAACATGATATTCCAAGAATGATATAGAAGGCGGGCATGCTGCCATGCATTGCGTGACTGCGTGCAGGCGTGCAGCTAGGTGTGCGTGCGTGGGCGAGTGCGTGCAGTTGTGCATGAGTGCGTTTGTGCAGGCGTGCCTTGGCGGGTGGGTTGATGGCTGTGTGCAGGCGTGCGTGCGTGAGTGGGTGCGTGAGAGTGTGCAGCTATGTGTGCGTGTGCGTGCACTTGTGCATGTGCGCGTTTGTGCAGGCGTGCCTTGGTGGGTGGGTTGATGGCTGCGTGCATGCGTGCGTGCGAGGGTAGGTGCGTGGAGTGTGCAGCTAGGTGTGCGTGCGTGCAGTCGGTGGGCGTGGTGAAGTCTCCGGGGTGTCGCTGTGGACATGGGTGGGGCACTGGACTCGTGGGTGATACCGTTGTGGGAGGTGAATTTGGTGGGTACTCGTGGTCCTGGGTATTGTAGAGAGTGTGTGTGTGTGTGTTGGACTATTGGGGGGACCCCCCCCCTTTGGCGGGGGTCATGGGGGACATTGTTATGGGTTGATTATGTAGTAGTTGTGAGTCGCAGTTGTAGGTAGCTCGTGCGTAGGTCACAGGTTCGTGTGAGGGTTGGGGATGCTTGGGTTGCGTGGGTGGCTTGGGTATGGTACGTAGGCGGGCTTGCCGGTGGTCGGTGCAGCAGTGTCAGTTATGGTTGAGTGGACAGCTGATTGGTTGCCCCGGAGGCCGGGGTGGATGGTTATGCTTCACGTGGATGGTGGGGTGGAGTCATCGTATGTTGGGGCAGCGGGGGGCGGGGTGGGCGGGGTGCAGTGGTGTAGGGGAACCTCGTTGTGGGGCGGTAGGTTTGTTTAGTAGGTGGTTTGTTATGTTGGTGTGGAAGGTGGTGTATGTAATACGGAAGGGTGGTAGTCAGATAGGTTGGTTTGGGGGGACTCAAGGTGGATGGTCGGGTGGGTCATCGGATGGTTTGGGGGAGGAGGGCGGTGTTACGGTGTTGTGGGGGACCTCAGCGTGGGGGCGAGAGTAGTCCGTAGTCAGGTGGGGATGGATAACGGCATGTGGATGTCTGTGACGTATATTTGTGGGTGGGGCGGGTATGGAACAGGCAGGGGAGTGGGGCGAGTGGGAGTTAGCGGGGTGGAGGGTGCTGGCATTGTGGCGGGATGGTTGGAGGCACACGGACACACGTAATGGCAAGAGTAACTGCATGCATAGCAACATTGGACCAGCTGTTCCTAGAACATCTGCAACCCTCAGCATGCAACAACCAACAGCAACTGACAACTGCCGACAGTGACAACGTTAGCAAGATGTGACGCCAAGTCCACTGGAGACCCCGATGTAATTTCAGGTGGTTCCCAGTCCTGCCGTGTACTTCACTTAATTCGGGGCCGCACACTTCGTTTGGTGCAGCAAGGGCTCGTGGCCGGTATGGTGGTAGCCGGTAGGCTTGATTGCCATGGATATCCGGCGTGGCGGAGGGGCCGCAGGGAGCGAGGCACCATGGAGGAGGCGATGGAGCGATTGAAGAAATGTAGGCAGTAGCCCGGTGCCCAGCAGCAGCGGAAGTGGAAATATTGCTTGACGCGGTGCGTGCGGTGGGATGGGTAGGCACTGCCTGCCATCACCCGGACATTTCCTGTTACGGCACAGCCCGCAGTCGGCCATATTGGAGCAGACGGGCCTTGCTGCGAATCGAGGGCGTGATATTGCACGGGAAAAATCATGCCGAGAGTCTCAGGGCGTCTCGCATGGCGACAGCTGCAGCGTGAGGGCCGACAAGCTCGAGATGCAGGTCTCGTCGGTACATGTGGGCCACTGGTGAGGTCGCCAATGTGATGGAGCCCTCTCCATCGTGCCAGTCGGACATCACTCAACAGCCAACAACGATCTTTTGTGCGACCAGCAGCCTCCGAATTCCCCAAGTCCGGACTCCGGACGCAGCGCCCCTCTCCAACGGACTGCACGCGGAAATTTGAAATTCAGCCCGAAGGGCACGCGCCGCGCCAGAGCTGGCACAGGAAGTGGACGTTGCACGTGAATTGGAGAACGCCACCGTGACAAAGACCAAGGCGATAACGGCAGGTACGCAGCCTTGGCAGCGCCATAATTTTACTTGGACACCATGCGCGGTGCTGTAGGCAGCCATATATATATCATTCACAGTGACTCGATGTAAAGTCGGGTGGTGTAATAGCGACATCACCGGGCCCGCTACGTTTTTTGTAGCGGGCCCGGCACCAACCAAGTGACGTGACTCTGCCAGATGATGATTTGATAACGCAGATGATTTGATAACGCAGTTCAGCATTATCAAACGTGAACGTCAAGCACTCAATCGGCGAGTTTTTCGTGAGCCAGGAAGCGCTCTTCTCTAGGTATTCCTGTGGTTTCGCAGTTCCCTACATCTTGTGAGGTACATAGGGACAGTTTAGGTGAGAATACCAGGCCCTCTCTCTCTCTCTCTCTCTCTCTCTCTCTCTCTCTCTCTCTCTCTCTCTCTCTCTCTCTCTCACTATCTCACTTTCTCGGTCCAAAAATCAAGCCATCACTCACAAACAGCCACGCGACTGCTGTGCTCTCACGCCGTCTCATTACACACAACTGATTTAGGTAATGCAACGTTGTTGGCGCGTCAAGGCGTCGGGTTTTCATCTCACTTAAGATCGTTGTGTGTTCCCTTTGCTGCTTTGCTGGATAACGCATGTTTCCCTTGCATGCAGGCAATCTACCTAACACAACCATGGCGCACACATCGGCCAGCCCAGCATGGCGGGGAGGGCACCTGCGGACACAGATTTTGTAGGCTCTGAGCCCTCATCACATCGCTGTAGCACTGGACAGTCTCCTGCGGTAAATTTCTAGAAAGTCGTCCATTAATTTCAGCAATGATCGCTGGGACAGCCCTACGCGGATGTTATACTGCATTTGTAAGATGCTTGTGGCTGTGCATCTTGCCCGCCACCCTCGGACTGTGATTGAGTGCACTTCTCCTTCATGTGTTTTGTCAGTACAGTTTGTCATGCTAATGTAATGCAGAAAACCGCAATTCAGGCAGCAAGGTAGCAGCCATGTTGATTTTGATGATGATGATGATGATGACTTGGTTTAGGTGGTCTTTTGAACTTGTTGATTTTAATGAAATAAGTTTACCTGTGCGTGGTGTTGATTTGTCAGTTTGCTACGCCTTTGGTTGTCATGTTGACGTTTGTCATGTTAACATTTGTGGACATTTTGTCATGTTAACAATTTTTTTGGCCTTCGTTTGTTAACGTCTTGACATTTCTTGACACATCACCTTGGTTTGTCAGTGTATTGACATTTTTTTCCGTGTTGATATGTTGATATTTCAAAGATTGTCAAGGTTTTGTCAACCTTTCAACATTCTGTCAAGGTTTGTCAAGCCTTTGATGTTATCATGTCAAGCTTTTGTCAAGTTCTGTCAAGGTTTGTCAAGGTCATGTCAGTTGATATGTCAAGAATCTATATTACTAATTTGGCAATGTAAGGTAATCCGACACTATTCAGGGCATCACCGAGTACGCGGCCAATCCAGAAGGGGCGGACTGACTGACCACCAATCCGCGCCAAGCGCACGGAAGAACTGCCAACCAATCCGCGCAAAGCTCCCAGCGAGCGAAGCGAGCGGCCGCTTTAGCGGCCTCCTCTCTGGAGGGCAGCGAAGGAGACCGTCAGTCCGTCACGATTCCTCTCCGGAGTGCAGCGAAGGAGTACGCTTCTACGAACTACAGTATGCGTCTACAGCGGGCAGCGGGCAGTCCCTCCATGGTCTCTCTACCGCCAAAAATTGATTAAATTTTTTTTTTTTTTGGCTGTGTGAAGCCAGCGGGTCACACTAGAACTATTTGACAATTCTTGACAAACAATTGTCAAAGTTTGTCAACACTCCGTTCCTAGTGTGGCAGCGAGGATGGCATGCCTGCACCAAGGAAGAGGAGGGGTAAGCAGCCTGCAGCAGAAACTGATTCCTCCATCTGCAGCGGCAGTGATAATGGTAGCCAAGAGGATGTGGCTCCACCTAGCAGCGACAGTGATGACCCATGCAGCTACAATGCGTCTGAACCTGCACGGGAAGCGTGGACGGAGGGGGAGAGGAAGGAGGCAGCCTGCAGCAGAAAATGCTGCTGATTCTGCCCGTGGTGGCGATGGCCGCGAGTATGCGGCTGAACCTACGCGGGGGAATCGTGGGCAGAGGGGGAGAGGGGGTAGGCAGCACAAGAATGTGGCTGAACCTAGCCGGGGCGACCTTGCACCAACGAGGAGAAGTGCAAGGGCGTATGGAAAAGTGAGCTACGCTGAAGCAGATTGTAGCAACTCGTCTAGTGACTGAAATTGATGTTCTTATTAAACTTGAAGAGCTGTACTCCAACTGCACAAGAAATTATTATAATTTGTAATCAAAGTGATTTCTGGTTGCGTGGTATGAATGCGATTTCTCTGTGTGCATGAGGTTTCTCAGTTTTTCTCAGGCCTTAAGTTTCCCAGATATTCTCAGTCTCAGATTTTCTCAGGCAGCAACCTGAGAAAAAACCGGGCGCCTGAGAAATTTCGTTCCTGAGAAAAAAAAATCTCAGGCCAGGCGACTTTCTCAGGCTGATCTCAGTTTTTTCTCAGTTTTCTCAGTTTTCTCAGTTTTCTCAGGTGATTTTCTCAGTTTTCCTGAGAAAACTGAGATTTTTCTCAGTTGATCTCAGGAAATCTCAGGAAATCTCAGGACATCTCAGGAAATCTCAGGAAATCTCAGGCAGCCTTCCTGAGAAAACTGAGAAAACTGAGAAAAACTGAGAAAAATCTCAGATCTGAGTTCCTAGTGCACCCCTGTACCATTGCATGGCCATGGGGTATAGTACATTTTGAAGCCCACACAGCCCGCCCGCCATGCACATGGAACGCCCTGCTCTGAGTCCCTCATCCATGCAACCTCGTAGGCGCGCGGACACGAGCCACTTGCAAATCACGCTCGATCGGCCTCCACCAGTGATGCAAGGAACAACTCCCTACCGGGCTCAGCCCACAGGAGGGACGCGAACACTGTGCGATGGTAGCCATGCACAGGGTCGCGGGCAGTGACTAGGTGCTCAGACTCCAGCAGCTCGATCCTGCCTGCCTCTCAGTCTCGGGTCGCCGTTACTACAGTCCCCGTGACTCGCCCTCGACGGCCAGATCCCGCACGTCTCATGTACCTCAGTGCTCTGCCATGGCTCAGCGCGCGTCAGCGCCGGGTCCGCTCAGAGCGGATGTACCGGCCCAATGCAGTGATACCGGGTGTTACTCGGACACCGGCAGTCTGCGGGGCGACAGCGCCACCTCATGTGGCATCGGCACCATGCACGTACGCGCACTGTTGAGGCGGTGAGACAATGACCTGACACTGCCACCTGCTTCTGATGCAACCACGACCGGCACCAGTGCAACCAGTGCAACCACGACCGGCTGGGTCATCCACCACTACTGCCGGCAGTACGTGCTGTCGCCATGCAACTGCACCGTGCCCGCATATGCTTGCAGCCCCGGGGGCCCTTACTCCCGACAGTCGCGGCGGACGCGAGCGCGCCCTGCATGCACGGTACTCGAGCCCGGGAGTGCCCTGACCCAGCTAGGCGTCGACTCAATGCCGAGGTAGCCAATTGGTTGGCTACCGACAATTCAACAAGGTGCTGTACATCTGTTTGCCGGCCGACCACGATTCAGTACAGGCTCCGCCCTGCCTGATCGCCCAGTCGCATCGGGGTTGCAACAGCCTCCATGCACCGTGCCGTCTCCATGCACCGTGCCGCACTGGTGAAATTAATCACGTGCAGGTGCACGAGAAGCCAAGCACGTCCCTCACGCGCTAGGAAGTCAGGGAGCCGTGACTCATAGCCGCCATCCGGAAGGCTCCCTATAATAATACTTGGCCGCTGCAGCCATGCCATGGGACTCCGCGTCCGTTGGTCTCGCGGGACGCGACGTGCAGTCAGGCCGTAGCCTGGGGTCGCTGGCACTCGCTGCCGAATCCGGCATCCCGCGCGGAGATGCCTCGGTACGGACGCCTTAGTAGTAGAATCATCAAGCATCCGGTGAGCCCATGTCCAAAAAGGCCAGGACCATGTGCACATGCGGTGCTGCTCAAGTGCCTGACGTGGTCCTCTTCGGGACGACCCGTTCAAGCCCACCACCACTTGCAGATTATCCCATATAGAGAATATAGCATGGAGAAAATATATAATGTCTCCGTGGCTCGGCCGCTTTCCGGTCGCCACATCCTCCGGGCGGCTGTGGATGCCGGCGCTGCTGCCGCTGTGGCTGAGCGCGACAAGTTTGCCTCCTACGGCAATGTGGGGCCCCACCGGGTCATCCCCTTTGTCCTTGAGGAGTTCGGGGCCATGGGCCCCAAGACAGCGGAGTTTTTCCACGAGTGCTGCCAGCGCCGTGAAGACCGCCTCGACCTCGAGGGTCAGACCGCCCCGTGGTCGGCCCGCACGTGGTCCTCGTATTGGCGGCAGCGTCTGTCACTCGCCCTCACTCGCACCGTGGCTGATGTGTTATTCCGCCGCACCCGGGCCGACTTTGTCGCGACCCACGCGGTCTAGATTCCTTCCAGGCCTGCATGGTGGGCCGGCAGCGCTGTTGCTGCGTGTAGTTTTGTGATGTCTAGTTAGTTGTACCTTGTGCCGCTGGCGTGATCCTTGGATGTCTGTGTCAGATTACTATTAATTTCTTCAGGGTTATTCTCCCAGTCATCGGTTTTTTCCTTATGTTGCATGCCTATCTCACCTCCGTAATCTATCATTCTCAATGAAAATATATAATATAGAAAATAGAGAGTATAAAAAATATATAATATCCGCACGCTGGCGCATAGATTCCTGGCATGGCAGTATAGAAGGGTCGTCGGATCCACGCGCGGCTGCGCATCGATCCCTGGCATGGCAGTAGAAGGGTCGTCGGATCCACGCGCGGCTGCGGTGGATTCCTACATAGATGGCCGGCTCGATCCAAAGCCGAACCGTGCCGATCATACAGGAGCTAGATATAATTAAGAAGAGTATGGTATCATAAAGAAGTGTAGTGGACCAGTACAAGTACTTAGTATATGAAAGGTAGGAATAGTAAAGAAGTATATGGTATTATTAGTCGCCATCTGGTTTCATACGCCCTGCGACCCCTCCCCTTCCCCCGGGGACGACGCGTCCACGCGATCGTCCAATTACTGCCAATGAGTCAAGGATGCTGGACCGCCGGGCGCTCGTGTGTAATGCTATGTGCCCTATACTCGCTGTCAGGGCACCAAAAGGAACCATCGGGAAACCAAACCACTCGCCGGCGCACGCGAATGTCCACATCCTGCGCGTCCAAAGTCGAGCCCAATGATGATGTCCGCTGCGCCCAGCGGTGCGATGGTCGCAGCCAGGTCGAACGGGGTGCCTTGCAGCACACCTTTGATATCTGCCAGACCGGGCGATTGGTGTTGGCGACCATCCGAGTGGGTCAGATGCACGGCCGTCCGGTGTGGGGGCTGGGCGTCAGTCAGGCCCAGCCGGCGCACCAGTGCCGCGTTGATGAATGACCAAAAACTTGACATCCATGACGGTTGGTTGGCCGTGTCTGAATATGTTATTACATTCTCATATATAAAATATCCCATTACCGCCAACGGTACCCTATATAAAACCACTAGTGCTAGACGCCTAATAGTAATTTCCCATTACCGCCAACGGCGTCTATGCATGGGGTCAGTGTATGATTCCAAACACCCCCCTTACTGCTGATAGCATGATAACAGGGTGACCTGCTACGGTGCAGGACCAATGCACCCTTCGTACTACTGACATCATGATAACAGGGTGACCTGCTACTGTGCAGGACCAATGCACCCTTGGTACTTGGTACAGATGTGGGGCAAAACAGACACCCCCCCTTGCCCTATATACAGGTGGGCATTCTCAGAATGGCTAAGGTGGCCAGCCACTAGGACTGGAAAAGCGCACCGGCCGGAGTGAACATATTATAAAAATATAATTATTAATTAAATATACTAATATAATAATATTATTATAGTATACTTCCCAGCGGCAAACTCGTAACCGGCCACTGCTGGTGACTCAAAGGTCGCACGCTGTCCGGAGGCTAGTCGGTGAGCCTCGACCTCATTGACCGCGCGCAGCACGCCCTTGGTAGAACTCATCGCTGGCGGCCGCGGCTGCTGGTGCTGAGTCGTGAACTGCCGGGTCTGCTGGCGCCCGCTCGTCCGCGTTGCGGGGCTTATCCCTTGGGCCGGAGGAGTCCGGGCGACTGCCGAACACCGGGCCTGAAAACCTGGGCTCGGTCTCCCCCGTGCCACGTCCAGCGTGCCTGCTACGGAGTTTGGGACAGTCGCGCCTGAGGTGACCCACCTCAAAGCACATGAAGCAACGGGCTTTACTCGCGTCGATGGCGTTGAGGCCATGGTCAGCGCTCCCGTCCTCCAGGTCATCGGGGGAGTCATCGTTCTCCTCGCCGTCGTGCGGGGGACCTGATCGGAAGAAACGACGCACCGATGGTGCGCGCCCGCGAGCCACGACGTCGGCCACCTGCAGAAGATACCGCTGGATTTTCAGGATATCCCACTCATCCCAGGGGACCTCAGCGTAGTGCTTCAGTACCTCATCCTGCAGCTCGGGACTGAGGGCCTCAATGAACCGGATCTTGTACTCGTACCAGGTCATGTCTGTCAGGTAGGCGGCGTTGGACTCAAACTTGGACAGGAACTCGCGATACAGAGTGGTCCCCTGGCGCAGCTTGCCGAAGGCGAGTCGCTCGTGGATTACCGCATCTGGGGGCACTAGCTTGCGGCGCACCCGGTCCATCAACTCCTCCACGGTTTGCGGGTACGACTGGGATGCGATGCTCTCACAGTTCAGGATGCTCACCACCGAAGGATCCATGCAGGTGTTGACAACATGCGGGATCAGATCGCAGGTGGCAAGTTCCCAACTGTGGTGGTTGCACCAGACGGTATGCTGCTGTTGCCACATGCGCCCCCATTCGTCAACCTCTCGCGGTTTCATGTCCGCGTGCAGCTTGGGTATACATTCTTGAAGGCAGGCATCAGTTAACGCCAAGCGCATCGGCGTGTTCCTGATTCGGCATATCTCTGCGATTCCAGCGGCACCGGAACGAGTTCATTCCGACAAGTATCAAGAAAGTTATGGCGTTCCGACTTCCCGGTCGCGCGCGAGCGCGAGCCGGCTGTTCTTCTAAGTCGGACGTGAATATTTGCCGACGACATATGGGGTCGACAGTAATTCCTGGGCTGACAGGAATTAGGTGCTGAACCTACGACGGTATTGGATTAATACGTCGTACGCAGGAAATAGGAACCTTTGGTCTGTTGGTACCGCAGGCTTAGTCCTGGACTTCTAGGTGCAGATGCAATAGTCACTGTGGACTGTGCTCTGTGGTCACTGTACCTGTATGGCAGACCTACTGTATAGGAACTGGGCGCTGTACATGAGGTAGTGAATACTGTACCGGGAGTGTTATTACTGAGCAGGCCTCCTAGGCTGCTCAGGACTAGCAAGCACAGTGCACAAGTATATAAAGAATAGGCCAGTGCCAATTGGGCATCTCTTGCGAGCCCGCCTCACGTGTGTTGCCTTGACTTGGCAAACGCGTGTACAAGCCTCAAGTGTGTGAGCGCTGTAACATTATCCAATTTTAACAAAGCTCCGTTTCCAACCATATTCACACATTGCTGCATTGCAACCATATCCTTCACATTGCGTTTTAAAACGTTAACTCAAATTACAAGCAGTCTCACGGAACGGCCAGGAGGGTCGTTGCTGTTTGCTGCGTGCAGCGTTGACGACGCGAGAAGCTCGTCCGGTGGTGAATGGTGCAGGAAGAACAACGGCAGCAGAATTTCCGGTTTCGGCAGTCTGCTGGGGTTCATTTCGCCTGAATTGCGTCGTGTCGTTCGAGATTTATCTTTATTGCTTGCAGATCGTCCGCCTGTTAATCGCAGCTTCGTGCAATTCGTCGACGACCAGGTCGAGGATTGGGAGCGAATTCTGCAGCACGTCCAAACCATCGTCATTCCGGAGCACCGGAGCATCGACGACATCGAGCAAGAGCTTCACGGTTTGGTCGGCATCCAGACGGTGATTACAGCTTAGTTGAGCGGGTGCGTGCGGAGTTGGCGGCAGGCGAGGAGAGCTGCGGAGCAGCTGGTGCGGTGCGACACGAGTTCGTGCCGGCAGCAGCGGGTGCGGGTGTACCACGTACGTTCGCAGGCGTAATCGGCGACGAGGGTGTTGCAGCGGGACCAGTTCGACGTGAACGACGCGGAGCGGAGCGCTACAGGCGGCTTGCAGAGGTCGGGGCGAGCGGAAGCCATCACCGGAGGACAGCGTGCGGCACGAGTCGGCAGGTTTCCGGAGCGAGGAAGTTCCTTTTCAGGAACTGCCCCAACCCTTCGCGTTCGTGTGACGCGTTGGGAAGAGTTTGCCCCTCTTGGTTACGATAGTGACCTTGAGGTGGGAGCAGTGGGGGTCGCTGGGCTAGGCGACGAGGACTTGGCGACCACGAGGTGCCAAGATACAATCCGCGGGGTGCCAACGACGGGTTGTCACCTGTCTACTACACTAACGGTGACGACGCTGTCATCGCGGGCCGACAGCGGGTCGACGACGGCGCAGCGGTAGCAGGGTGCCAGAGCTGATTTGTGAGCGACAGCGACAGCGACAGCGACAAGGAGAACCAGGACGCCCGCGGGGACCGTGGTGGTCTTGCCTGAGTGGTAACACTTGGCATTTTCCTTTCTTGTTCAGTAGCTTATATTGCTTTAATTGCTGCTTGGCCACTTGGCTGGCTGTAGCAGATCTGAACAGAGGCCATCATGAGTGAGGGAGCTATTGACCAACAAGCGCGGTGGGCTTTGGCGCGCGGCGCTGGGATGGATGGACGCGATGGACGCGATGGACGCGATGGACGCGATGGACGCGGGGACGGCCAGGCGCTGGGAGACCAGGCTGCGTGCCAGATGATCAGAGCCAAGGATCGCAGGGCGGTCAGAACGCGCCAGCCGCAGATCAAGCGGCGCCTAAGCGACCGACCGTGCTGAGGGGTACGCGGTGCTAGGCCAGTTTCAGTCCATCAAGGACAATTGGCAGCCCCGGGACGCTGAGAGGATGTTAGAGGACATGAACTTGTACACGGAGATATACACCGGTGACAAGCTTCGCATCCTGGCGTCTAGTGCCTACATAAGGCAGTCGGCGAGGCGGCTGTTCAAGTTTGTTCGGGAGCGACACGGCGGGGGACACCTGGGCGGCGTTTATGACGCGACTCAGGGTGTTCCTGAGTGACAAGAGGACCATAGATGGGTCCCACCTGAAGCAAGAATACCTGGACTACAAGCCCATCAAGGGGCAGCTAGTGGTCCACGCCTTTGAAGACTTCGTCAAGCTGAGGGAGGACGCCATGGCCAAGGGTTCTTCGTTGCAGATCGGATGGCCATGGGCGACTTTCTCAAGTCGCTGCAGCTGGATCCGGTCACCATGGATAATGTGACCATCCACATGCGACAGGTCCATGGCTGGGCAGCCATGACGGACCAGTTGTATGAGTGTTTCAGCGGCAAGTACGTAGGTGGTAAGCGCCCTCGTCAAGGGACGAGGAGGCCAGCTGAACCTGCGGTTAAGTCCATGAGGGGATCGGGCCACGGGGGCCCAGCGTCCTCGAGAGGGCCTGAGACCTCTTCAAGGGGTCGAGGAAGGTCCAGGAGGGGGCGTGACAGAAGGGCTGGACGGGGGACCCGCCGAAGTCGGGACATCCACAGTCCCAGTTTGACTTCAAGAGGGTGGGTGGTCCTCCCAAGGCTGGGCCCAGCAGTGGGACCTCACGGGACATCAGTCAGGTGGAATGTTATTTCTGCCAGGGAAGGGTCACTTCAGGAATGAGTGTCCCTCGTACCTGAGGCAGGAAGGTCAGAGCAAGCCAGCTCAGGGTGGCAGCAAGGACAAGGCTGGTCCATCCCAGGATAAGGGCAAGGGCAAGGCTGCTGATCATTGACTTGAGCCTGCACACATCCCTGAACCCTGGAGGGTGCCCCCAGGGGTGTGTAATGTAGCTGCTAGTGACGGCAGTGAGGGGCAGCCCCATGCTCTAGTGAAGAGCCTATTGGACACGATGGGGCAAGCTTGGTTACCACAGAGAGTATGCCAGCTGTAGCTGCAGTGGTTACTCGCCAACGTGCCCGCCATGGCGGTGCTGAGCCTGAGGTAGGACCTGGTGATGTGGACCCAGGTGGATCTCAGAAGCATTCTGACCGTGCAGGACTGGCACAGGATGGTCAGGATGAGGATAGGGCTGGAGACAGTCTGACAGGCACGACCCTGGTGCCTCCTGTACATAAGGGATCTGTACATACCTTGAGTGCTAATAATGACAATAAAAGATTTTCTCTCTTGTATGACATTGCCTCAAGGTTGCATACCATGTTTGGCCATGCAGCTCAGTCTTTGCAAGTTGCTAGACGGCTGGGAGGAAGTGAGTTGTACTCCATCTGCCAACAGGTTGCTCAAGCTTGCAAGTGCAGGCTAGTTGCTAGAAAGCCCAAGCAGTCTCATGCCAGGACTCCTATTTTGCAGCCAGGCCATGTGCAGGTAGATATTCAGAGAATCAGGGGTTTGAAGCTGCTGGTGGCAGTGGACAGATATACCAAGTACAAGACCCTAGAGATCCTGCCTGACATGGAGAAGCCTACATTGATTGCTGCTCTGAAGTTGACAAGGAGCAGGTACCCTGGGTTGGAGTTGTTGCAGTGTGACATTCAGTTTGAGTGCTGTGAGAACCTGCCAGAGTTTCCAGAGTTGCTGATTACACCCAGGGAGAGCCACGGCCAGCAAGGGGTGGTGGAGAGAGCCATCCAAGAGATCAAGACTGTGCTGCTGGTGGAGAGGATTCCAAGGACGTCATCTGCCATTGTGACATCTGCATGGCTACGTTCTGTGGAGGATAGGCTGAACCTCAGGACTCCCATGTTCTTTGGTGACATTGCCATCAATCCTCTTATGCTGCATACCAGGATGCTGCCAGCTGATGCTGAGCAGGCATGGAAGGAGAAGCTAGAGGCCAAGTTCCTCAAGCTGAGGCAGAAAGACAAGGGCTGGAGTGTCCTAGAACCTAACGTTGGACAACAGGTTGTTGTGTGGAAGGAACCAAGCTTTCCAGGGAAACGTGGCAGCTGGCATGATGGGGTGGTGACCCGAGTAGAAGCCGCTGGCCATAAGTGCTGGGTGGCCATTGATGGCTCCCAAGCAGTGCACCGTCTGTCCTGGTCAAAGATCCGTCCCCGGGGAGGTAATCAAGGAGACCTCTTCCAGGTGCCCGTTGGTGTACAAGGCGGGGGTGACGTGGAGCTTCCTGATCAGGGTGCTACAGCTGTATCGAGCCCTCAGGGTGACCCTGGCCCGGCCCCTGGGGTACCTTCACATACGGTGGTTGGGCAAGCAGGCGGACAGGCTGCACCTCCGGAACGGCCCGACACCAGGCCTAGGGGTGTGCGTCTATCAGATATTGTACAGGCTTTGCAAAGAGCCAAGAAGGAGCCTAAGGTGTCCAAGCTTGTCCAGTTGGATGAACCTGAGGTAGCTGCCATGGAGATAGATACCAATGCACAGGTTTCTGTCATGGGACCTCAGCATACAGGAGAACTGCTGGTCGGAGAACCAAGTTGCCCCTGGGTGTCTGATTTCAGTGGTAGGACGCATCTAAGGGTGTTGGGAGAGGTTACTGCCCCTGTCATGGGTGTGGATGTGACCTTCCTTGTCCTAGAGGACTATGATGGCCCTGTGATTTTGGGTCAGAATTTTCTGGGCAATCCTGGGATTTCTATCAGAGCTACAGCTCTGAGAAGAGATGGCTGGGGGATGATTCCCCTAGAAAATTTCAGGACAACATTTCCAGTCAGGTGCAGGGCCAAGCCGGTCAAGGGTGTAAAATGGGATGAAGGGGAGGTGCCCCCAGCAGCCAGTTTGGTGATTCCAGCTGTGTTGCACCCCAGCAGTATTGGCATAACTCACAGGAGCCTTGCTGCACACTCTCCTTTGACATATGACCAGCTGGTCCAAGAGATGAGCTCGCCTACTTTGTTTGAGGCTTGGAAGCTCGCCTTCTCCAAGGCATTGGAGGAGTGGTTGCAGTTTGAGTGTGCTGCACCAACAGACAGACGTCCCCCAGCATCAAGGAAGCTTGCTTTGAGATTTGTGCTGAAGAGGAAGGTTGTGGATGAGGTATCAGTGCCCCATGTCAGGCCTGTCCTGAATGAGTATCACGGCACGGGGAGTCTGCCAGGAGAGGAGCTGTACACGCCAGGGATGCTACACGACACATGGAGAATTTTGCTATGTCTCTACGTGGGGTTGCTGAACAGGGGAGCAGCTATGTCATCAGTGCTGCTGGACTTCAAGAGGGCATTTTTAAAATCTGATCCAGAAGTGGCCAGGAGGGTGTGGAAGCAGGATGAGCCTTACTGTGTTGAGGTGCCTGCCATCTGGAAGCTGGAGCTGCATCAACAATTCCTGGTTATTCTGAAGGGCCTGGAAGGACTCAGGTCGAGCCCAATCATCTGGAGACTCACGCTGCAGGAAGCTCTGATCAGTGAGTGTGGCTTGAGAGTGTCTTCAGTTGATCCCTGTTTGCTGCTGGCCCAATGGGAGGGTCTGCCAGTGTATGCTAGTTTGCATGGAGATGATCTGCATTTGCTAGCCCCCACGACCTGGCTGAAGAAGTTTATTCCTGTCATCAGTGGCAAGTTTTCACTGGGCAAGGAGCTGTGGCAGGAGCCCAACAAGCCTGTAGTGTTCTGTGGAATGCAGGCTACCCTGTTCAGGAGGGATGGGGAGTGGAGTATCAGGCTTCAGGCTGGAGGAGATTATAAACAGACCATTGTGAAGGCCTTGCCAGAGAAGATCACCCAGGCTGCAGGACCTGAGTTGAGAGGCATGTGGGCCTGGTTTGCCAGCATCTGTGGTCCGTCTTTGATGGTCCATAGCAGAATGCCTGATGAGGTGCTTGAGGATGAGAAGCCTCGAGTCATAGCCCGATTGGTGGAGAGTACCCCTGATCTGATTTTGTCTGGGATTGACTTTGCCCAGCCTATCACCTTGGAGATCTTTGTTGACAGTTCCATGGATGCTCGCCAGGTTACCAAGGTCAGGGGGAGATCTGCTGCTCTGTTTGCTTTTTATCAGAGCAGGGCAAGTTTGTTCAGCTGGTACAGCAGACTGCAGAAGAGGGTCTGTATCAGTTCAGATGTGGCAGAATGCAGGGCCATATGCGAGGGGATCCAGTCCAGCTTGTACATAAAGGAGTTAATGCTGGAGCTGGCTTCAGTTACCCCTTGGACCTTGCAGATGGAGACGTTGTTGCTAACAGACAGCATGGGTATGGTCCAGTTTGTTCACAAGCAGCTGGCCAGAAGCCGGGACCTGGATTATTTGTTGCTGAAGGAGTTGGCCAGTTTGGTTGACTTGAAGCATATCCCTGGCGAGGAGAACCCTGCTGATGCATTGACAAAGCTGCCACACAAGGCCCCAGCCCAGTACAATGTACTGAGGAAGCTCATGAATGCTGACTGTCAAGTCGGTCTATCTGTCTAAAAGCTGAGAGCTGGGTGCTTAAGTCTCTGGATATCAGGCTGGGAGCTTGATTGTACATAATCCTGAGCACACCTTGAGGGGTGAGACATGTCTCTGGTGTGGGAATGTCTGACATTGTCTCTGATGGAGAGATGTCTATCTGGGGTTTTCATCTCAGTCTGAGGTTTCCCCAGATCTGTGGTTTGTGGGCGGGGTTCGATTCCCTGGTGCCGTCTTAAGGCGGAGTTTCACGGACTGGCTGACCCATCCACCATGCTGGTGAGGTGGCGACAGGTCCCCTGATTTTCCACGGTTGGAACGAGTATAGGAGCTTGTGTTTTGCATGTGCTTCGCGTAGATGTTGTGTCTGGTTCGATAAGGGGCAGCAGACCGGCGCCGACTCCCGTCTGGGGGTCAGCAATGTTTTCTGATGAGCTGTTGTGGGTGATCTGTGGGGTTTCGCCTAAGGTCCTGAAGGTTGTACATACTTCTCAAGTTCTTAGCTGAACACCTATGGGCTGCCACAGTTGGCCAACCTCTTGTACATGGGTAACACAACGAGCCTCCCGTGAAGGGATAGGGACTCATTGTAATTTGTTTGTGCTCCTGAACCAGTATGGGTGCTATGTACATATAATAAGGAATCCAAGCTGACTGTCATGCCCAGCGGGTTGTGACTTGTAGTCGGGGAGGATGTCCAGTACCCATTGTGTGTGTTTGTATGTAGACTTGTGTGAGCTGCTACAGCTCAAGAAAAGAAAGGATTGGAGTTAACGCCAAGCGCATTGGCGTGATCCTGATTCGGCATATCTCTGCGATTCCAGCGGCACCGGAACGAGTTCATTCCGACAAGTATCAAGAAAGTTATGGCGTTCCGACTTCCCGGTCGCGCGCGAGCGCGAGCCGGCTGTTCTTCTAAGTCGGACGTGAATATTTGCCGACGACATATGGGGTCGACAGTAATTCCTGGGCTGACAGGAATTAGGTGCTGAACCTACGACGGTATTGGATTAATACGTCGTACGCAGGAAATAGGAACCTTAACCTGTGGTCTGTTGGTACCGCAGGCTTAGTCCTGGACTTCTAGGTGCAGATGCAATAATCACTGTGGACTGTACTCTGTGGTCACTGTGCCTGTATGGCAGACCTACTGTATAGGAACTGGGCGCTGTACAGGTAGTGAATACTGTACCGGGAGTGTTATTACTGAGCAGGCCTCCTAGGCTGCTCAGGACTAGCAAAGCACAGTGCACAAGTATATAAAGAATAGGCCAGTGCCAATTGGGCATCTCTTGCGAGCCCGCCTCACGTGTGTTGCCTTGACTTGGCAAACTCGTGTATAAGCCTCAAGTGTGTGAGCGCTGTAACATTATCCAATTTTAACAAAGCTCCGTTCCAACCACATTCACACATTGCTGCATTGCAGCCATATCCTTATACATTGCGTTTAAAAACGTTAACTGTCAGAGGACCGGACGGGGGTGCGAGCGCAGGGCGCGGAGGGACCACAGGGCTCAGTCGTCTTTGTCAACGCAACCGGGCCATGCGATTCCGAGTCGCGATGGCTTTCCTGCAGTGATGCCGTGGCGGAGTTTGCGAGCTACGCCAATCCCGTACGGCCACCGGCTTTCACGCCATCCCAGGGCGTGATGTTTCTTCCTTTGGCTGAAGACACGCTTGCGCAGCCGGTGGATCCGGCGAGCATATGGGCTGTGTGGTGCTGCATGCTGCCGCCATTGCGGTGGAGTGCTGCGCTGGGGACGTGTGGCTGGATGGGAGGGTTCTCGAGCGGGTGCAGGGGTTGCCTTCCTCTCCAGCCCCTGCTGACTGGACACCGACGCAGAGGCAAGCCGAGCAAGAGCGCGTGGAGCGCCAGGCTGTGAATTATACCTGGGAGGGCAACCAGGTCTACAAGCTTGTGGGGCGCCGCAAGCTGATCGTGCCGCCCCCTGACAAGCGTGCTGCCCTCGTTGCACATTACCATGAGCGGTTTGGGCACATGGGTGCAAACCGCACAGGTGCCATGCATGGTGCGTGGGGTGTATTGGTGGGCGGGCATGAAGCATGCCATAGCACGGCAGGTAGCCAGTTGTGCTGAGTGTGCTCGCGCGAAAGCGCGTTTCAACCTGGACCATCATGACAAGGAGCTCATGAGCTTGCCCATCCGGGGCTTGTTCTACCGGTGGCACGTCGACTTGTGTGGGCCCTTTGAGCTCAGCACTTCCGGCAACCGTTACGTCATGGTGTGTGTGGAATCGTTCAGCAAGTGGCTGGAACTGATTCCCCTATACCCGGCCGACAAGCACGCCGCCACCACCGCCACCTACTTCCTGGATGTTATTGCTCGGTATGGGGCACCGGCGGAGGTGGTTTCAGACCAAGGCGGGGAATTTCGTGAGGAATTTCAAGAGCTATTGGATTCCTGCTCCATCGATCATCGGCACACGTCGCGGGAGCACCCTCAGGCCAATGGGCTGGCTGAGCGTTTGGTTCAGACAGTCAAACAGGCGCTGCGCAAGTGGGCGTTGCAAGCAGCACTTGTGGCCATGCACCTGGGATAGGGAACTACCCTGGATCGCCATGGGCTACCGGATGAGCCCACAACAAGAATCCCTCGCCTAGTTCTCCCCCTATTTTCTGCTATTTGGTCGGGCACCATTGTTGCCCTCTGAGGTGCAGGAAGCTCACCCCCATGGCCGATTCAATGGCGGGATATGACGCCAATGAGTGGCTGCGGGACTGAGGTTGTGGCGCGCGCCGCCACATTTAAGAAGGTGATGCCCATCGCGATGAACAATCTGTTGATCGCGCAGCACCGCGACACACTGCGGTACGCCCAGCGACGGGGTGGCAAGTATATGGCCAGGCGGCTGCAGTTCCACCCCGGCCAGTATGTGTTTCTGCGGACTCAACCCCAACACACGCTGGACGTCACGGCCGGGCCCACCATCCTTCGCATTGAGGATATTAAGCCTTCGGGGGTGGCCGTCCTTGAAGGTGCGGATGGTAGTAAGACCACTGACAATGGGTCGAACCCGTGTCTCCTTGCTCCATGCCCCACCTGGCACGGAGCATCCAGCCGCACACCGCTAGGCGCATCCGCGATGCGCAGTGTCAAATTTGTCACCGGGTCGACCAGCCTGAGGTCATGTTGCTGTGTGATCACTGCAACTGCGGCTGGCATCTTCACTGCCTTCAACCCCGCCTCTGTCTCAGGTACCTGAGGGTTCCTGGTTTTGCCCTGTGTGAATTGCTGCGGGGTTCACCACCCATGCGATTCAAGCAGCTATTGCCTCTTTGTTGCTCGCTACCCAGCAAAAGCCTTGGTAGCGAGGGGGGGGAGAAAAGTGGGCAGCACTAGTGGGGTAAGGCTAGCATGTGGCCCATCGATCACCATATGCAGCCATACCTCATGAGGGCTAACGAGGTCGTGGGCTACTGTCAGTGCAGGGAGTTTGGCACGAGTACGCGACAGCTGTTGCACGCCGTTCCGATTCGCACGAGTATTGGCTCAGATTACGCGGGGCCGCCATGCACGCGGCCGGCCCGGGGTACGAGGCGAGGCAGCTAGGCATTGCGCGTGTGCGAGTTGTTACGCCTTTGGCATTTGGGCCTTACCGGAGCAACGCATGCGCCGTAGCGCGCCGCGCAGCACTGGGAGTTGACAGCGGTACTGACATGCGTCACCAGGAGGTCCGTGCCAACGCTGGCAAGCAGCACGCACTGGCTGCTGGACTACAACACGGCCCAAGCTAGGCTGCCAGCCTGGCAATTATGCGGGTCGTGCAGGCTGCACATGCACGTGCACGCACACTGGCGCTTAACTGATCTCGAGAACTGTCCGCTGCAGGTAGATAATGTCGCGCAATCTTGGCATTGATATTCGGCAGGCTGGCAAGCCACTTTTTGTGAATGCGACGAGGCAGCTTTTCTCGTCAGGGCCAGCTAGTTGTCGTACATGCTTGGTGATATAGTTGTTTGGCAAGCTCAGGGGTCGGCAAGCCGACCCTGGAGTGATCTGCGACAAGGGCATTTTGTCGTCTGGGATTTCTGGCCTACGCAGGTTGTCTAGTTGATTTTGTCGTCTGAAGAGAAAGTGATAGATGATATGTTTCATATGCGGAACAGGGAGTAGTTGCAGCAGACAACGACTTAGGATTTTGTGTACTTTTAGGTCTTGGTGCTGACCAAAGACGAGTGCCACGGAGTAGCTTTGGTGTAATTGAAGCAGTATGGACGACAAAGCGGTTGTCGTCAGGATCAGATACTGAGCGTGGCTACGAGGTAAGGCTGACGCAAGATATTGCGTAAGTGAGAGGCAATCATTGGGATAAGTGTGTCTTTCCACCAGGGCGTTGGATGTAGCTCTGTGTGGATCTTTGAACTCTGTCTTGGTTATGGTGGTGCGTGGCAAGTGTGGCCAGCCCTTCTTTTCTTTCATCGAGCCCAGCTATTGCTGAAACAGAGCTGCCAAGTTAGGTAGAGTATTGGTAATATTTTGGTAATAAACGTTCATTTCATTTGCAACAAAGAACCCAGTGTGAAGCCTAACCTAGTCATACCTCATTCTCAGGTCTCACCTTCTGAGAAGTGCAGTTGGCACTGGCTTCTCATCTTAGAAAAGTGGGCAGCACTAGTGGGGTAAGGCTAGCATGTGGCCCATCGATCACCATGCAGCCATACCTCATGAGGGCTAACGAGGTCGTGGGCTACTGTCAGTGCAGGGAGTTTGGCACGAGTACGCGACACCACCGTCTAGGTCATCTAGTCGCTCTACACGTAAGCCAGCCATAATTCCAATGAACAAGGCTGCACATTTCCATCTCCATTCATATTCATCATCCTGAACGAATCGAAAACGCGGACAAGATAACGGCGCAGGCTCGAGCTACCATTAATTAATTAATTAATTAATTAGGAACATAACTCCGTTGGGAGTATATGTAGCACATAGCCCTTGAGAAGGGGCATATGGCCTATAATACATTCTAAGCTACTTCCTGCAAGGGTGGGAATGTAAACGACACTTGCTCTAGGTGCACCAGGGCACCTGCATCCCCATGATCTATCAAGCTATGCCCAGCTAAGGGGGAGCCTGTCATGGGGGGGAAGATCAGCATAGCTATACAAGAGCTAGAGCGTGGCATCTCAGCAGAGAGCATCTCTCTGCGGCATGGGCACAGCATAACTAGATAAAGCTAGGCATCATCTGGAGTGTGGCACATCATAGGCACACATGTACATGGCTAAATAATACTCGTGAATCAGCTGGTATAGAGCCGGTAGGAGGCTTACATGTACATGGCCACGGTCTATCTATTCTACACTACTACTGCTGTATTCCCCTAAGCTGGGGCGTCTGGAGTCGTTGGGGCCGCAGGGGTCGCATGCCAGGGCTTGTGGCCGACGTAGATGGCCGCCCCCTTCCAGTAAACCGGCTCCGAGCTACCATGGTCCGGATTCTCCCGATTTCTGGCCTGCGCTGGTTGTCTCCTTGATAGAGTAGGATTGTTTTTGCAGCTAGATAGATTAGACCGGTAGGATTGCGTGTACCCACCCATCCATCCATCGGGGTTAATGCTCCGTGACTCCCCACCGGGTGCAATTAATTAATCAATGTGGACCTGAACAACCAGGGGCAGGCTTGCTGTGGCTCAAATAAGGGCAGCATTGGGTTTGTGTAACTGTGTGCCCCGCGGCCCCGCCCCCTGCAGCTGGCCACAACCTAGATGGCACCGCGCTTAGTATATGGCTCAAGCAGCCGACTACTACTGAGCTGGCTATCAAGTCGAGACAGCCAGCTACTACTGAGCTACTTATGAGCTACTACTGAGCTACTACTGGGTTGGCTATGCCCGTTTTTAACGTTTCTTCAGACAATGCACCCGCCTGTATATCCCCACACTTCGGTCCTAGTGCACCCACAGTAAATGCAGACTCTTCCTGTGAGTAGTGTTGACGGCAACTGTGGCTTGCCTTCGGACATGAGGGAAGGCGGGTGTCTCTGCCCCCTTCTCATTGTGCAACAAACAGGGATGGAAGGCACTAGAAGTGCTCCGCGGTTCCCCAACGGGACTGCGAAAATAAAATCAACTCTAGTTTATTCATTCATTCAAGTTCCCTGTGTGTTCACGCTCTCGACCGCACTTTGGGCTCCAAGCCAGTTATGGGTGCAACCAACTGCAAGTCCCCCACAGCCAGTTATCAAGGAGACAACAAAGTTATCACCGGCGGCTCTTCCTGCCGCAATTGCTGGGCAGAAGTTTCGACACCATCATGTCCCACTACACACGATAGACGAGGGCAAGCAAAAACGTGTAACTCCTCTAGGCGCTTCAGATTGCTGCAGGCTCCTGTGCGCAGTGTATGCCATTAGACCGTCCAACGATTGGTCTTGATCGTTCAAAGCTTGGTCGTCCAAAGCTCGGTCTTCCACAACACTAACATAATGTGCATGCAAAATCCAGCTCATTTAGACCAAGTCCGCCTATGCTTGTGACTCGCCCGCTGAAGTGATGAGCCCAGCCCCGATGCTGAAACGACGCATGAGGGGCACACAGTTTATAAAGCATAGCCGAAGGAAGCGGGGTACAAGCAACTTTAATGTTAGATGCCTTGATTAAGTTTCTGTTAATGGTCCTGTAAAGTCCACAGAATGCACTGCTGTATCAAAGAGCTGCTCCAGTAACACAACACAACTGAAGCCCAGGAAAGTGACAGTGACAGTGCCATGCTTAGCTTTTGCAGAGCTCTGATTCCAGTCCCTGATCCACTTTCGTATGATACATGTTGTAAATGTAGTGCCTTATCTTGTCGTCAGATCAGAAAGCAACAAACGTGAAAACGCTAGCAGCCCAAATATGAGATTCCGCGGAACACAGAAAATAAGAAAGCCCAGAAGCTACGAGCAAGGAATCGAACATAGGACCTTTGGCATGATTTCGCGGCTGTGTGAGTCTCCTGATCCGAAGGCATCTCACTTAACGCTTCGAAACAGCCCAATTGCGAAAAACCTCTTTACTGGAGAGGGGTGCCAATATTGCTGAATATATGCCTGATATTGCTGAATCTATAGAAGATGACTCACCACTAGAGAGCTAAGTGCGCAGGAGTACTAATGCGCCAACCTACGCGATATTCTAGCATCGCTGAAGTAGGCGGGTTGACCACGTCTGGAATCTGGTTGTAGTTTGACGTACAAACCAAGAGGACATAGCCGATACTAAATAATATCAACCAATCTTATACTGTCGTCAGATCAGAAAGCAACAAACGTAGAAACGCTGGCGGCCCAAATATGAGATTCCACAGAACACAGAAAGTAAGAAAGCCCAGAAGCTACCAGCAAGGAATCGAACATAGGACCTTTGGCATGATCTGTGCCATAAATGCATTTAAGCAGGCCACCACAGATAGGCACCAAGCTATGCATGATATACCACAAGCTGATATGATAGAAGCTTGCAGGTGTGCTCGGAACTGTACTGCACCTTGCCCTTCCACAGGATGCTATTCGGTCTTAAAATACCTGATGGATAATGAGGTATAACACATCATATTAGGTGTGTATAGTACTTCTATTTTTTCCACTCATATTTGGGTACGATACTTCTGCATTGAATTGTCAGCATCACCCTAATCATAGGTGCTCCCTTATCTGAGGCCGCCCACACACCATCACCTCTGAACCATCCCCACACACCATCCTCCCTTGGCCATCCCCTTCGCTGCAGCAGTATACACACCACCCTCTCTTGACGATCCCCACATTAAATGCTCCCATCACCTCCATTACGTACCATCCCCTCTTGACCATCTTCTCAAGGATTGAGTTGACCGCCAGGCAGACGTTCTGGATCTGCTCACAGGGAACCAAGGGGCGCACAAACGAGCAAACAAACAAACCAATGCATGAGTGAATCAGTGAATGGACAGACCGATGGGCGTGCGTGCGGGCGGATGGTTGGATGGGGGGACGGGCGTGCGGGTGGGCGGACGGATGGATGGATGGATGGACGGACGGACGGACGGACGGACGGACGGACGGACGGACGGACGGACGGACGGACGGACGGACGGACGGACGGACGGACGGACGGACGGACGGACGGACGGACGGACGGACGGACGGACGGACGGACGGACGGACGGACGGACGGACGGACGGACGGACGGACAGACAAATGAACCCATGAATGAATAGGTGAAAGAAGGCATACCTGGTGGTCCCACTGCACCAGCTCTTCCACGTTCTTCTCAAAGTGGATCACGCCGTCCACCTGCAAATAACCGCCATTCACACCATCAGCCATCACGCCGGGTGAGCAATGGAGACATGCGCCCTGATCAGAAGCAAGCAACTGTTATAAAGCATGGGGAAGTGTCATGAAGCAAGCAGCTCCTACGAAGCGAGAAAGTGCTATAAGCCAGAGACGACAGTCTGGTGCGTTTTCCTGGGCTCCATCGGTGCGAGGCACGAGTTGCCATGGCCGCCGACTTTCTCCTACCAGCTTCCATCTTGCAACGTCGGTCCACTAGTCCCTCGCCCTCCCCCTCGCCCTCGCCCTCGCCCTCGCCCTCGCCCTCGCCCTCGCCCTCGCCCTCGCCCTCGCCCTCGCCCTCGCCCTCGCCCTCGCCCTCGCCCTCGCCCTCGCCCTCGCCCTCGCCCTCGCCCTCGCCCTCGCCCTCGCCCTCGCCCTCGCCCCCTCCCGCCCCCGCGCCCCGCGCACCCTCGCCCCCTTGCCCTCGTGACCCCCCCCCCCGCCCCCGCCCCCCCCCCCCCCCCCCCCCCCCGCCCCCGCTTCCGCTCCCCTTCAACTTCTCCCTCCCTCCCTCTCTCTCTCTCTCTCTCTCTCTCTCTCTCTCTCTCTCTCTCTCTCTGCAGCAAGATGCATACACAGAAATCCATCATTCATTGTACTTTTCACTAGCGAACTCATCGTCGACGATGCACCACCTTGGGGTTGGCCCACCTGGTCAATGGAGCCCTTCATGCGGTCCTCCGTCACCATGCGCGCGGCGATCTGCTCCGCCTGCCGCGTCACGATTATGGATGCAATGCGCGGGATGATGCGCAACATGGCCCGTAGCCGAATGACATCATGGCCGGCATGGTGCACACAGCAGAGGAGCGAATCGCATAATGCACACCATGGCGCACAGAGTGGTGCACACCACAAAGGAATAGCATATATACACACGTGCATTAGAAGGCAGAGGGTACAAAGCCCCAGCCAGCTACATCATATCGGAAACAGGTACCATGGGCCCTTAATATGCCACGGGGAGGGCGCCCCTTGCCCACGCTTCTCTCACGGCCAGGAGGGCCGGCCATAGCGCACGGCATAATACACACCAGACCGCACGGCATAATACACACCAGACCACACGCCATCAAGCTCAAAGCCACAAGAAACAAATAAGGATGTGCTCTTAAGGAGGGGGTTGCTGTACACGGGGGCCACCATTCATCTGTATACTACTTGGGACTTTGCAGCGCACCTGTATAGTCACAGCTGTATAGCACAGCTGATGGCATTAGTACTACATACATAACAGCACTTGAATGGAGCGTGGCTCACGGGGGCTTGCTAAAGGGGACTTCAAAAAAAGTCCTCGCGTCTCCATCTGGGTGCTATCACCTCAGTGCCTGGAGGCTTCCCCGCGCATGTGACTTGCTCATCCGCAGCGGTAACGATCCCCCCCACTCTCACCACGGCCCACCCAAAAGGCAACAGGCTGTTCCCTTGGGGGAACCACGCCCCCAAGGGCCAGAAGACCTTGGCACTTCGGAAGGGGATATCGTCCCAAGGGAACAGCGCTCAAAAGGGAAGAGCACTCAAAAGGGAAGCGTGTCAAAAGATGGGGGCGGGGGGGGGGAGGAAGGGGATGGCAGCATAAACGGGACAGCACTCCAACGGCAACATGGTCTCCCTACCATTTTGGCAGTGATGCCGAGAAGCACGCCCAGCTCATCAAAGCTGGTGATGGCGCGCAGCAGTAACAAATCCCACCGTAGGCACGTGGGCGAGCACAACCCAGCCACAGGTGGGCGAGGGCAAGTCCCCCAGGAACCAGCACGCAGAGGTGCAGGCAGGGGGACGAGGGCGATGCCGCCCAGCCACAGACAGCAACGCGTGATTCAGGCTCATCAGATTCTTGACGATGAGTTGCAAGTGGCAAGCAGCCAGACAGCGGTGACGAACGCACCGTAGGTATCACTCTGAAACAAAGGAAGAATCAATCTGAATCCAAAGAAGAATTACTCTAAAACAAAGGGCGTGAGATGCCCTGGCACAAAACAGCACAACAAGCAAATCGGTGGGTGGCAAGCAAGGACATAACAACTATAGCGTAGAGCTATGGCGCCATTGTGCGACACCTGACATTGGCGTACAGATTGGAGATTATTGGAGATGATTGGAGATATCATTGAGCAAGGACTAGCAGCATCTGAACACGCACAACTTCTGGCATCATTCCTAGGCCACCCATCCTAACTGACGTTGCAATGGAGCTATGACACCACACTGGGCACCTGGCCACCCGGGCAAAAAGGAATCGAGACAGCCGTCCCTACCTGACGTTGGCGTACAGCTTGGAGCATGCAAGCAGGTTGTGTTCGATGACCGCGCGGTGGAGCACCGTGGAGCCGTCCGCCAGCAGCGCCTTCTGATGGGGGGCCAGCGTCTCGGAGAAGGCCGCCACCTCGTCAGGCCGCAGGATGCGCTCCATGTACACCTGGGGGGGACGGGGGGGAGGTTGATTTCAGGATATATTGTACAATTTCAAACTACATCTTGTATCCGAGCACAAGATGCGCTCCATGTACACCTGGGGGGGGGGGGGGGGGACGGGTCCAAGACCTCGCGTACGTTGCCAAACAACGATTCTTGTATCCGATTCTTGTATCCGAGCACAAGATGCGCTCCATGTAAACCTGGGGGGACGGGGTGGTTCCAAGATATATTGGACATTGATGAAGATACATTGTCAAACTGCAACTCTTGTATCCGAGCGCAGGATGCGGGATGCGGGATGCAGGATGCAGGAGGCAGGAGGCAGGAGGCAGGAGGCAGGAGGCAGGAGGCAGGAGGCAGGAGGCAGGAGGCAGGAGGCAGGAGGCAGGAGGCAGGAGGCAGGAGGCAGGAGGCAGGAGGCAGGAGGCAGGAGGCAGGAGGCAGTATGCGGTATGCGGTATGCGGTATGCAGTATGCATGGTGCAGGGTGCTGGGTGCAGGGTGCGGTATGCATGGTGCAGGGTGCAGGGTGCAGGGTGCAGGGTGCAGGGTGCAGGGTGCTGGGTGCAGGGTGCAGGATGCAGGATGCGCAGTCTGTGTGATTATCAATTTATTAATGCGCTCCGCGTACAAATGAAGAAGCGGAGAAGTTTAGAAACATATTGTACCATGTCAAAATGAGACTCTTATCTCAGGGCACAAGATGCGCTCCAAATAGAAATAGAATGGGAAAGAAGGCCAGTCATGAACGAAAATAAATTAATTTCATTCCCATTCTTAGTTCACTCCTCTGGCTTTATATTCTCCGTGCCTGCAGCATTTGTGTTCACGCCTACACATTTCGCTCTCACCTAGTATACCAGCGAAAGACTGCAAACAAGCGTTCCCAGATATGGGGCATGCGCATGGGCATGGGCAGCGGACACCCACACACTCACCGCTCTGTTAGCATTACTCGTTTGAGCCTTCCAAGGTGAAGGTCATCATTCACAGGGCAACGCATTCCTTTCCCATGAGGTGTCCGCAGGCAAGCGGAGAGCGACCGCTGGCGACAGTGCCCTCAATGTGGCCATAACTGCTTAAGATACGGTGCCAATAGCTTACCTACAAGGAAAGGAAACCTGAACAAGTTACCTGAACGTTTCGTCAAGTCCAACGTCTGCCCGTGCACGAGCAAAGTCAGCATCACATCTGTTGCATAGCCCACCTTTTCCAGGATGCTGAACATGGCGAGCTGCGCGCACCGCTCATCCTGCAAGCAGAGGCCAGACAATAGGACGCAAGTGGCCAGGATACATGTACGGACCCAGGATAAAACTCCATTAGGCAAGTAATGAAGTGGATATGAAGCTCTCTTCAGTACACCCACGAGGCATGTATCAATCAAGCGGGGGGAACAGGTAAGCCATGTCGCGACCTTTTGCGCGCGTTGATTTAAATTAAGGAAAGGCTGCCACGGATAATCTGTACATGAGTGCCCTGCCGAAAACGACCACTGCGGCGTCAAAGGCATGACCAGCGAGGCCATTGGTGGCCGGTAGCCAGAAACCACGTCTACACCCCACAGCTGGCACGACACCCCCTGACTCGCGCCACACACTACCTTGTGAAATACACCACGCGCGCCTTTTTTTTTTTTTTCCTTTTTACAGTACACCACGCGCAGGATGCTTTATTGTGCAGCATTGAGCGCGCCTGCCTTGTACAGTACACCACGCGCCCCACCTTACCTTGTACAGCGTGGCCAGCACGCGCCGCACCCTGCCCTCCCCTTGTACATCGTGGCCAGCACGCGCCGCAACCTGCCCTTACCTTGTATAACGTGGCAAGCATGCGCGATCGCTGTGGCCCGGCGCCCGCCAGGATGACGCACTTGATGGCGGCGGTCAGCGCCTGCTCCAGCTCCGACGCGTCAACCGACCTGCGGAAAAGGGAGGCAGGGGAAAAAGCGCACGAGACAGGTGCGGAGGGGAGCGCTTGAGACAGGGGGGCAGGGGATTAAGCGTTTAACACAGGGGGGCAGGGGATTAAGCGTTTAACACAGGGGGGCAGGGGATTAAGCGTTTAACATAGGGGGGCAGGGGATTAAGCGTTTGAGACAGGTGCGGAGAAGCGCTCTGGTAGGGGGGGCAACCGCATGAGGCAGGCGCGGGGAAACGCACAAATCAAGGGGGGGATATGCGCGAGGCAGGGGACGAAGCGCATGGCACAGGAGGGGAGGCGCCCGTGACGGGTGCAGGAAGCGCTTGTGACGGGTGCACGTAGTGTACAGCCTGCGGTGTAAGGTACTGTGATCTGCGGTACGATGGGGTTTGGGTCGTCCCGCCCCGATGAACAATTTGTTACTAGGATTTGGAGCATATGAATACAGAGGAGTGTTGGCATAATGTGGGCGTTACGAACATGGTGGGCGTTGGAAACAAGAGTGTTGGGAGTAGATGGGCGTTAGAAACACGGACACTAAGAATACGACGGGCATAAGGAATAGGCATTAGGAATGACACGGAACAAAAGACGTTACAAACTAGAAGGGCATCCTGATGTATACGATAAGACAGGCATTAGGGGTAAGACATGCATCAGGATAAGACAGGCATTAGGAACAAAATGGAGGTCAGGATAAGACAGGCATTAGGATAAGACAGGCATTAGGGATAAGACAGGCATTAGGATAAGACAGGCATTAGGAACAAAATGGAGGTCAGGATAAGACAGGCATTAGGGATAAGACAGGCATTAGGGATAAGACAGGCATTAGGGATAAGACAGGCATTAGGGATAAGACAGGCATTAGGAACAAAATGGGGGTCAGGATAAGACAGGCATCAGGATAAGACAGGCATTAGGGATAAGACATGCATTAGGGATAAGACAGGCATTAGGGATAAGACAGGCATTAGGATAAGACAGGCATCAGGGATAAGACAGGCATCAGGATAAGACAGGCATTAGGGATAAGACAGGCATTAGGATAAGACAGGCATCAGGGATAAGACAGGCATCAGGAGAAGACAGGCATTAGGGATAAGACAGGCATAAGGGATAAGACAGGCATTAGGGATAAGACAGGCATTAGGGATAAGACAGGCATTAGGGATAAGACAGGCATTAGGGATAAGACAGGCATTAGGATAAGACAGGCATTAGGGATAAGACAGGCATCAGGGATAAGACAGGCATTAGGGAGAAGACAGGCATTAGGAACAAAATGGGGGTCAGGATAAGACAGGCATCAGGATAAGACAGGCATTAGGGATAAGACATGCATTAGGGATAAGACAGGCATAAGGGATAAGACAGGCATTAGGAACAAAATGGGGGTCAGGATAAGACAGGCATCAGGATAAGACAGGCATTAGGGATAAGACAGGCATAAGGGATAAGACAGGCATTAGGGATAAGACAGGCATTAGGGATAAGACAGGCATTAGGGATAAGACAGGCATTAGGGATAAGACAGGCATTAGGATAAGACAGGCATTAGGGATAAGACAGGCATTAGGGATAAGACAGGCATTAGGGATAAGACAGGCATTAGGAACAAAATGGGGGTCAGGATAAGACAGGCATCAGGATAAGACAGGCATTAGGATAAGACAGGCATTAGGGATAAGACAGGCATTAGGGGTAAGACATGCATCAGGATAAGACAGGCATTAGGGATAAGACAGGCATTAGGGGTAAGACATGCATCAGGATAAGACAGGCATTGGGAACCAAATGGGGGTCAGGATAAGACAGGCATTAGGGATAAGACAGGCATTAGGGATAAGACAGGCATTAGGGGTAAGACATGCATCAGGATAAGACAGGCATTGGGAACCAAATGGGGGTCAGGATAAGACAGGCATCAGGATAAGACAGGCATTAGGGATAAGACAGGCATTAGGGATAAGACAGGCATTAGGAACCAAATGGGGGTCAGGATAAGACAGGCATCAGGATAAGACAGGCATTAGGGATAAGACAGGCATTAGGGGTAAGACAGGCATTAGGAACCAAATGGGGGTCAGGATAAGACAGGCATTAGGATAAGACAGGCATTAGGGATAAGACAGGCATTAGGATAAGACAGGCATTAGGAACAAAATGGAGGTCAGGATAAGACAGGCATCAGGATAAGACAGGCATTAGGGATAAGACATGCATCAGGATAAGACAGGCATTGGGAACCAAATGGGGGTCAGGATAAGACAGGCATCAGGATAAGACAGGCATTAGGGATAAGACAGGCATTAGGGATAAGACAGGCATTAGGGATAAGACAGGCATTAGGGATAAGACAGGCATTGGGAACCAAATGGGGGTCAGGATAAGACAGGCATCAGGATAAGACAGGCATTAGGGAGAAGACAGGCATTAGGGAGAAGACAGGCATTAGGAACAAAATGGGGGTCAGGATAAGACAGGCATTGGGATAAGACAGGCATTAGGGATAAGACAGGCATTAGGATAAGACAGGCATTAGGGATAAGACAGGCATTAGGATAAGACAGGCATTAGGAACAAAATGGAGGTCAGGATAAGACAGGCATCAGGATAAGACAGGCATTAGGGATAAGACATGCATCAGGATAAGACAGGCATTGGGAACCAAATGGGGGTCAGGATAAGACAGGCATTAGGATAAGACAGGCATTAGGGATAAGACAGGCATTAGGAACCAAATGGGGGTCAGGATAAGACAGGCATTGGGAGAAGACAGGCATTAGGGATAAGACAGGCATCAGGATAAGACAGGCATTAGGGATAAGACAGGCATTAGGAACAAAATGGGGGTCAGGATAAGACAGGCATCAGGATAAGACAGGCATTGGGAACAAAATGGGCGATAGGAGAAGATAGACCACCGTGCAAGGGGGGTCGAGATGGAGATGCCACATAAACATGGCTGGGAAAAAACATAGCAGCAAAAATAATGGCACAATCATGGATGGCGCAATCAATGGTGCCGTTTGCTAGAAGAAAATTTTCACCTACTGGCACACGCTAGGGCGACACCAGGGGAACACCACGACCATCTGCGCATAAAGACCTTCTCTCCCCTCCCCAAAAAGCCCCCTCAGCCCGCCCTTGCGAACAACAAGGGGATGGCGATGTGGGAGGCAAAAGGGAAGATTGGAATGAACGGGGGGGTGGGCACTAGACATATGCCACTTGGAGTATTCAAGAGGGAGGAATAGGAAGCAGAATGGGGGGTGGGCACTAGACATATGACACTTGGGGTATTCAAGAGGGAGGAATAGGAAGCAGAATGGGAGGGTGCTGGGGTGGAGGCTGGAAGAAGCCGACTGTCAGGTTACTGAAGCAGACAAGAGAGATGCGCGGTATTCAAATGCTAATCGATTCGTTTATTATGTGGTTTATCCGGTGGCAAACCGAGAGGAATTACATGGCATCACACAAGCAACCCCTGCCAACCGAGTGCAACAGGTATGGCCAGTCGATATAACCACGGAAGGCCTAGCCTAGGCTGCTCCTTCCTCCCCCTATTCTGTATTCCCTCTTTGCTCTCCTCCCATATTACAATTATAATATTCCCCCCCGCTCTCCTCCAATATTATAATTATAATATCCCCCCCCTGTTCTCTATTTCCCCCCCTCTCCTCCAAGCGCACCTGCCAGCCCCCAGCGACGCGGTGTCCAGCTGCGACAGCTCATAGTAGCGGATGCCAGCCTCCAGGAACTTGCGCTTGGCGTCCAGGATGCGCGCGTAGCAGACCTGATGGTGAGGAGCGAGGGCAAGGAGGTGGCAAGGAGCGGTAGCAGGAGGGGAAGCCGGAGCAGGAGCAGGAGTAGGAGCAGGACAAACAAGACAGCCACTTTGAGAAGGCAAGTCGTACAGCCGACTTGCTCGAGGCGGCGACCCATTGGCAGCAACGGACTGGCAAAGGGGTCGGTACCACAGTGCTGCATTTTGCCTGTTTATCATATGATGGCTCCCGCAGTGGCTATGGCCAGTTCTTCAGTGTTTGTTGACATACTACAACGAAGTACTAGACTTGACTCACACTGCAGCTGCAGCGCACACAGCCCACTTGACCCACCTTGTACTGCAGCTGCAGCGCACACAGCCCACTCGACCCACCTTGTACTGCAGCTGCAGCGCGGGGTCCTTGCACCCCGTCATGAGGAAGGAGGCTTTCTTGATGTAAGTCTCCGCGCTCACCGCGTCGTCGTCCTGCGAGCGGATACATCGTTTGAGAAGTATAAAGCAAAAAGAGAAAAGAATAAAGAGCAGAAAGATGTAGCGTCCTGACGAGTAACGTAAACCATCATTTCTACGCGGTCCTTCTTCCCTTTTCTTCTTCACTTTTCACAGCGCCGTGAATCATCCTGCATATATATAGTACTCAAACAAGCAAGCATACGAATACTTAAGTACTCAAACATCCTACAGGTAATAGTACTACTTCTTAACCTAAGCAAGCTCAGAGCGACAAGAATGGGCATGCGAAAAATGCTAAAATTGAAATAAGCTTACACATGCACACATGCTGATTGGAAGTGCAGCGTGCTCATGAAAAATGATGTACGTCCTCTCGCCATGCGGCTCCTCACCTCAAGATAGAGCAGTGCGATCTTGACATACTTGTCCAGGCGGTACTCGTCATCCATGCCCCTGAAGAGCAAGAATAACAGGAGGATGGTACAGGGGAGATGATATAGGGGAGATGATATAAGGGAGATGATATAGGGGAGATGATATCAGGGAAATGATATAAGGGAGATGATATAAGGGAGATGATATAGGGGGGATGATGTACGGGAGATGATATAAGGGAGATGATATAGGGGAGATGATATAAGGGAGATGATATAAGGGAGATGATATAGGGGAGATGATATAAGGGAGATGATATAGGGGAGATGATATAGGGGAGATGATATAGGGGAGATGATATAAGGGAGATGATATAAGGGAGATGATATAAAGGAGATGATATAGGGGAGATGATATAGGGGAGATGATACAAGGGAGATGCAAACAGACGCAAGCAGATGAGAGGCAACGTGCAAACAGAAGACGAGAAGAAACGAGACTGGGACAGGGCACAGCAAAACGACCAGGCAAAGGAAATGCAGGAATGCTAGAACGGGTGGCGGGACATCCGCAACGTGACAATGCGGGAGTCTAGTATCAGAATAGTGGGAAAAAAAAGGACTGGCTTGTTCCATCGAGCTTGACCCTCACCATTCACATGCCAACCAAGGCGTGATGGAAGATCCGTGCCACCACTGTCAGCTCTTCCCGCCTGTCCTCCCCTCCTAACCATTCTGTCTGTTGTGTCCCCTCCTCCCCTTCTAACCATTCTGTCTGATATGTGCCCTCCTCCCCTCCTAACCATTCTGTGTCCCCTCCCATCCTAACCCCGCGGCCTCCCACAGCAAACACAGGACCCACAAGGACTGGGCGGTGCACTGTCATCGGCATCGCAGAACGAGGAAACACTTTTTCTTCAAGTCTAATGTCCCGCGTGGCGTGCGGCTGTGTTGTTGCAAATCGGGTGGCTGGATGCCCATACTCCAGCGCATCATCTAAGTATGCTAAATAGTGACAGATTAAACCATCTGGTGAACGGTGACAGATTAAACCATCTGGTGAATAGTGACAGATTCAACCATCTGGTGAACGGTGACAGATTAAACCATTAGGAAAATCATCAGGACAAAAGCGGGCGGGAAAACTGCTAAAAAAGGGAACGTGGAAGATATTTAATGAGGCCAATCGAGAAGCCGCCAAAACTAGGTATCTACACGCCTATTTATAGCACCCACCGCGTGCCCAGGTCCAGGTTGATACCCCCCAGCACCTTGGCGGCGCTCGACCACATCTCCTCGCTCTCGTACACCTTGGCCAGCCCCTCGCGCATCACCGTGGCCTGCTCCTCAAAGGAGACCGCCTTCGGCAGGATGGCCTGCGGAGAAAGAGGGGGAAAAAGGGTTGCAAAGAGGGGCGGGGGGGGGGGGGGGTAGGGGTGATTATGAGATGAATGAAAAGAGATGCAGGAGGGAGACAACGCCAGCGATCCGCACTCAGATCTAACCCATGTGTACAGCCACAATGCAGCTTGTTCCAGCTGCACCAGGCCATGTATGTGGGTACACCAGGCCAACATACCAACTGCATCACACAATCCGTTGTACCTGGGGCCAATGTGCCCAGGCATCCCGGGCCAACATGCCACGCACACGTGCCTCCAGGCGGTGTTCAAAGATGGGTGACGTCGACAAGCCGTGAGGACGATCGTGTTTGTCAGCACGCCCTGGGGTAGCCTACCAGCTGGACAAACTCTCTGAACTGCCACAGGCTCGGCGAAGGGCGAGGTAGCTGTACAGAAGAGTACTCATAGGCAATCAACACAGATGCTGACAAAATGGCAAGTAGAGAAAAAAAATGAAGGTGTGCGCAATCCCACAACCCTGGTGCACTTCTCCGTGCTGGCTTGCAACAGTAAAGGTGCAATGCCCTGCGGAACTTGGAATGACTAGCAAAAGCTTCCGCTGGCATGAGCTGGCTACTAGCAACAGCTTCTGCTGCCTGGGAACAACATCTCGTGCTGGCTAGCTATGGGAGCTGTGGTTGCCCCTGTAGGCTCCCATTGATGCATATCAGACAATTCATGTCAGCAAGCTCAGACCTTCGAGACCAACCTGATTGCTACCATGTTACCTTTGGCAATGCTCCATACTCAGAACATGCCTTACTTTCCTTGATTGATGGGCAAGAGATACGAAACCTTGAACAAGCAATCAACATGGTTTGCAGTCACTGCAATTTTCAGACTAATGCGAAACTTGTGTTTCAACAGCTCCACCAGACTTGCTTCAAGACAATCTTGCCATGTCAGCAAGTTTCGGGCATGACGGTTCTAGCACGAGGGCTTGGCAATTTACCTCCAATGTGTAGTTGGCCAAAGCTTTATGGTTTTCGTCCGACATCCTTGGCAACGCCGCGGCTAGCGCATGGAGAAGCGTGCGTGAGACCACCAGCGGCACATCGTCGCTCACCACTGCAAAAGATAAGGAATCGTAAAAAATGAACCTATTGGACGTCAGTATTTGTCGTCGTCCCCGACGCCTGGCCACATAATATCTGCAAACGAATTCAACGCGGTTCAGCAGATTACGGTTAGAAAAAGAGACTGAAAGTAACAAAAACGGGATACAAAGCTAGCGTTGCTGTTGTTACGAAACTGTGGTCGACGAAAGCTTTGCCCTCTTCCACGGCCTCGCGCGCGACGATGTCGTCCAACATCGCCTTGTAGGCTTCCGTCTTCCCCTCTCGCTCACTCATAGAAGCGATTTCAGCGACAGAAGCCATTTTCCAAGCTTAGCACGCCTCTAGACTAAAAAGAAGAAGTTGCCATAGCCACTTAATTTGAAGTTGGACACTCGGGCCTGGCTTGCTAGTGCCGGTTATGACGCCCAGTTGCCAGCAATGAAGTGGCAAATAGCATCGCCCAGTAATTTGCTGAGGGCATGAAACAATTTGCTGTTTATATATTTACTTGGCGAGAGCTATCGAGGAAGATTAACAGTATCAGCCCACCAATTCATGTATCGCTGCCCGATGGCGACCAAAATGGTATGAAATGCGAAAAGCACAGCACAGTTTATTCAGCGCACAGGGCGTTCCCCCATGCAAGTGACCTTCATTATTTCCCGCGATGACCAGTATCGCGGACAATTACAACCAAGTCTTATGCTGCTATCAGGCGTGGGAAATGAACTACTAAGTTCTGACACAGGTTAAACAGAGTACAACTCTGCTGCCCATGTGCGGCGTGGGATTCAAGTCATTCAACTAACTTACTAACTAACAGAGTGCTAACTACTGGCAATGCAACACAAGTGGCAATGCGGTTAGCGAACACGTAGAACTCCGATGAAGTTGTCAGCAGTTGGCTCGACGGGCCATGCAGAATACGCAGAGCCCAGTGCCCTCCGCCATGGCGAGTTGGCGACACTGGATTACATCGACCAAAATCGCCCACAGCAATACGGAGTATGCACCACAAGCTAATATTTACTAGTTTTTCACACAATTAAGATCCCGGTACCACGATCTGTGACCACATTGAATGGTAGCAAGCCAGGGGCTAGTCTGAGCCGCGAAAAGCTCGGTACTCGGAACACAGTTTTTGTCGTAATGCTAATGCCCCGCCTTGCTGCAGCCATTTAAAAGAGCATATTTCGTATCCCCGTCACGATTGACGGCTAGTCCTCAGTGTCCAGCTTTCTGACAAGCCAATATCGTTATTGCTACCTAGGCTCAATACTGTCCAATGGTTGGCAAGGCATTTCAGAATATTCGACTTTTAACCCTGGATGTCACAGGCACCTTGATAAAATACCACGGCCAGCTAGGTGACTACTACTGCATGGCGGTCACCCGCTTTGGCAACCCCTGTCCTGATTATAAAAGAGTCTCACGAGCGTTCAATGTTGCGTACCAGGATGTATCCGTGAAATGGCCAAACTTCGGTTCTCGGTCGAATATTCCAACAATTGAGTGGTGGAGAGAGGTAAGCTCGACAACTACGACCGGTCTACTGAACGACGCATTAAGAAATCCCTTTCTGTAGACATCAGAAACAGTTACTAATGGACATGCCGGATGAAAGACTTGAATGGAACATTCATTGCAGAGCCCTGCATGCCGTACGCATTGCGCAGCCATACCTTAGAGCAGTGCCTAATGGGGTGCAATAGCACAACACGGATAAAATTGGACATTTTTCTTCTGTGGATGCCGACTTCTGAGGAGCGAAGCAGCATGGCCTGGAGGGAAAGCGGCATCGCCTGTATATAAGAAAGCCACACTATGATGTGGTCACACATAGCGCACAAACTAGTCGGTAGCTACGCCGTCTCCTATCACAACGAGAACACGAGGAGCATGGATGCAAGAGCGAATGACATGCCAACGCTGCCCGCCGCCATCTGCCCGTCCCTGCCAGGTGGTGACCAAGTCGTTCGTGGGAGCGGGGTACCACTACGAGCCGGAGCTGATGGAAAAGATCTTCCTCCGCATCTACCGCACGTTTGAGACCACGGTCCCATACCGGTAAAAGCTGAGAGCCCGCGCTGCTGCATTGTTGGAACATTTGCAAGGCTCCTCTTGTTCAGATTTCTATTCTGAAAGCTTTTCTAGTCTATTTCTGAAAGCTTTTCTAGTCTATTTCTGAAAGCTTTTCTAGTCTATTTCTGAAAGCTTTTCTAGTCTATTTTTGAAGGCTTTTCCATTCTATATCTGAAAGCATTTCCATTCTATTTCTGAAAGCTTTTCCATTCTATATCTGAAAGCTTTTCCATTCTATTTCTGAAAGCTTTCCATGCGCAGACCGGGATGAGATGTCCATCTTGTAGTATGGCTTCCCTAGTGGCTCCTTTCAAGCTTCCCTCTAGTAGAATGTCTTTATGTCTTCTATGTCTTCTATGTCTTTGAGTAGCTGCAGGATATGCCGTTGTGACGTTGGTGGCAGCAATCGCGTTCTCATGGTGCATGGGTGTGCGCCCCTCGACATCCATTTGCCAAGTCAGGTATGGATTGTCAAAGGTGTTCATGTGTGTCAGTAATCTCTCACGACATCGTTTAAGTGGTCACCTGCAAGCTTGTCCTCCCAAGGAATCCATAGGATCCTCTGCACTCGGGTCGTGACACGAATGGCCCGGGGGAAATGACGTGGGCGTGCACCAAGATCATGCCGCATAAGCGCTGGGTCAGGGACATGGTATACAAGCGGTCAATGATTCATGTCCAGGCGCAAGTGATCAAATGCAACGCAGCACCTCAGTCCTAGGGTGGCACAGGTTTATTCAGTCTTCAGCTGCTGACTTGGGCATTGTTTATTTGATGGTCGTCTGTCTTCAGATACATTATCTGCAGACTTTCTATCTGTCATCTGAAGATCTATTTTATCTGAAGAAACAAGCAGCAAAATTTACAGAAGTCTCTTTGGCCTCCATCGTCATGAACCTCTCAAGTTTTTCTTGTTTACACCGCTCTTGCGGTGCCCTTAAACCCCTGGCCTCGGGCCCAGCTCCTGGCAACCCCCCAGGGTGTACAACGACTCCATAATGCCTCACTCCCCTGGGTTCATTCCCACGCTGAGCTGTTGCCGTTTTGGGCAGTTTCTCAAATTCGGATTCCGATTCTCATCCGACACCGATGGAGCGGGTTTCTTCAGCCTGCCCAGTGTCCTGGGTGTGACCTATCCATTTTCAATGTCCCCTCTGCTGATAAGTCTTGCTGTGCCCTCCGCTGATAAGTCTTGCTGTGCCCTCTGATGATAAGTCTTGCTGTGCCCTCTGCTGATCATTCTTGCTGTGCCTCTGCTGATCATTCTTGCTGTGCCCTCAGCTGATAAGTCTTGCTGTGCCCTCTGCTGATAAGTCTTGCTGTGCCCTCTGCTGATAAGTCTTGGTGTGCCTCTGCTGATGAGTCTTGCTGTGCCCTCTGCTGATAAGTCTTGCTGTGCCCTTACCCTTGCATGCCGGCCCAAACCCGTGGCACGGCCCCTTCTGTTTATTCATACTACTATCATAGTAGTATTATATGTTACTAATTATTAATTATTTAATATTCATTCATCCGTATTCTGTGCTCGCGACCTTTGCTGTGGCCCCAACCCCTGCATGCGGGCCCAACCCCTGCACGCGGGCACAAAACCCCTGGCGGCAACCCCAACCCCTCTCCATCCTCCCCGCGCTGTACAAGGGCTGCATCCTAATCAGCACCTGCTGCTGCTTTGGACCATGCAATGCAATAAAATGATCCTTTTTTGGCCTGTCCACTGTACCGGATCTCTAAATTTCCTTTCCCCGACAACGTTTCCAGTGCCCTTAACCATGCACGCGGGCCCAACCCCTGCACACGGGCACAAAATCCCTAGCTACAACGCCACCTAGACCCTAAACCCCAAGCCCTGACCACTCCCCCAGGCTGTGCAACGACTCCGGGGCGCCTCACTCCGAGGGTGGCCCCCGGTTCACTCATTCTCTGTGCTGACAACTCTGCTGCGGGCTTACCCCGCACACTGCCCCAACCCCTGGCCGCGGCCCCAACCCCCGGCCCATCCTTCCCCAGGCTGTACGACGACTCGATCCCTACCCTGGAAAAGCTGCGCGCGGCCGGCTATATACTGGGGGTGATCAGCAACACGGACGAACGGTACGCGGACCGCATCCTCCCCCGCTTCGACCTGTCCAAGTACTTTGACTTTGTCATCTGCAGCAAGGCGGCCGGCGTGGAGAAGCCGGACGCAGGCATTTTCTGGCAGGCGATCGAGCGCGCCAACGTGGTGGGTGTTTGGTGTTTCTTTGAACATTATTATAATTTTTTTGTTTCAATAAAACATTAATATTACATGATTATGCTTGTTTATATTCAGATGGAAGGATAGCCAACCTAAGCTAGGCAAGTTCGGCCTCTTTTCTTTTCACGAAGGCGCCGACGACAAGCCAGGGGGTTAGGATACTCTGCACCCTTAGCACGCAAGTGCAGAGTTGGCTGTGTATACCCATCAGCACAAACTGTGGGGGAAGACGAGCACACTAGACAAGCACCAGCGTCGGTTAAATATTAGCCTTTCCATTCCACAAGTGGGGTATTATGCTAGGAATGCCTATCACTGCTGCAAAACTTCCTGTATAATACGTTGCAATCATGGATGTGCTTGTAGTGGCCATCTGTGATTTGTGCGTGGAGAAGTTGTGGCGAAGGCGAGGCGCAGCTGCTCAATTGCATGCAAGGCCCTCCCTGGTCTTTGAGTTTGACGATGTTAGCTGGTGCACCCATTTTCTTTTTGCTTTGGTTTTGCATCTGACAGGGATATTGCATATGAGAGGGATATCCATGGTGTTGACTGTGCGATGATAGCCCCTCAGTATCTACCCCCCCCCCCCCCCCCCCCTAGTTAATTAACTAATTAATTAATTGATTAATTAATTAATGAATCTACCACCCCCAGTCTGCCAGCCCTTCTTTGCCCCCAGGCCACCTGGCACGCATGTAGTCTTCTTTCCCGTGCTCCAAAGCCCAAAGGACTCCCAGAAGTTGCCTCACTCCCACAAAACAAGTTGGGGCGCTGGAATTCGCCGAGTCGTCTGTAGTCGCGCTTGTGGCCATTGTAGCATCGCCGCATGGGATGAAGTGCTGCACTACATCAGCAAGCATGTCAAACATCTGCTTCTACAAAATCTGGACCCAACCATAGGGGTTGCCTTGCAAAGCGGGAGTTGCCATTGCCTGTGGTCCCAATCGCTGTGGTGTCTCAAATCCTGGGATCTTCAAAGCGCCCATGGTCGTGTTTCCGTCCACCAGGAACGTCTGCTATTTACTGGGAACCAGATGGTCTGCTGTATCCACCAGGAACGTCTACTATTTACTGGGAACCAGATGGTCTGCTGTATCCACCAGGAACGTCTACTATTTACTGGGAACCAGATGGTCTGCTGTATCCCGAATGTTCCCCGATAACTTCATGGGTGGCTAACTGTTGGCCAGGTGGCTGAATCCTGACTCTCTCTCTCTCTCTCTCTCTCTCTCTCTCTCTCTCTCTCTCTCTCTCTCTCTCTCTCTCTCTCTCTCTCTCTCTCTCTCTCTCTCTCTCTCTCTCTCTCTCTCTCTCCCTCTCTCTCTCTCTCTCTCTCTCTCTCTCTCTCTCTCTCTCTCTCTCTCTCTCTCTCTCTCTCTCTCTCTCTCTCTCCCTCTCTCCCTCTCTCCTCTCTCCCTCTCTCTCTCTCTCTCTCTCTCTCTCTCTCTCTCTCTCTCTCTCTCTCTCTCTCTCTCTCTCTCTCTCTCTCTCTCTCTCTCTCTCTCTCTCGCTCCCCCCCCCCCCCCTCTCTCTCTCTCTCTCTCCCCCTCTCTCTCCCTCTCCATCGTATTATGCCGCGTGGCAATTATTGATTACTTATCGTTGACACACCGCAGGTGCCGGACCAGGCGATGCATATCGGTGACAACATGCAGAAAGACTTTTACGGCGCGATGCGGTGCGGGATGAAGGCGCTCTGTATCCGGCGACAGGAGCACATGGCACCCGCCGAGAGGGCACACACCCGTCTGTTGGAGGCCCACCACCGCCACGATCCACGCATCATTCACAACCTGTCGGAGGTGCTTGACCTGCTGAAAAGCCAATGACTGGATGGTCGTGGGCGGATGGCCTGCCACGTACGCTGTGTGCGCTTGACATCTACAGTACTCTCTATGTAGGGAACGGTTTGCTATTATAGGCATGGCCCCATGGGGGTGCCATTGATCAGATTGGAGATGTCGGACAGCAGCAAAGTTCATTAAAATATTCATATTAGTATCATGTAGTAATATTTTGATACTAGTATTATATAGTAACATATTCATACTAGTATTTAGCTAGACTCAGAGGCCTGGCTGGCCTGGGCATTGCTGCGCCCATAGCCCACAACTCTAGCATCCCCCACTGGAGCTTTGTAAGCGTGAACAACTCTGAGCGACGTGCATGCTTGCCGTGCATTTGAGAGATCAGTTTGACGTGGCCTAGGAAGCAGAAGACAACCTGGATCGGCCTTGCTTGGGGGAATCTCGACGAGTACCACCGCTGATATGGAGCAACCGCCCCCTGCCCCTGACTGTCAAACGCGACCTCATCAAGACTCTCGATCAAAAATGATCATTTGGATGGTCCTGGCCTACGGCGCGGAGGCGTGGATGGTGATGCAAGGGGAGGTTCAGCTCAATGGAGCCGTCAACAAGATGCTATGCAGACCGCTGAATATTCCATACAGGTTGTAAATTAGCATTGAGGAGGTGTACGCTATTTTGCCCTGTGTATCCCACATTCCTAGACATACGTGCCTGGGCCTAGCCGGGCACCTGGCCCGCACCGATCAGGTACATGGATACATCAGATAGGCTACATCAGATCGCAGCAATGGTGCTTACCCCTAGACACTCCCGGCCAGTGGCTCGAAACACACGCCCTGATCAAGCAAGCTGTATCCGGCCCCACCGTCTAGGTCATCTAGTCGCTCTACACGTAAGCCAGCCATAATTTCAATGCACAAGGCTACACATTTCCATCACCATTCATATTCATCATCCTGAACGACTCGAACACGCGGACAAGATAACGGCAGGCTCAAGCTACCATATGGTCCGGATTCTCCCGATTTCTGGCCTGCGCTGTTGTCTCCTTGACATCAGATAGGCTAGCTGGCACCGAGCCCGCCCAGCCAGGACGCTTTCTCCTCACCTGGGAGGCTCCTGGCCATGGTAGGCGGCAAGGTGGCCACCTATGAACCTAGCTCTGGTACAAAATCGGTCAATCTGTCTTTTTCATATAACATCTGCTGGATAGTACACAGGGAGGCTGGCCCCAGCTGCTGCATGGCACCGGCGCAAGTTAATGCCGTACAATAAACTTGCAGCATTCCTACGCACCAGGAGCCGGCTCACGTAGAACATCTAGCACAATTTCCGAATTACTGCCACGGCCACTCTCCGGTGGTGTTTTTTCACAGTTGTGGGTTGTGTGTGAACCCTGGGTAAGCACCTAACCACTCAGGCTCCGGGAGACCCTTTATATTCTCCTGGGCAATCGGGGGTTAGCATGCAACCTACCCCCACACCTGTCATCATGGCCGGGCGTACAATCGTCTTGGATAGTCCGGAGTTGCTATCTGCGACTCCAGACCTGGGCGAGTGAGTCGCGCCACTAGGTTGCCTTCGTGAGTGAAGTATCCGCGTAGAAAAGTACCTCATCGGTTACTCCTTGGCATGCCTTCAGCGCATGTTCACGCACTTACTTAGTTACTTTGTCACAGTTGGGCTGTAGCTTGGGATGCCTTGGGATCAGAAGACCCATATAGCCGCGGAATCATGCCAGAGGTCCTAGTTCGAATCCGTGTTGGAGCTACTTACGCGTTTTTTGCATCCCGGGGCTCGGCAGCATTTAGTTTTCTATTTGTTGCTCGCCTCGACAATTTACAATAAACTTGCTGTATGTGCATCAAACAGGGATGAAAGGACCTACTCACAAGTTGGTACCCCGTGTCTCTCCCAACGGAGGCGCATGAAGGAAGGCAAACAGGGATGAAAGGACCTACTCACAAGTTGGTACCCCGTGTCTCTCCCAACGGAGGCGCATGAAGGAAGAAAGGAGGGAGGGAGGGAGGGAGGGAGGGAGGGAGGGAGGGAGGGAGGGAGGGAGGGAGGGAGGGAGGGAGGGAGGGAGGGAGGGAGGGAGGAGGGAGGGAGGGAGGGAGGGAGGGAGGGAGGGAGGGAGGGAGGAGGGAGGGAGGGAGGGAGGGAGGGAGGGAGGGAGGGAGGGAGGGAGGGAGGGAGGGAGGGAGGAGGGAGGGAGGGAGGGAGGGAGGGAGGGAGGGAGGGAGGGAGGGAGGAGGGAGGGAGGAGGGAGGAGGGAGGGAGGGAGGGAGGAGGAGGGAGGAGGGAGGGAGGGAGGGAGGGAGGAGGGAGGGAGGGAGGTAGGTCCGAGGAGGGAGGTCCGAGGGAGGGAGGGAGGGAGGGAGGGAGGGAGGGAGGGAGGGAGGGAGGGAGGGGGAGGAGGGAGGGAGGAGGGAGGGAGGGAGGGAGGGAGGGAGGGAGGGAGGAGGGAGGGAGGGAGGGAGGGAGGAGGGAGGGAGGGAGGGAGGGAGGGAGGAGGGAGGGAGGGAGGGAGGAGGGAGGGAGGGAGGGAGGAGGGAGGGAGGGAGGGAGGGAGGGAGGAGGGAGGGAGGAGGGAGGGGAGGGAGGGAGGGAGGGAGGGAGGGAGGGAGGAGGAGGGAGGGAGGGAGGGAGGGAGGGAGGAGGAGGGAGGGAGGGAGGGAGGGAGGGAGGGAGGGAGGGAGGGAGGGAGGAGAGGGAGGGAGGAGGGAGGGAGGGAGGGAGGGAGGAGGAGGGAGGGAGGAGGGAGGGAGGGAGGGAGGAGGGAGGGAGGGAGGGAGGGAGGGAGGGAGGGAGGGAGGGAGGGAGGGAGGGAGGAGGGAGGGAGGGAGGAGGGAGGGAGGAGGGAGGGAGGGAGGGAGGGGGAGGGAGGGAGGGAGGAGGGAGGGAGGGAGGGAGGGAGGGAGGGAGGGAGGGAGGGAGGGAGGGAGGGAGGGAGGAGGGAGGGAGGGAGGGAGGGAGGGAGGGAGGAGGAGGGAGGAGGGAGGGAGGGAGGGAGGGAGGGAGGAGGGAGGGAGGGAGGAGGGAGGGAGGAGGGAGGGAGGGAGGGAGGGAGGGAGGGAGGGAGGAGGGAGGGAGGGAGGGAGGGAGGGAGGGAGGGAGGGAGGGAGGGAGGAGGGAGGGAGGGAGGGAGGGAGGGAGGGAGGAGGGAGGGAGGGAGGGAGGGAGGGAGGAGGGAGGGAGGGAGGGAGGAGGGAGGGAGGGAGGGAGGGAGGGAGGGAGGGAGGAGGGAGGGAGGGAGGAGGGAGGGAGGGAGGAGGGAGGGAGGGAGGGAGGGAGGGAGGGAGGGAGGGAGGGAGGGAGGGAGGAGGGAGGGAGGAGGAGGGAGGGAGGGAGGGAGGAGGGAGGGAGGAGGGAGGGAGGGAGGGAGGGAGGGAGGGAGGGAGGGAGGGGGAGGGAGGGAGGGAGGGAGGGAGGGAGGGAGGGAGGGAGGGAGGGAGGGAGGGAGGGAGGGAGGAGGGAGGAGGGAGGGAGGGAGGGAGGGAGGGATCGAGGGAGGGAGGGAGGGATCGAGGGAGGGAGGGAGGGAGGGAGGGAGGAGGGAGGGAGGGAGGGAGGGAGGGAGGGAGGGAGGAGGAGGGAGGGAGGGAGGGAGGGAGGGAGGGAGGGAGGGAGGGGAGGGAGGGAGGGAGGGAGGGAGGGAGGGAGGGAGGGAGGGAGGGAGGGAGGGAGGGAGGGAGGAGGGAGGGAGGGAGGAGGAGGGAGGGAGGGAGGAGGGGGAGGGAGGGAGGGAGGGAGGGAGGGAGGGAGGAGGGAGGGAGGGAGGGAGGGAGGGAGGGAGGGAGGGAGGGAGGAGGGAGGGAGGAGGGAGGGAGGGAGGAGGGAGGGAGGGAGGGAGGGAGGGAGGGAGGGAGGGAGGGAGGGAGGGAGGGAGGGAGGGAGGGAGGGAGGGAGGGAGGGAGGGAGGGAGGAGGGAGGAGGGAGGGAGGGAGGGAGGGAGGGAGGGAGGGAGGGAGGGAGGGAGGGAGGGAGGGAGGGAGGGAGGGAGGGAGGGAGGGAGGGAGGAGGGAGGGAGGGAGGGAGGGAGGGAGGGAGGAGGGAGGGAGGGAGGGAGGGAGGGAGGGAGGAGGGAGGGAGGGAGGGAGGGAGGGAGGGAGGGAGGGAGGGAGGGAGGGAGGAGGGAGGGAGGGAGGAGGGAGGGAGGGAGGGAGGAGGAGGGAGGGAGGAGGGAGGGAGGGAGGGAGGGAGGGAGGGAGGGAGGGAGGGAGGGAGGGAGGGAGGGGGAAGGAGGGAGGGAGGGAGGGAGGAAGGAATGACTTTGAATGAATGAACGAATGAATGAATACAATAAACAGAAGCCCTCTGTAAAACTGATTGGAATTGGTGCCCAACCTTGCAAACAATGTGCCACACATCTGTTATTAGAAAATTCTTTTAAAAATCATTCTTTTATCAATGATTGATGAATCAGGAACCACATTGTGACAACCCCCTCTCCCCCCTTTTGACATCCCTCCCCTTTTTCTCCCCATAACTATTCTTTAAGAACGGGATTAATCTGCACCTGATGTGCCAGAGCTGTAGCTGGCAGGCCAGTGCTGCCGGTTGACAGCTGCCTGCTGTGCCATGCCTAACCATAGCCATGTCACCTCCTCCTGCCTGTACAGTGTACAAAACTTCAATAGTCTACAAACCCCCCTATTCCACCTGCAATTAGCCTCGAAACTTGGATAGACACCCCTGTAATCCAAGAGAGCTAGCTAAGAACCCAAGAAAGACTTTCTCCGTCGCTTGGTGAAGTTTGGACCGCCATGCCGAGATTTCCATTACTCCTCTTCCTCGCGAATCCAGACCGCTCGATAGCCTGTCCCTTTGCAGTGTGTACACGCGACAGCGCCCTGCCAAATCCCACCCGCCCATCCAGCCATGCACACGTGCCATCCATGCAAAAGAGGCACAAGTATGCGACCGTCAGCTCCCGAAACATATGTGTTTCCCCATGGATTGACAGCCATGATCCATTAATCAATCGATCAGGTAATGCAGCGTGATGGTCAGACATGCTGGTCCAGAGCCAGTTGTTGTCCCAGGTACTTACAAGGTTTTTAAAATAATAATATGTATTGTAATGTAGTACTAGAACAATTGCACTGAGTATGAAACAAGGATATGAAAAGGCTGCTAAAGATATTAGCAAGTAATACGCCCACAGACAGCATATGAGTCTAGTTTATGGATTGCAAGTGAAGGCGCATCGAAGCACCAAACAATGCCCTGGCAAAGGCAGGGGGTCTACTAAAGCAAACAAGGCTGCCAAACAAGTCAGCGGGGGCTCACGGAGAAATCACACAAATGCTGAGCAGGGAGAAAAAAAAACTGCCATCTGCAGCGCATGTGGCTATAACCGGCCCATGCGTGCCATCCCATGGGCCCCATCACCAAGTGGCGGCAGAACAGCCTGCAGTAAAAGCTAGTATTACACGGCCATATGCAGAATATAATACAATTCCCCAACATGGTGAAAAATGTACTACTGCTGCCACCACCGGTGCATGAAAATATCTCCAAAGCCTGTCTTTTATAAAAACTTGCTAGGTTGGGCAACAATCCTTCCAGAAAAATTAGGACATGGGTGGTCCTGCAAACTAGATTTGCTGGAAGGCTAAGAGTAGCGCTATTTCAGGCCCAAAGGGTGGCACCATTAGAATCCAGGAGCACCTTTAAAAGTACCCCCCCAAATATACGGGGGTTGCATATATAACAACATGCCATTGTCAGGTTATTTTCTTTAGTGTTCTTCCTCTTTTGGGGCCGTTCCTTACGTTGATGCCGATCTCACCTCCGTAATTTATCACTATCAATGAACATATATAACAACATATCGCCACCGTAGAAGATGGACTCAACCAACCCATGGCTCCAGACTACGCCGAAACCAAACCCCCCTTCAAGAGCCTTCGAAGTTAACAGAGACAGAGACAGAGACAGAGACAGAGACAGAGACAGAGACAGAGACAGAGACAGAGCGCCCTTGGAATGACCAGCACTTCCACCCTGAGTACTTAAGAAAACGAGGCTAAGAAATCAGCAAGCAGCAAGACAGAAGCAGGTGGTGACTCACAGCATGTTCACACTAGCAACTAATTCCGCTGAATTGCTTTGGGGGGTTCGGGCTAAATGCCCGGACGTTTGGTGCGTTTTGGGAGTGACGCGGGAGTGACCCGCGTCGGCCCATGTAGGGTCGCCAAATTTCCCTGATCAGGATCAGTGCGGCGTGGCAGTAGACCGTACCATATCGCTGGTATTCATTAAATTCATTGTTCATGCCCTACTAATGTTCAGAAATCGAGAAGGTGTACGGTGCGAAATATTTTTCAGGGCAAAATCGGGGCTTTGGGAGTGGGAGTGGACGAGACTGGCTAAATTGTCCGTTCCAGCCACTCCCACCGTAATTCAGGGGAACTTGCAAAATCGCCACAATTTCGGTCAGGAGTGAGGTCTCAGGGGGTCACTACACAAAATTGGCCGGATTTGCTGTTCATGTGGGAGTACTCCCGATGTGAATGCAATTCGGGGGTTTTAGAAACTCCTGGATCCTAAATCTACGGAATTAGTAGCGAGTGTGAACATGCTGTCAACCACTGGGTGTACCTTTTAGAACCATGTCCACACAGCCCCCATCATGGCTGCCACTTTGCCCCCACAAGGTAACGGACAAAAGCCACAAACCACGTGTGACCTAAAAGCCATGCCAGAAGATATGCAGGACAAGAACCTACCATAAGTGAAAGCGTTTGGCACTCCCATCCCACTCCACCCAATCATTGAGGGTTTATGCTCACGAGCTATTAATTAACTAATCAAGTGAGAACGAGAAATATACAGCAATTTTATAGACTTTGCCTGTATACCTCTGCTGTAGAAAACAAGTGCGCAGTAAAAGAAACGTGAGAGACGTGGACACAATCAAGGAATCGAGTGCCCTATCATACATAAGCACCAGCCATGCACAGTTGCCAGCTCGGAAGAGGGACAGCAGCACAAAGAAGCGCCGATGCATGCATTGACCTACCCGCCCCCTGCAAATTATGCACTGCGATGGCTTCATGCTCGTATTCGAGGTGTAGACGTCGTCGCCAAGGGTGAAAAAACCCGTTCCGTGGCACCAGTCGCATTCGTGGTCGCCGCTGCCCGTGCAGATCTTGCACATCACTGGCTTTGGTTGCTGCTCGACGGCACGCAACCAGGCATGGGAAATAGAAGCGCAAGAGGCCTCAACATCATATAAGCAAAAACGATGGCCGCAGTACAACCCGCGGAAAAAGAACTGACAGGAAATTGGGGGGCGGAAAAGCTACTTATGGGAGGAAACCGGCCTAGCAGTAAACCATGGTCACAAGCTGACGGCGGACCTTAACTATACTCCATGCCCGATCTAGGCGACTCCTTAGCTCCGGAATCCGTTCCTCCGGATCAACTGGCCCTAATCGCTCGGACAACTTTGCCACGAACACCGGGCGCTTCCTTGAAAAGGCAGTCAAAGCTCCCCGACGGACTAATAACGGACTCTGAGACAGGGTCTTCTTCGTCATGGCCGGCGGGCACGTTGGCGCCTTTAAGCCTAGGCCGTAGGGATTACCTAAACACAACGCCATATCCGCTATTATCCTGCAGATTTGCGAAACAGTTTTCTAAAGTCCCCTTAGGAACCGAGGGATGGGCAAGCCTTTCTTGCCTGGGCTCCCACGGGCAGGGGCGTCCATCATTGACGATGCCATCAAAGACCGCTGCAAAACGTCATGAGAAAACCCATCTGCCCACAATTCATTGTACCAGATGGTGCGACGACGATGGGCGGCGATTGTAGTTTGCCTCACCCCCCGAATTAGGCGAGCGTGTACCCCTTCGCAAAAACCACAACGCGGGAACGTTATATGGGCGAGAAAAGTAAACCACGCTGGCGATCTCTGCCAGGCGCCAGCGTACTTTTAGTTCGGGAAGGATTGTGACAGGTCACAGGCAGACAGGCTCCAGAGTCCAAACTTCGTTCCTTTATCAGGCGGAGCCAATTTTCGGAAGAACCGTTAGGTTCGCCAGAATTGGCGAAGCTTATAAGGCCGTACACGTGAGAAAACATAGGAATAGGGGATGAAAACAAGTTTTGCGGGCTTCGCCCGCGACATTAGAGCTTGTCCACTTTTGGTGGTAAGCAGGGCGCCATTTCGTTTTTTGTCACGGGGGGAACAAATTGCTTGTCGCACGCGCATTTTCAACCGTCTAGATCTCGGCCCGCCGTTTCGAGCCGTAGGATGTCACTTTTAAAGTTCGAAACGTTTCCTTGAAACGTTTAGCCTTTCCTTGAAATGTTTATCCTCGGCGCGCGCCATTTATCAGCCGTGGATGAGATTTGCCACCGTCCGATTTCGACTCCAAAAACCCAGTACGAGGCCATGGCAAGCAGAGGAGGTTTAACCGGCGCGGAGAGGTAAGGGAGGCGGACGGGCGAGCATAGCGTGGGGGGACGTCGACGGGTTCAGCGGGCGCTCTGTTTTGGCGCTTTTTATGAGGCGTTTTTTTTTTTTCCCTCTTGGGCTTCAGGTTTTTTTTTTACGTCTGGCCTCGCCAGACAAAATTTTTCCCGCAGGAACAAGGGGGGTACTCAAAAACAAGAAAATTGACATCATGCTGGATTTTCCGGGTAAATGGGTATTTTTATTAACCAATAGGAATATCATTAGGTGAAGAGGTAACACGTATCGACCAGCTGGTTAACCTCTGAGGGTAGTGTGATAGGTGAAAGGTTTAGAAAGGAGCATTGTGTGACCAGGGGAGCCAAGTGACGCGCGTAAGGTCACCGTGAGGAATGCAAGTAAACACCCTGTTGCGTCCCAGGAGAGCATGGAAGAGCTCCAAGGGGCTGGGCCTGTCATTGTTGGGCCCGGGGTCCCACACCTTGTATTGTTCTTGCGCCAAGAGCCAAGCGCGACGCATTGCTGAGTTCCAGAGGAAGATAAACCGCCTCACAACGGCGGCTTTGGTGTATTCGTGCCGCACTTTGAAAACCGTCTCGTTCCGGATAGTCCAGATCGCGTATAGCATATTAGTTCGGAGCCATACCCAGGCTAGTTGACTGTCGGATAGCTCCTCCCCGGGGGTCCCCGCCATACCGAATATGATACAACGCACGGATAGCGTTAGTGTGGAATGTGGTAGCGCGGTCCATGCGGACCATACGTTAAACAACCATTGCCACACCCCGCTCACTTGGCAGTAGAGAAAGCGGTGCTCAATTGTTTCCGAAGGGAAGGTGCACAGGCATGTCGCATCGTGGTGAAACCGGCTGCTGAGGGTCGCGTTTACCCCGATGGCTCTGTGCAGTAAAAGATGTTGAATGTCTGTCGCTCGGCGGTCCACCAAAGGGTGATCGACCGCCAGGGTGATAAGTTTAATCCAACTATATCCAGGCCATTGAAAGCCCCATCGTGGGCGGCCAGGGTGGAGCTTATGGTTCTCGTGCAATAAAATGTCATAACCCCATTCTGCCGTGTACTCGTAAAGACATTTGCTGATCCTAGACATCCCCTTGGTCAGGGTCCAGCCAAATTCCAGGGGGTCCAATGGTAAAGTATCCAATCTCGTATTGCCTACGTGTAACCAAGTGATGGCCTCCGCCGGGGTCGTGGGGTCCGGCTGGAACATGCAGGACCTTGATACTAACCACGGGACCATCCGGATACGGTGACATTGGTGGGCTGGAAGACAGACACATAATGTCGCCAACTGATTGAGGCAACCATTGTGGCCTGGAAGGGTGTCGGCCACTTGGACTTGAATTCCGGCCGGAGGCAACACTCCCCGGACCAGACCTTTGCATGTGGATGTGATCCCGTCTGGGTAAAAACTGATCCAATCACCCGGTTGGAGGGCCTTGCGTGGGGCCATCATCACAGCATGCCATTGAGCTGGGATGGCCTGGATGAGGGTGTTCCAAGCGTGTAGCGATGGCATGTTTTGCACCCAAGCATTAACTTCAGTGTATGCCCGTAACCGATATCTGTCCCCCTGCCACGCGTAGAGATCGAGCACTCTCAGAACAGGGGGTGATGCGCACAGGAAGCCAGCATAAGGGTTGTGCCCATGTAACGTGCTCAAGGGCTTGCGCGCATCGTCCACGATCAAATCATTGAAATAAAGAATCTGTCGTGCAACCTCCTCACGAGTGGTGGGAAAAACGAGGCGCCCAGGTTTGAGCTTGTGATAACCTAACCATAGGCGCGACCAGTACCAGGGGAGCCCCTTGTATGATATCAGTGTGCAGCCAAGTACTCCAGCGTCAAGGTGCCATGATGTGCCATTAGCATGGGTGTAAATAGCGGAGAGAGACTCTTTTGCCAACAGGCAGCCAGGGTGCGTGTTCACTTCCATGTACACGCTGATCACTTGTTTAGCATACATCGACCACAAGCGCCATTGTATGTTGTGTAGCCCTAGACCACCGTGCAACCATGACATAAAAGACATATCCCGGCTGATCCAACCATGTACCGTGTGAGATATCAAACCTTTCTGTTTCCAAACAAAGTTGCTGCCGATGCGTTGGATAAGCTGTATGGTATGATCGTTGGGAGGGTGTGCCAGACAGTAGTATAAAACCTTGGAGAACAAGAGTTGGTTGACGATTAGTGCTTTTCCTCGTAAGCTCATCCGCTGGACGCCACCCCACCGCCCTGCCGTGAGGAGCACTCCTGCAAGTTTGCCCACGTGGTTGGTTTCGTCATATAAAAACGCACGATGTTCAGCCAAACGTCCCTCTGGCGTGCAGCCAATGGGGCAATTGTGCAAAAGATGGTGTTCACCTGGTTTGACCCATGTCATGGCCAGGTGAGAGGGGTTTATCCGAGATGGGTTGGGTTTGCCGATGTGCAGTCCCGTGGACTTTTGCACATTACAACGTTGTTGTGAGGCCACAGAGTACGTGTTGATATTTTCCAAGACAGCATTCACTTCCTGTAGAGAGATGCAAACATTGGTGGTGTCATCCACATAGGCTATCTGTACAATACCTTTGGCACTGCCTGCAAGCGGGAAGCCCTGCAGACGAGGGTCGTGCTGGTGGAGCCAAAACAATCCTGCGTGTGCCAGTAGGAACAAGATGGGGGACATACAATCTCCTTGGGGGAGGGATCTTGAGCTGTGGCCAAGTGCAGATTTGTGACCGTTGATAAGGATGTACCAGGTTAGCGATTTGATCATTCCCATGATGACCGTTAGGATGCGTGGGCCAAACATCATGCTGGATTCGAGTAGATCTCGCGAAAACAAGCGTGTTTGCCACTGGTCGCAACCCCAGGGGGTATCTAGGTAAGAAGTTACAGAGCCTCAAAACCCGTTAACTTAAAGGGTAGGTAGGTAGGGTGCCGGGCCTACATGGTTTTTTTGCAACAAAACACCTGGATTTCTGCTAACTCTCTGTATGGTCGGAATTTCGAAACGGTTTGACGGACAAACTGATAGCACTTGGCGAGCTGAACCCAAATCTGCAGTCAAAATTTTCGCAGGTACCATATGTTACGCCGCGGATATCTACCTCCACCTCTACCTCTAATGGGCCTGATACTACCTAAACTGGTCAGGCCTCCTCTACTCAAACCTCTGGCGAAAGACGAACGTGACGGAGCTGATCTCAATGCATTAACGTATGTGTTACTATAATACGCCATACAACCATTTACCAAAACCCGTTTACTCCAGGAATAGAGGAAGGAAACACAACTACACTGCCGTGACCCAAGCCTATATGTGTTAATTCATTTAACACACGCCGAGTGCACACACAAGGGGTAGAACGTGCATAAATGGTCACCAACGGTCCAACACGCTCGGGCCGACATGGCCCTCGCCTACAGATGCACGCTGGTCCACTACATCTACTACTGATGCACGCTGGTCCACTACATTCTACCACCGGATCAGGACCACTAGTAAAGTACGCGGCGCGGCGCCCAACGGCACCCAATGTACCACAGTACTGTTACGAAGGCAATAATGTCCCGGTAGGAGCCTAAACGTAAACCTAGGGACAACCGAGGCAAAAGACCTAATTTACGTCCGTAACTACAACGAATTGTTACGCGACGTAACACCTCCCCCCCCCACAAAGGTAGGGAGCCCTCTCCCTACGCACAGGGAGGAAACGAAGGGGTAGGAAAAACCTAATGCACCCAGCACACACCAACACAATCGATAGACCATCCCAGATACAAAGCACCAATAGTTCACACGGTCTCCACCACCACGCCGGGTGGTGTAGGGTTAGCCAGCACCAAGCCTGGTGGGAGGTTCCCCTAACTGCCTGGAACGGAGTCCTGGCCGGGGGGGACGGCACTGGGCAGGACACACAGAGTAAACACATCAGCGCCAAGGACCAAGAACAGCCAACCAACTGGCCAGAATATGAGGGCGACTCTATATACCGGAGGGACAACACCCTCAGGTCGGGCCTAAGGCCCTCTATCTAATGGCCATCCGTCTGGTAGGTACCACGGGAGGCCAGCAGGACATCCAGGTAGGCCTGGTAGTGGGCCACATCCTCGACATTGTCATGCCTATCTACAGTGAGGAAAACATCGGCCCACACACCGTCAGGAAAAAGGCCCAGAAAGGCCCAGTAATACCTATGCTGCGTAAGAACGACCTGGCCACGGGCCCAGTCCAGGAAGCCACAGGCAAAGAGGCGAAGGAAAGGCTCTACCGCGATCAAACAGAGGGCCCGCAGGAGGAGACGATGGTACAGAACCGGATCCGAGGGCGCAAACCCGTCGGGAAAAACAGGTCCACCAAGGGCTCCACGTTGGACGGCCACATCCGGATGTGCCGAACCTCTCGGGAGCGCCACCGACGAGCACACTGGCGCGACCCGAATGTCTCCAGGTAGTCGCTGGCCCGAGGAGGAGGGTGGCCACGGGAGTCTAGACCCTGGCCCGGGATGGGCGCCGGACGACGGGCATCCCACTCGAGGATGGGCTGGAGGACCGTGTTGTACGCAGCACCCTGTACCGCCGGAAACTCTACCGTAATTAAGGGCATCCGAAGCCATAATGCCCAGAGGCGGAGGGTAAGCCCACTGCCGGAACCCACCGTAGGTGTCCAAGTCGTTGTGGCGCCTAGCCCAGCGATACAGAACGCGCCGAACCAAGATCTCACCCTGGAACACAGGATCAGCTAAAATAACCATGTCGAAAGGAGGCCGATCAGTCTCAATGGGTAGGCCACGATTCCGAGGCGCCCGACACACCTGGGAGAACCCGTAGGACATGGGCGAGATGGCAAGCTCGGCGGAGGCGCGCGGCAGGTCACACTGGCGGCAGGCGAGTGCGGACATACCGCATCCAGGCACGGGCGTGTCGCGCGACTCCGGCGTCACATGCACCACAGAAGGGGCCCTGTCCCGATCACCCTGGGACAACTCCCGGAGGGAATCGGCAGCGCGGGTGGCGCGGGGATCCTGACCGGTGGACCGAACAACCGCAGCCAAAGACCGCGAGGCCGAAGGAGCAGGGACCGACGCGGGGGCCGACGCAGGGGCGGGAGCCGTCACCGACGCAGATGACACTGGTACAACAGGAGGTCGCGCCGGACCCGAAGCCAGAGAGGGCCGTGACGGACCCGCCACCGCAGCAGGCGCGCCGGGCTCCGTTGCCGGCGCACCCTCAGGCCACATATTGAAAATAGGACCCGTAGTAGGGACAGGCAGTCCGGCATAAGATTGGTTGCCATCCAAGCTCCAGTCGGGCACCGGAATCCTCTGCGGGGGACCACCCTCCCAAAGCCTGGGATGATCGCCCGTGTCGCTGAAGAAACCCCGAACTGGCGGTGAGGGCGCAGCGGGCGGCCCAGAGGAGGCGACGGCGGGCACAGCCGAAGGGGCAGAAGACTCGCGTCGCGGCGCAGAAACGTCGGTCGCCGGCACGGAGGTAACCAGAGGTGTCGGAGCCGCCGCAACCGAAGGGGTAGTGGGCGCCGGCAAAACCACAGGTGCCGAAACAACCGAAGGGGTAGGGGGCGCAGACACCACAGACACACCTGGCGTGGCCGGAGTCTGCGCTTGGGCCGCCATGAAGGCCCCGAACGCCGTGGTCAGGGACTGGATCTGAGCCTGCATAGCCAAGACCGTCGCCGACAGAGGATCAGGCAAACCCGAAGGGGTAGGCTCCACTGCAACACACCGGGTCGACCGAGGTGACGACGGGACCGGAGAGGGAGGAGCAGACGCCGAGGAGGCGTGTCGCGTCTGCGTGCCACAACCTCCGGCGCCACCATGCGGCTGGCCACTCAGCTTTGGTAAAACCCAAATGAGCTGAGCTGACGTGCCTGCCTTAACTGCATGCCCTGTGGGGTGGGCGAGGACCTGTCCCATGATTAATGAAAAAGAGGGCTCTCAGCCGAGGACAAGGAACTGTCCCTCGTGCCTGATGACCACCTTCTTGATCCCCTTGTGTACCGTCGCGTGCCGCGTTTGAATATCCTTGCTGGGGCGTTAGCTAGACGCTCCAACTACTCTAATTGCGACAATATGATGGTGCAAGAGGGTGCTTTTGCCTCCCCTGCTATAGAACAATGCTTTCACAACACACACTTTGCACAGTCTGATGATGAAGCCGCACATGCGGAATTTATTGAGAAAGTTAATACAATTACAACACGTTGATAGTCTCAATATCGATGCACTCCATGCTCACGAGCCCGCAGTTAGGCAGCGCTCCATGACATGCTACCGGCCTTGCTCCCAAGGAAAGGGAGAAACACGAAGGCCACTAACGAGAGACTCGAAGAGACTACACGCTGCGTGAGAGTCCTCTTCGACTATGAACCAAACCATTCGTCATGCCACACGCATGACACACGCCACACTTGTCAGTCCAGCCAGGAATGCCAAAACTATCTTGCTGCCTGAACCATGCAAATAGAAACCGCATTCCAGTTGCCGTCCTGGCTTTCTACCACACATGCCAACAAAAGCAGGAAGGCATCCCGACAAATCTAAATTGCTACCCTGTTGCCGATCTCATCTCCTAGAGGCTCCGGCATTTCTGTCCCTGGGAATGTCCGACATTGAGTCACGTCCACCAAGGTCGAAGCATAATATCCTTCAGACAATCTGCACGCTCACACCTTGCGTGTGAGTGGCCCAGCAAACATTGCGTCTAATCGTTCCTTTCTAGAAGAAATCCCTTTGTAGGGCTGCCAGCGATTTCGCATTCATTCCAGCGATCTGGCTCCGCACCGCAAATTGTCCTTTTCCATTTTCTGTCCAGTCCTCATAACGTTGACCCGCTATTCTACACCACAAAGACACCTGGCCTGTCAATAGCCTCGGCGCTGTTGAAGTCCAGCAGTCCAGCTCCAGCTCAGCTCCAGCTGTCCACTAACACGCGTATGATCCTCTCGACGCTGCGCACTTGTGCTGCCGTCCGCTCAAGTCAGTGCTGCGCGCCCAGCTGTGCCTGGCCCGGCGCGCGCGCACGTACACTTTCGTCCGCTCTTATGCTGCAAGTGCTAGTGTCCCCCCCGGTCACTAGCCTTTGTCGAAAATGCGTAGAAAACAAATTCCTTGCGCACGTCACCGGTCTTGTGCATAGTGGGCGCCCGGATGACATAGCTCGCGTCCGTGACAGCTGTCGCGTCTGCGTGCCACAATCTCCGGCGCCACCATGGCGGCTGGCCACTCAGCTTAATTTGGTAAAACCCAAATGAGCTGAGCTGACGTGCCTGCCTTAACTGCATGCCCTGTGGGGTGGGCGAGGACCTGTCCCATGATTCCCCCCCTCGCTGGCGACCGGCCCCATCACGAAGACAGCGATCGTACCAAGACAAGGGCAGCGGTGACCGCAGTCAAGCTGCGGGAGGTAAACTGCGCAGCGGTGCACACTGGACAAAACCAATCCCCCTCCGGAATGCTGGTGACCACTGGCTGCAAGCACTGCATGTGCCAACCACAGTTACACTGATCACACAATAACATGGACTCCGCCTGATCGACCCGGTGACAAACCTGACACTGGGCGTCCTTGACTCGGCGAGACGTGTGCGGTTGGAGGTCGTGGACCAAATTGGGCAGCGAGCAGGGACTGAGATTGCTGAGGTTGTCAGTCGTACGGCTCCCGTCGGCGCCCTCCAAAATTGCCACTCCCGATGGTTTGATAGCCACAATGCGCAAAATGGTGGGCCCCGCCTCCACATCCAAAGTGTGCTTCAGCTGAGTGCGCAGGAAAACATACTGCCCTGGCCTAAACCGCAGCTGGCGAGCCATGTATGCGCCCCCCCGGCGCTGAGCGTAGCGCAGGGAGTCCCTGTGCTGAGCAATGAACAAGTTGTTCATCGCGATGGGCATGACCTTCTTAAAAGTCTCTGCCCTGGCCAGCACCTCAACCAAAAATTGCTGAGCGTTGTCGAAGGCCATGGGTTCGGGGTGCGCAACCTGTGCCTCCGTAGGCAAAAGAGGATTACGCCCGAACAGAAGGAAATACGGGGAGAAGGTAGCGAGAGACTCCTGGGGAGACATGCGATAACCCATGGCAATCCATGCCAACTCGCGATCCCACCTGGCCGACTCCGGCACCTGCAGGCTCCACTTGCGCAGCGCCTGCTTGACGGTCTGCACCAATCTCTCAGCCAAACCATTGGCCTGAGGATGCTCCCGAGAAGTGCGACGGTGATCAATAAGACATCCATCCAGCAACTCCTGGAACTCACCCCTGAACTCACCACCCTGGTCCGTGACTACCTCCGCGGGAGCCCCAAACCTGGTATGATGTCCGCAAAATGCTTCGCTGTGGTAGCGGCATGCTTGTCAGCAATGGGGATCAACTCAACCCATTTGCTAAAGCTCTCCACGCATACCATGACATAGAGGTTGCCGTCAGGGCTCTCCTGAAACGGCCCGCACAGATCGACGTGCCAGCGATAAAACAAGCCCTTGATGGGAAGCGACATCAGCTCCTTGGCACCATGATCTGCGCTAAAGTTAGCCTTGGTTCGAGCACACGGGACACAGCTGGCCACTACCTGGGCCACCGTGTGTCGCATGTTATTCCACCAATAGCTGGTCCGTACGAGGCTGAGCGTGCGATTGCCACCCAAGTGACCATACCGCTCGTGGTACGCCTGCACTATAGCAACGCGCTTGTCAGGCGGTGGGACGACCACCCTACGCTTGCCCAACAGCTTGTACAAAACCCCATCTTCCCAACCATAGGTTGCAGCCCTGTGCTGCACCCTGTTCAACTCCGTCGCCTTCTGAGCAGGAGTCCAATCGACTGGAGTAGGAGTCAAGACAGCACCCTGCACTTGCTCCAAACTCGACCATCTAGCCAGATATCAGCGGTGTAGCAATCAGCAAGAGAGCTACGCGCTAAGAGAGCCTGCACAGCGATCAGCTGCTGCAGAGAAGGATCAATGTCAAAGGACAGAGACCTACCCTCTTCCATAGCGCACACAGCTTTGGATGGCGTGAATGGCGACGGCCGCACCGGGTCGTCGCTGATGCCGAAGTCCGCCACAGAGTACTCGACACTGCGCCACCACGCCTCCTCCTCATCGTCGGCCGCATACCCAGCAGCGTTCACAAAGACCACAGAACCAGACGAGCCCTCGGCACCCATGGCCCGGGCTCCAGTGTGGTCAACAGTGGTAGGCATGGCGTATCGGGATAGCACATCGGCGTTGACATGGTCCTTGCCGGCCCGATGCACAATGGTCATGTGGTACTCCTGGATAATCATGGCCCATCGGGCGAGCTTACCCGTCAGGTTGGTGTTGGTCATTAGCCACTGAAGCGGCTGGTGGTCTGTCACCAGAGTAAACACGCGCCCAAATAAATACGGGCGAAAGTGCTTGATGGCCCACACCACAGCCAGTGCCTCCCCCTCATAGGAAGAATACCGGCTCTCCGCTGGGTTGTTGCTGCGACTAGCATAAGCAATAACGTGCTCGCGCCCATCACCATCCTTTTGCGCCAAGACCGCACCCAGTCCTACCTTGGACCAGTCGGTATATAACACAAATGGCAAAGCATAGTCAGGGGCGCGCAGAATCGGTGCCGACGTGAGCTCCTGCTTGATTGTCTCGATGGCGCGTTGCTGTGCGGGACCCCACGCCCACACGCACCCCTTCTTGAGTAACTCGGTCAAGGGCTTCACCTTGCTGCTGAAGTTCTCAATGTAACCTCGGTAATAGCCAGCCAAACCCAAATACGCCCGCACCCCTGAGACATCCGTGGGTACGGCGGCCTGCGCAATGGATTCGACCTTGGCGGCATCAGGCGTCCGGCCACCCGGCACAATCTGATGACCAAGGAATGAGAGGGTCCGCTGGGCGAACTTGCACTTCTCAGGGTGCAGCCGCATATTATGCTCCTCGAGAGCCAAGCGAACCTGCTCCAAGTGCGCCAGGTGCTCCTCAAATGTCGCGCTAAAGACGATTACATCATCAATGTAACAAGCGGCGAAAGGAAGACCTGCAAGCACTTTGTCCATAGCTCGTTGGAAAACAGCACTAGCGTTGCGGTGCCCAAAGGGCATGCGCACCCACTCATACAAATTGCCGCCCCCCAGAATGCAAGCTTCCGCTGATCCTCCGGCGCAACTGCGATCTGATGAAAGCCGCTACGCAGGTCCAGCGAGGACACAAACTTCACATGAGGAGATATCTTATCCAGGACATCATCCACACGTGGCATGGGGTAACGGTCCACGGGTGTGTGTGCATTCAGCAACCGCAGATCGGTGGCCATGCGCATACCCGTCCATGCCCCGGTGATAGCGTCCTTCTTGGGCGCAACGACAACGGCAGCAGCATAGCTGGAGGAAGATTGCCTGATGATACCGGCATCCTCTAACTCCTTGCATTGCTCGGCTACAAAATCCAACTCGGCCTGACTCAGGCGATGCTGGCGTCGGAACAAAGGAGTGTCAGTGTCCAATGGAACACGCATGGTCCCACCATTGAAACACCCCAGTTCATCACTTGTGAAAGCGAAGGCCCCCCTTGCAGTGCCTAGCCACTTTAGCATGGCTGAGCGCTGCGCATCAGAAAGGTGTTCGCCAATAGCCCAGGGGTGCGTATCCGCGGGATCACCCACAGCTACCGCATGTGCCTCAAGATGCGGCGCCCTAGCCGCATCGTCGTGGAACAAGGAAAAGGCTGCCACACCTGGTGTGACACCCACCGCCGGAGCCTCGCGTGCCGCACGGTGTATTACCCGATGCAGCGTGGGCTCGCCGGCCAGCACGGTGCTGGTCAGCAGGGCGGTCATGAGAATGATAGTCCACACCTGTCGCAGACGCCACCCCCATGCTGATGAAGTCCCCGTCGCTGCAGGGCGCTTCAGTTTGGCTGCGCGCGCCTCAACCTGCTGAGGCGGATTGGCTGGGGACGCCCCCCCAGACTGGCGCACGGCAACCGATGCAAGCAGCACATACCCGACCTGCAACACCGACATAGCCTGGCCTATCAAAGACCAGCGCTCACTCTCGAGCACGCCCGGCAGCGCCGAGGCCCCGACATGAAAACCCATGCTGGCCTCACGAAATTCTGCGGGTGGCTGCACCAACAGACCGGTGGTAGTGTCCCAAACGAGACCCTTACCCCGATCACGGTATGCTGTCGACCCTTGGTAACTGACCAGGGTCGGCAGTGCACACATGGGGCTCCCGACCCGGTTGACGCGTGCATACGGTGGGCGATCCTCGCTATCCACCTTCTGCGTGACTAGGTGGGAAGGCAATGCTACCTCCGCAGACACACTCGGATGCTGCCTTGCGACGGCCCCAAGACCGCCTGCACACCGGTCGCACACGCCACGTTGGTCCAATAGGCACGCAAACGATGCGTGAGCCCACCCAGCCCTGCGTTGTCACACACGATGGGCTCCCCCAGGAGTGCCACGATTGTAGCCCAGTCCTCCCGCACCGCCTGATGTGGGCTGTCACCCGCCACAACGTTCTCAAACAGATACGCAGGCGGATGGGGCTGACGCGACTGCAACAGTCCCACCACACGCAACAGTTCCCAGAACAGCGCGCTACGCGGATCGGCTAGCCCCCGCCCTTGCCCTGCCTGGCTCAGGCCCTGGCACTCCCAACCCGCAATTACCAAGTCGATGGCATGATGCCTGCGCAACAACTGCTGCACCTGCACCTCACCGATGGCTCGGATATCTTGAGGACATTCCCCAAACGGGTCACGCCATGCTGATGGCGGAAACTGCGCGGGATACTCTCGCGACAACACGCCACAGTGACTGAAGTACACCTGACGCGCCTTGTGCGATGGCTCTACCGCGATGAGTTTACGGCACACGCCGCCTGCGGCCAAAAAGCCTGCAATGCCCCCTCCGATCCCCGCAAACAGTTCCAACACTACCGCACCCTTGGCAAAATCAGGGGCCTGCGGTAAGATTGCAGCAGAAAAATTACCTTGGGCCTCCGAGACACCCGGTTGCACCAAAGTGAGGCCATGGCTGGCCATCTGAGGAATGGTGATGACGGCTTCAGTCACCCGCTTGCGCATAGCCAGCTGCCGCGTGGACGTCACAGCATCCAGCGACCACTGCGTGCGCATCTTGGCAATGCTCGCCGTTGGCTGAGGCAGCACCGTCCGATGCTTGTCCCACGCCGATGAGCCCGCCGCCCGTACCTCCACCATGCTGACCTCCACCACGCCCGCAGCCGCTGAAGGGTTGAGGCGTGCAGCCCCGGCTGAAGAACTGAAGCATGAGACCGGCACACTGGCCCGCTTCAGGCCAGCCCCATCCCAATCAGGGATGTAAGATGCCTCCTCCGCCCTATAGTCCACCTGAACCATGGCGCGAGCAAGGACATCCACCCCGAGTAGTGCGGAATATCCACACTTGTTGACCACCAGCGCATACGCGGACACGGTGGTCATGCTAGAGGCGCGCAACGGATTGAAAATCACGTTGACTTTAACCGCCGTCATAGCGTACGGCTTACTAGCCGGACCCTGCCAACCTGACACAGACACGGGGCTTTCTACTAAGCCACCGTTCTCGTAGGTCAGGTTCAGCATGGTGGCCAAGTCTGTGCTGATGACTAGCGGCTGAGCACCGCTATCAAGCTTGACTGCGCCAACCAACGGACATGTCACCATGTCGCTCCATACATCTCCACAGGCTCCAACTGCTTGGAACGCTATGGACGGCTCACCATTGGGGTATGGAACCACCGTGGGAACCTGGGGAACTGCACTAGTGCGCTGCTGGCTACTTGTGCTGACCACTCCCGCTTGCACCACGGGCACTGCGGCTTCTACCGGCTGACGCCCGTAGGTGACGGACTCAGAATTGCGCAAGGTGCGCACATCATGCCCATCTGCGAACAACTGGATCTCGGACACAACCGACCCCAGCCACTCAACCCCCTTCTGCCCGAAGGTGTCGACCACCTGCCGTGCTGAAAACATGGGTACGTCCACAATGAACGGCATTGGGTACACAGGCGCCAATCGCCTACGCTGCTCCAGCCCAGCAGGGTTCGCATGCTCAAAAGCAGATTGCACCCCAGCCAGCGGCATGGAAAAGGACGCGGGCAACTGCCCGGCAGGCAACATGGGTGCCTGCTGAAAAGAAAGCGGGCTGCGTGCCTGCTTGCCTTTGGTAGCCTCCGCAGCGTTGATCTCGACGTCACCCGGCATGGGCGCCCAGAATGGGTCCTCCCGGTACACCGTCGCGAATTGGTTGGGGGGCGCCGTCGCCTCCTCACCATGCTTGATGGCAGCCACCTGGGCTTCCATCGAGTCGGTCTTGCCCGCCATCTCGGCGAAGTGGACCGTCTTGATGCCCGCGGCTGGACACTTGTTCATCAGGTGCCACTTCGTGTCTGCCCCATGCGGCTTCGTGCAGCGGCTTGGACACTCGCGACTAAGGTGCCCATCCTTGTCGCAAAGGTAACATTTACCGCGTGACGGGGTGGGTGCGCCCAGCGCGCCTTGCACGCCCTGCGCCTCCTGAGTCCCATCCGATGACGGCGGACGACCGCCTCCGCCTCGACCACCACCGCGACCCCGACCACCGTAGCCACTGCCGCCGCCACCACGACTGACACCGCCACTGACCACCCTGACCGCCACCGCCGCTGCCCCCTGACCGCCACCGCCGCTGCCCCCGTGACCGGCGTTGCCACCACCCTGAGTGCCGACATATTCACCGCGCCCCGCACCAGGCAGCCGCTGGCCACCCTTGACCGCGATGGCCTTCTCCATCTCAGCCATCTTCTTGCGCATCTCAGCCAGCTCAGACGAGATACCCTTCTCGCCTTCCGCACGCTTCCTGAGCAGCCGCTTGAATGCTGCACAGAGAGTCACCAAAGTCCACTCCCCACCGGGCGGCTCCGGAAGATCGATGGCCAGCAGGGGCACTGCACTCCGCCATAACCGGCAAGCCTTGGTCTGCGTATAATCAGGCACTTTGCCCGCAAACGCGAGAAGCCGGTCAAGGGAGAAAGCCGGATCCTCACCCTCGGCGACGGTGAACGCTCCATTCCATTCCGCGATGGCCTTGACGTGCTCAACTGGGTACTCCAGCCGCAGTTGCTGCCACAGCTGCTCTGCCGGGTCGACATCGAAGATGATCGAGTCGAGATCCGGTGTGCCCATGTCCGTGAGCGCAAACCATATGTCCGTGCGATGACATCGGTCCACGAGCGCTCGGTAATGCTGGACCAAAACCTGGACCTTCTTCTTGGTCAGGTCATGGAAAAAAAGGTGAATAAAATCCATCACCATCTCATGGCGAAGAGGATACCCCGAGGCATAACGATAAGTGTTACAATGAGCTCGGAAGAGCTCATAGGCTTCCTCTAAAGTCGCACCCGTGCCTGCTGAGGTGAACTTCTCGCGAAGCTCCACCTTGGGCAGCGATGGCACACGAGTGGATTCGCCATGCACGCCGTACGGCATGCGGTGGGGTCGCTGGACGTCGTCGCCCTCACCCCATGGTATGCTGGCTACCTCCCGATCGACTTGGCCCCAGCCGAAGTCTGACCGAGTGCCGCCAAGCCTGGGCCGCCCTGCGGTGCCACCCAACGGCGTTGCTGCCGCCGTCATGGGTGGCCGACCTGTGCTAAACAAGCCACCTGATGCTCCCCCCCTGGGGGCTGCACCATACCCGCCGCGCCACGATAACGTGCCTTGGTTGGGTGCCCGTAGGTTCCCCCCCAGCGTATAAGATGCGTCGGCAGTCGACCGGGTGCCTACCCGACCGACGTTCGGCTGCAGCTCGTCATCCTGCGCCATTTCCCCGTCGCCCCGCCGTTGACCGCTTGGTCCGACGCGTGGCTGACTGGGCTCAACGTTGCGTAGTGGACCTGTCCCACTGCGCTCTTCGTCGAAGTGTCCGCGTTGGTCGCGCAGCGCCTCATGTCGCCGCGCTTCCTCGGCAGCGGCCTCCTCGTCGGCAGCCTGCCTGGCCTCGGCGTCGCGTTGGGCCGCAGCTTGGCAGGCGCGTGCAGCTTCCGTGGTTGCCTCCGCCTGCCGCCGTTGCTCAGCGCGCTCCGTAGCACGCCTCGCTTCAGCCGTAGATTCCGCGCGCTCCAAAGCAAGTCGCACAGTTTCTTCAACAAGCGTCGCCTGTTGCGATAACTGCGTCGCTTGCTGAGCTCGGAGTGCCGCCAGCTCTGCCGCTTGCTCTTGCAGCAGGCGCAGCACTTGGGTAAGAGCACCACCGTCCCCTGCCGAAGAAAGGGAAGGCGCTCCATTACCTAACAAAGCGGTGTCCGCACTAGTGCCGAGACGACCGCTGGGCGGGTCAGTTGCTTGACCGCCCGTAGCTGCCGGCGCTGACCCACCACTGCCTGATGCTGTGGGGTCAGTTCCTGACATGTTGATGGTGGTATCGACCCTGGAGAGCTCCTGCCCGTCGGTGTCGACGCCCGTGTTGGCACAGCCTGCGTGGCTTGCCAAAAACGCTGTGACCGACCTAGTGTGATATGACATAAACTGCCACAACCACTACCAAGTAGCAACGGTCTAATCTGAAAGACTTAATGGTTGATCAGGCCACTATGTGTGCTAGTCTTCCCCAGAAAACTGCACACCGTCTCTCTTTGCTGAAATGAAAATGTTCCTTTGCAGATGGAGCTAGTCTCTTCGAGTAATGAAAAGAGGGCTCTCAGCCGAGGACAAGGAACTGTCCCTCGTGCCTGATGACCACCTTCTTGATCCCCTTGTGTACCGTCGCGTGCCGCGTTTGAATATCCTTGCTGGGGCGTTAGCTAGACGCTCCAACTACTCTAATTGCGACAATATGATGGTGCAAGAGGGTGCTTTTGCCTCCCCTGCTATAGAACAATGCTTTCACAACACACACTTTGCACAGTCTGATGATGAAGCCGCACATGCGGAATTTATTGAGAAAGTTAATACAATTACAACACGTTGATAGTCTCAATATCGATGCACTCCATGCTCACGAGCCCGCAGTTAGGCAGCGCTCCATGACATGCTACCGGCCTTGCTCCCAAGGAAAGGGAGAAACACGAAGGCCACTAACGAGAGACTCGAAGAGACTACACGCTGCGTGAGAGTCCTCTTCGACTATGAACCAAACCATTCGTCATGCCACACGCATGACACACGCCACACTTGTCAGTCCAGCCAGGAATGCCAAAACTATCTTGCTGCCTGAACCATGCAAATAGAAACCGCATTCCAGTTGCCGTCCTGGCTTTCTACCACACATGCCAACAAAAGCAGGAAGGCATCCCGACAAATCTAAATTGCTACCCTGTTGCCGATCTCATCTCCTAGAGGCTCCGGCATTTCTGTCCCTGGAAATGTCTGGCATCAAGTTGAGTCGCGTCCACCAAGGTCGAAGCATAATATCCTTCAGACAATCTGCACGCTCACACCTTGCGTGTGAGTGGCCCAGCAAACATTGCGTCCAATCGTTCCTTTCTAGAAGAAATCCCTTTGTAGGGCTGCCAGCGATTTCGCATTCATTCCAGCGATCTGGCTCCGCACCGCAAATTGTCCTTTTCCATTTTCTGTCCAGTCCTCATAACGTTGACCCGCTATTCTACACCACAAAGACACCTGGCCTGTCAATAGCCTTGGCGCTGTTGAAGTCCAGCAGTCCAGCTCCAGCTCCAGCTCCAGCTGTCCTAACTCGCGTATGATCCTCTCGACGCTGCGCACTTGTGCTGCCGTCCGCTCAAGTCTGACAGTGCTGCGCGCCCAGCTGTGCCTGGCCCGGCGCGCGCGCACGTACACTTTCGTCCGCTCTTATGCTGCTAGCGCTAGTGTACCCCCCCGGTCACTAGCCTTTGTCGAAAATGCGTAGAAAACAAATTCCTTGCGCACGTCACCGGTCTTGTGCATAGTGGGCGCCCGGATGACATAGCTCGCGTCCGTGACAGGCGGACGCAGCGCTCGAGGCAGAATAATCTGGAGTATAATGTACCTCGGAGGGGGCGCCCGTAGGGGCAGGACCACCAACTGCTAATCCCATCGACTGATCAGCTATCTCCATGAATTCTACGGCCCGCAGAAGGTCGCAGGGGTTCTCATCTATCTCAGCCTCACCCTCAGCCGGAAGCCAGGGGAACACCTCCCGGAGGCAGGAGCGGCCCACAGGGGTAGAAAGGTAGGAGAACACACGGGAGCACTGGAGAACCGCATCTATCTGTCCCAAGGCTGGACAGCGGGAACCACACCCTAACAAACAGTGCCCGGCATCGTCGAACCCGTGCAAAACAAGCTGATGCGGCTCGTCAGGGGAAGGACCGTACCACGTGACCCCAAAGAGGGCCGCCCTGACTAAGCTCGCATGTCGGGCCTGGAGGGCCGGCTGCACAACGCCACCCGGATAACTGGACCGCGACACCCAGCGGCCCGGAAGGGCCTCGAAATACAGCTCAGGGTCCGGTAGGGGCGGGGACGGCAGCGAACTCTCAGCCGGAGGGGTAGGCTCTGACATGACGGCTGCGGAGGGGGGGGGACAACCAACCACCCGTCGACAGCAGGCATAATATAAGAGAGGAGAAGGTCTACTGCTAAAGCTTGTGCAGGGTTTTATATTCCTGCAGCAAGCGACTACACCCATCTAGCTCGCTTTCCGTATACCAGACCTTATCTACTTCACTACGAGCATACATCCACTTCACTTTGTACTGACGCTGGGTACCGCGGCCCTTTTTGATATCTCTATGGGCCACGATGCTTTCTACTTCGTCTTCTACTTCCCCAGTGTCAGGGTTATGCTCTAAAGGGGCAGGCGCTAGCTCTCTACCAGCGAACGTACTAGGGTGGTACAGTTTTAGCTGGCTCCTATGGAAGGTGTTCGAATGTGTCTGCCAAGAGGTAGGGATATCGACTTTATATAGGAAATTTCCTACTCTAGACAAAACATGGAAGGGTCCTAAGAAGGCGGGCCTAAGTTTGACCTTAAGTTCTGCTTCAAACTTATGAGCAAAACGGCCAACACGGGGGCCTTCTACTAATACTAGATCTCCTATTTCTATCTCAGGTGCTCTTCTATCTAAGGAGGCACGCAACCTAGCAAGGTACTTAGACTGAGCTTTTTGGTACCCTGAGATCGCGTGGTCATGAGCAGTTTTCATTCTATCTAGTAAGGACTGTACACCTTCTACAGTATCTCGGGACACATCATCCTTGTCCCGTAGAGGACTAGCTAAGAGAGAGGTAGGAGTAAGAGGCTGTCTACCAGTATCTAAGAAGAAGGGCGTATATCCATGCGCAGCTTGGGGACAATTGTTGAGGGAGAACTCTACCAAACATAAATAATCCTCCCAATCACTACCCGAGCCATTAACATAGTGCCTAAGCGCTTCTTCTACTACCCTATTAAGACGCTCTACTAAATGAGAGGAGGAAGAGTGGTAGGCAGTACCGTAGGTAACCTTGGTACCGATGGCAGCGAAAAACTGCTGCCAAAAATCTGAGGTAAATAACTTATCCTTATCACTAATAAACTGCCTACTCAAACCATGATATCTGTATACATTATTGAGGTATAGGCGTGCGCAATCACGTGCTGTGAGTTCTAAAGGACACGGCACAAGATGGCACATACGAGTAAAACGATCTATGAACACAAGGATTTGGGCATTGCCCCTATCATTCTTTTTAAAAGGTCCTACAAAATCCATCATGATAGAATCCCACGGCATGATGGGGTCAGGCAAGGTCCTAGGTTCTGCTATCTGTCCTACGTTATTGGGTTTCATCTCCTGGCAAGATTGACAAGTTCTAACATACTCATCTACATCCTTATAATTAAAGGGAAGGCCAGTAATAAGAGCGGGCTACTAAGTCCCGTACCCGTTTACCACCCTGATGAGCAGCTAAGTCATGCAACTCAAAGAGCAAGGAGGAGCGACAGATAGGAGGGACATACAGGCGCCATTGAGGGGGAGAATCTGCTACCTGCACATATAAAAACCCACCTACAAATTTACAAGGATGCTTGCCTAATTGTTGGGGATGGGCAGCAATGGCAGCTAATGCTTCCGGCTCAGTGGCCGTAAATCTACTAATAAGGCGTTCAAGATCAGAGGTAGGCATCGCTACAGAGGTATCCAGAACAGGTTTAAAGAGATCTCCTACCGCCTTGCCAAAGAGAAGGGGAGGTCCTAGAGGGACTACGTTTTCATAAGACTTTCCTGACCTAGTCGCTATATGGCTAAGCGGTATAGAAATTTTATTTTTCCCCTCCCCCCCACCGAGGCCACGGGAAGGGCCTCACACGGGAGAGAGAGTCCTACGTGAGAAAGGAGATCAGGCATGCGAACAGCTGTATGAAAGAGGTAGGCATAGGATTCATCATCAGGTAGTTCACCATAAGGGGTTACACCCATAGTAGTAGGAACTAGAGTAGTATTGAGAACATCAAGGTCCTCGAAAAAGGAGTAGTCTGCACGACGAGAGAGTGCATCTGGTACTATGTTATCTACACCCTTGACATACTGAAGTTTAAAAGGGGAAAACTGTGCTAAAAATTCCATCCAGCGCGCTTGCCGAGGGGTAAGGTTGGGTTGGGAGAGAAGATGGGTAAGGGGACGGTGATCCGTTTGGATAACTAATCTATAAGGATCTAGTTCACAGGGTTCATTCAGGCAGACATCAAATTGAGCACCTTTAAGAAAGTGCTGCCACGCGTGGCAACAATACACCACCGCTAAGAGTGTCTGCTGGTGTACGGGATAGTTACGCTCCGCAGGGAGCATTGTCCTAGAAATATACTCAATTGGCTGTAAGCCCTGACCCTGATCCTGGAGAAGGACGCCACCTATAGCTACCTTACTAGCATCTGTAGCCACAACAAAGGGTTTAGTAGTATCCGGTAGGATGAGTACAGGAGGGGAAAGGAGTAGGGATTTTAGGCACTGAAAAGCCGACTGACATTCACTACTCCAAACAAAGGGGATATCCTTCTTTAATAAATGATTAATAGGGGCTGCTATAGTTGCGAAACGCGGGATAAAACGCCTATAGTAAGAAGCAATTCCGAGAAAACTACGTACACCTTTAACGTCGGTAGGGGTAGGCCATTCCTGAATTGACTTAGTTTTATCCGGGTCGGTAGCGACCCCGGCATCTGACAGAACGTGCCCTAAAAATGGGACACTCCTACCCGAACGAACTTTAGCACGGCGCGCCCACAAAGAATTTTCAGCCATTATTTCTAATACTTTCTTTAAATCACGTAGGTGCGTTTCAAAATCAGGAGAGCTTAAATAAGAATATCATCTAAGTACGCTTGAGCACAAGAACGGTCATGCTCAGATAAGGAAACAGAGGAGAAGGAAGGATCCTTTAAATCAGAGGACACCTGAGGAAGGTGAGAATTTCCCATAACAGGTCTAAGCACTTCATTCATTAACATTTGAAAAGAGGCAGGCGAGTTACAGAGTCCCATAGCCACTACTCTAAACTGGTAATGACCAAAGGGGGTAGCAAAGGCGGTTTTATGGCAATCCTCAGGAGCTATCCGCAACTGCCAAAAACCATCCGCACAATCCAGTACTGTGAAACAAGTGGAACCTTTAACCTTATTAAATATATCATCAATACGAGGTAGAGGGTATTTAGACTTCACAGTAATATCATTCAACTTCCTATAATCAGTAACTAGGCGAAACTTGCCATTTGGCTTAGGAACTAACAGGACACCAGCTGAGTAGGGAGAGTTACTAGGCTCTATCAATCCTGCTTCTAATAATGACACTAAAATCTGTTTTAGTTCCTTTAACTCGGTAGGGCCCATTCTATACATCGGAGAGTGCGTAGGAACTGCACCGTCCTTGATAACTACACGGTGTAAAACAGAACGAGGAGGAGGATAAGGAGTCTTTTCTTCAAAGACTTTTGAGGAATCTATCACGGCCATGTATCTTACAGTTAGCATTTTGGGCAACCAATATGCTAAGTGGATGCAGTTTGGAAAGACCTTTCCAACGCCGTGCTGACCGCCTGAAACAGACAAGGGACAAGAAAGATATGAGGTCCCGAAGTCCTAGCCGTCCGTGGCCGACTGAGGTACAGTCCTCTGGTGTAGTGGACAGGACACGTGGCAGGCCGTGCCTGCGCAGGCTTAGCCTGACTATCACGTGACTGTGGTCCACGTAGACCAGAAGAGCAGCAGCCTGTGACTGGTGGACTACAGGAACTGGCACAGGTCTGCAAGGATACTAGGCCTTGCAGGCTTGTGACAGGTCCTGTACTTCCTAGGTTGCAGAGTCTAGGCAAATCCAGTTCGTCCTGGCTCTGCACTGATGCCAGTGGACGTTGAGGATTTGCTTGCCTGCCTGCACGTGCCTCGTCACACCGATGGGAACGAGGAACAACGCAAAGGATATAGCTTGGTCATGGGGGATGACCAGCTATCTTGGCAAGCACGAACCGAGGCTCCCACATTGGTCGTGGAACCGCTCACCGTGGTCGTGGCTTGGTGCACGGGTTAAAAGGTTGCTGCCTTTGCAACTTTGGCTCATCCCGTTGTGTGGCGCGAGAGACCAGGAACTCACAGTTCTGGCTGTTCGCTAACTCGTACTATTGCATTTCTGTTGTGCAAGGTTTTTCATGTCGGCCGAGGCTCGGGTCGAGACACCTGAGTCATCCCCGGGCACGAAGCAGCTCCCGAGGCGCCAGCGCGCGAGAACGCGTTTTTCCCCTATTCCCACCCATCCAACGCTTCTACGTTTGTGCAGGCCGCCTACGTTGCGAGGGGTCTTGCGGAAGGAGGTTGGGTTGCTGTGTTTGGAAACGCAGCAGGGCCGTCGGCAAACGACCCAGTGGTGATGAGGATAAGGGCGACGACGTCGCCAGGGGAGACGGGTCGGGTCTGCACGGAGCGGCTTGTCGCTATTCGCGACGAAATAGCTTCGTTGATCTACAGTTTGGAGGTCGCGTACCAGGGCGGGCACGTCACCATTCAGGCGCTGGACTTAGCGCGTGAAACGCTGAGCCAGCTGGTGGCCATTTGTTTAGGTGGTACCAGATTGTACAACCACTGGGTGGCGACAAGCTCGCTGGGGGAGGGGACCGACGCGTCACATATTATACGGGACGCGCAGACGCGTGAAGCCGACAGTCCGTGGGATTCGGCTGAAGTGGTAGCTCAGACGTGTGAGCACCTGGTCAATATCTTGACCCAAGAGGCGCGTGGTCACGCCGATCACTGGGTGATCACGACACGACCAGCCGGCATTTGGTCGACCTTGGATACACCGAGGTTGCAAAGCAGGCCGGGGGCGTGTGGGCCAACGGTGACAGTCATCACCGGTCGGGACGTCACCGACGAGGATTTTCACAGCGAGTTCGTGGATCGCCCCACGGGCATCATAGCTCGTTCGTCACAGCAGATTGACGAAGGGGACGGCACAAACGAGGGCTACTCAGCTCGGCGTAGGGCGGAGTTGCATATCCCGTTTGAGCCAGAACACGACTTCGCTGAGATTGGTCGGGGGTCACGGAACGACAGGCGGGGTGGTGGCAGTCGGTGGGTCAGGAACCTGCAGTGGTATCGCCGTGGTAGTGCGCCTAGGCTGCCGGTGGAGCAGACACCAGCCGGGAGGCCGGTGAGCCGGGTATTAGGTCCTTACAACGCGGAGGAGGTCCGTTCAGTTCCGCGCGTGGGACACCGGTGGCGCGCACAGCGCAGGAGCGTGAGGAGGAGGCCATAGCTGAGGAGCGCCAGCGGCTTCTTCCGGCAGCACCAGCGCTTGAGCCTGTTTTCCTTGTCTATCGCCTGTTTTGTTTTGCCATCCCACTGTATATAATGCCTCGTGGCAAACCGGGAGACGGCGACAAGGGCGAGATGGAGGCACCGGCTGGAGCAAGCCAGGAGCCTCGGCAAGACAAGGAGCAGCTGGTGGGGGAGGCGATCCCAGCCAGCGAGGGCGATGGGGGAAAGAGACCAGGCAGCAAGAGACGGCACGAAGACTCGGTGGAGGAGGCGCGCAAGGCGCGGGCGCTAGGAGCATCTGATGCAATAACGGTGGCGAATGGGCAACCTGCCGTGGAGAAGCGTAAGAGGGACACCTCCGCTGACGGCAATGGTAAGAGGCCTCACGTGGATGTGCTCTCCCCTGTGCTTGCTGGCCCAAGTGGCGTTGTTACTGTGACACCCACTGTGGTGGAGCCGGTGAAAGCGCTGCCAGGGTCGAGACCTCACATGAGTGCAGTCACGCTTATGAATGGACAAAAGCCTCTTAACCCACCACTAGCACAGGAAGCTCTAGACAAGTGGCTAGAGGACATGGAGCTGGTTGTGCTCTCCGTGGACCCCACTGTCAACCTAGTGCAAGTGTTTCACTCGTCCACGTGCAACAGGGACTCGTCAGAGCGTGTCAGGGAAAAGGCTAGGACTGGTGTCAAGGATAAGCTAACCTGGGCACAGTTCCTGGATGGGTTGAGGGAGGAGTTCTCTGACAAGGTTCTCAACCTCACCAACTACTATAAACATCAGTATGACACCTTTGAGATAGTGGGCCCTGTGGCAGAGGAATGGGCTAGGCTCAACCGTATCAGAGACAAGGGGGCCAAGTATGGCTTCCTGGTCACAGATAGGGCCTTGGCAGACTATTTCCTGGACCGTATGGGTTTGAGTGTGGATGGGAGGAACAGTGCCCGCATGTTTCTTAACCAGACTGATGGCTCCTTGCGTGCTCTGGAGCTTGTAATCCTCAGCATAAGGAAGCCAGATCCTGCCTGCAAAGCTATCCAGTCCCATGGCAGCAATGCCACCTCCGCTGTGCAGGGCCAAGGTGATGTCCCCGGGTACCCAGCCCGTGATGGGGCAAGGCCCAACAAGCGTAAGCGCTTCAGGCGCCAGAGGCAGGGGGCTCAGGGTGGCAAGGGTGCAGGTTCCCAAGGAGGGGTTGGGAGCCAGCAAGCTGGTGGTCAGCAGGGTAAGGGTGGCCAAGGGCAAGGCAAGGGCCAAGCTCAAGGCAACCAGGGCAAGCAGGGTGGACAGTCTCAGGGAGGCCAGGGAAGCCTGGCAAGGGTGGGGCTGGGTCTGGGAAGAAGGGTGGAGCATGCTTTGTGTGTGGCAAGGAAGGTCACTGGCGTCGTGAGTGTCCTGACAGGAAGGCCAAGCCTGCTGGGGCAGGGGGCCAGTCGGGGCAGCAGTGACTAGCTACATCATCCCCTGTAAATAGTCAATCACCCCTTGGGGAAGGTGTGTTGGATGTACATAAGGATGGGGGTGTGCCCCTTGTGCAGCACCAAGGGTGTAAAGATGTTGTTCTTCCACTGGATTGCAATAACAATGCTGCAGCTGAATTCCCTATGCCTCATGCAGGTGGTGGGTCTCCAGCAGGTGCTGGCCTGGAGGGCCAAGGACCTTGCTGGAAGGGCCTGGAGCGGTCCAGGGAGCAGGACCTGGCTTGGGGAGTCAGGATGGCCTGCAGGAAGCCCTGGAACCTCAGGAGTGGATCATGTGTCCCCACACACGGTTCAGACGTCTCGCCAGGTCAGTACTGACAGAGTGCTGAGCTATGCTGAGGCTGGCCATAGATTGCATCATATGTTTGGGCATTCTGGGCAGGCAGCAATGTTTGCTTGGAAGCTAGGTAGGGAGCCTTTGTGGGAGGCATGCCAGGCTGCTGCTGAGAACTGTGGTTGCCAGGAGAATGCTGTTCACCCACCTCAGTCCCATGCTAGGGAGCCTGCTAGGGAGCGTGGCGACATCCAGATGGATATCCAGCATATCAGGGGCTTGTATATATTGGTGGCAGTGGACAGGTTCAGCAGATATAGGCTGATAGACGTTCTGCCTGGTATGCAGGAGCACCACTTGTTGTTGGGTATGAAGGCCCTGATCCCAGGCTTTGGGGTGTGCAAGAGTGTGCAGGCAGACTTGCAGTTTGACTGTTTGCTCAAGCATCAGGACCAGCTGCCTTGTAAGCTGGTAGTAGTCCCCAGGGAGAGTCATGGGCAGCAAGGGGCTGTAGAGAGATCCATACGTGAAGTGAAGACAGTGGTGCTAGCAGCAGAGTCAGTGCCACTTGTGGCATCTGCCTTAGAGAGGGCAGCCTGGTGTAAGGGGATAGAAGAGCAGCTGAACCACAGGGTTAACTATTACTTTGATGGTGTGGCTGTCTCTCCCCTGGCCCTGCAGTATAGCTTGTTACCTGAGAACGTGGTGCAGGCCAGTCTTAGGAAGGCAGATAGGTTATTTGCCCAGCTGAGACGTAAGGACAAGAACTGGAATGTGCTGAGGCCTCAGGTGGGGCTGAAGGTCAGGATGTGGAAGGAACCATCTATTCCAGGCAAGCGGGGGAAGTGGCAGGATGGGGTTGTCACTCGTGTGGAAGAAGCTAACAGATCTTGCCTGGTGGCTTTGGAAAAGGATCCAAGGCACGTGTACAGGTTGTCCTGGGCTCATGTCAAGGAAAGAAGGCCACATGCAATCTGGCCTGCAGACGGGCCAGGCCCTCCCAGCTGGGTTGAGGAGCCAGGCCAGAGCCAGGCAGCAGCAGCTAACAATCCTCTGGTGTGGATGATGGTCTGTCCCTGCTGGAAGATGACGAGCAGGAGGAGGCTGCTGAAGCAACTGTCACAAGGCCAGAGGGGACGGGGCAGCCACCTAAGGCCCGGGGGCCTCTCATGGCGGACGTCATCCGAGCACTCATGCGCAGCAAACATGATCCCAAGGTATCCAAGCTCACGGGGTGGGGGTCGTGCTGGGCAGCTACAATGGAGGTAGATACCAACTCACAGGTGTCTGTCATCAGGGAAGAGGATGCTGTAGGCTTACAGATGTCCCATCCCAGTTGCCTTGCTGTGTCTGATTTCTCAGGAAAGGTGTCCATGAAGATCCTTGGGGAAGTGAGTGTGCCTATCTTAGGGGTGCCCACCACGTTCTGTGTGGTAGAGGGCTATAAGGGGCCTGCCATTCTGGGACAGAACTTCTTGTGCATGCCAGGGGTTACTTTGACCTCTGATGAGTTGGCACTAGAAGGCAGGGGCAGCCTCCCCCTTGAAAGATATCACTATTCCCAGGGTCTTGCAGTGGCGGTGAAGGCTGTTAGGAGTCAGCCAGCTGAGGGTCCTCAGAGTCAGGAGCCCATAGCTGAGGACTTGTTGATAATCCCAACCACCTTTGATCCAAGGCAGTTAGGGGTAAACAGGTACCAGATAGCTGCTCACAGTCCTATTCCCTGGCGCCAGCTAGTCGAGATGATGCAGAGCCCCAAGATGGCTAAGGCATGGACTCTTGGCTTTGTTGCTTCTGGGCATGAGTGGATAGTTTCCAACTGTGCAGAACCTGTGGATGAGCTGCCAGAAGTTCACCAGCTGCTCAGATTGATGTTTGTCCTCAAGCTCAAGGAGGTTGATGGTGTCCAGGTGCCACATGTCAGACCAGTTGTAACCGAGTATCATGGCACTGGCCAGTTGTTAGATGAGGAGCTCTATACTCCAGGGATGCTGCATGACACGTGGAGGATTCTGCTGTGTATATTTCTGTCTTTTCTGGTTAAGGGTGTGCCCTATAGCTCTGTGCTGATTGATTTCAAGAGGGCTTTTCTCAAGGGTGACCAAGATCAGGCTAGGCAGACTTGGAGAGATATCCCTCCTTTCTTTGTGACTGTACCTGCTGTATGGAGAGCAGAGATAAAGGCCAGGTACCTGAGAATTCTGAAAGGGTTGGAAGGTCTCAGGTCCAGTCCCATTATCTGGAGAAAGAGCCTAGAGAAATTCTTGAAGAATACTTGTGGGTTCTGTGTCTCCAGTGGATCCCTGTTTGTTCCAAGGGTCCTACAATGGCCTTCCTGTCTTTGCCTCACTGCATGGTGATGACCTGCATCTCATAGGTCCACCAGACTGGGTTGAGGCTGTCTTGGCTAAGATCCAGAAGCGGTTTGAGCTGGGTAAGATACAGCACATGGTGGAGAATGAGCCTATGGTCTTCTGTGGCATGCAGGCTACGTTGTTCCAAGCCAAGGGCTCGTGGTTCATCAGGATGGAGGGTGGTAAGGACTACCCACAGCAGATTGTAGATGCATTGCAGGAGCCCATCACGCAGGCTAGGTGTGCTACCATCAGGGGCATGCTGGCATGGCTTGCAAGTATATGTGCCCCTGACTTGCTGGTTCTGAGTCGACTTACTGATTCCCAGCTGGTTGAGGTGGGTGCTGAGAGTGTGGTGCAGGCTGTCATGATGTCTCCCCCTCTCATACTGGGTCCTGTGGATTTGTACAAGCCCCTTGACATGGTTCTCTATGTAGACAGTTCTATGGACAATAGGAAGGTCACAGAGGTCAGGGGCCGGGCAGCAGCATTAGTTACCCTGGAGCAAGATCACACCTCACTTGTTACCTGGTACAGTCGGTTGCAGAACAGGGTTACACCCAGCAGTGATATTGCTGAGTGCAGGGCAATCTGTGAAGGGCTGCATACTGCTCTTTACTTGAGGGAGCTCTTCTACCAGCTATGTCAAGTGGCTTCCTGTAGGTTGCAGCTGCACACACTGGTGAGGACTGATAGCATGGGCATGGTGCAATTTGTGCACAGGCAGCTGGCCAGGAGCAGGGACCTTGACTACTTGTTGCTCAAGGAGATGTCCTACCTAGCTCACATTGAACATGTGCCTGGTGTGGACAACCCTGCAGATGCCCTCACCAAGCTGGAGGAGAAGGCGGAGAGGCAGTACCCCCTGCTCCGTGGGCTCATGGACCCCTTACACGGGCGGCCATAGAGACCAGGCCTTGCTTCAGCTTGGGTGCCCCCAGTGGGCTGCTTGACCAAAGTACCAAGTGGTGACTGGTGCTTACTGGTTGACAGCCGGTCCTTCAGGGTTAGGTACACCCTCCTGGACAGGAGTTGGTGTGGAATGTCACTCCTACCAGCTGAGAATCATGCCTGGCCCTCCCCATGGGGTTCAGAAGAGTCGCCAGGACTTAAGTCGACGCCTTTGGCCTCAAACAGTTAGGCCATGCAAGGGCAACCCGAATGTTGGTTCTTACAGGTTGCTGTATATATGTTTTCTAGTGCTTGTTTCCAACCTGTTGCTAATAAAGAACCTGGTTGTGTGACCATGTGGAACATGGTTGCCAGGGGGCCACATTCTGGGTTATATAATGCTTGAATAAAACATAATCATGTCATGTCATTCTCATGTTGTTCCATGGTTGTAATGTTTCTCTTGTGTAAAGTTCCAGGTCACCTATAAACCTGGAGGTTGGGGTGGGGTTCAATTCCCCAGCAGAGCCACAGCCTGGCATGAGTGATTCCTGGGCTTAACACCCAGTGAAGACATGGGCTCCCCAAGGAGGCAGTATTTGCCTAGGTGCTACCTGTGTCTTTGAGCAGAAGGGAAAGGCTGGCCAAGGCGGGCGCCATAAGAACGGGCGCCTGTGATAACTGTGAAAGATCAGGAACTCACAATAGTACGTTCTTGGCATCCTGTAATCCCAGCCATTGGACTAGGTAATGTGCCTTGACTTTAATCCAGCACCAAGTTCCCAAGGAAAGGTTGGGAGCTGACCAAGGGGTCAGGGGATAACCTGGGGTGACCTCTGATTCACTGGCCAGTACACCTAGCCTGGTCCAAGGGCAGATATGTTGTTACCCAAAGGAGGCAGGAACCTGGGCCCTCAAAGGTCTGATCAACCTCAAGGGACCAAGCGGTCTGTGGCTGAGTGGGCACAAGCAAGGTTAGGTTTTTTCAAGCTGGTCCAGCTCCAAAAGAAGAAAGGGTTGGAGTTAGCATTTTGGGCAACCAATATGCTAAGTGGATGCAGTTTGGAAAGACCTTTCCAACGCCGTGCTGACCGCCTGAAACAGACAAGGGACAAGAAAGATATGAGGTCCCGAAGTCCTAGCCGTCCGTGGCCGACTAGGTACAGTCCTCTGGTGTAGTGGACAGGACACGTGGCAGGCCGTGCCTGCGCAGGCTTAGCCTGACTATCACGTGACTGTGGTCCACGTAGACCAGAGAGCAGCAGCCTGTGACTGGTGGACTACAGGAACTGGCACAGGTCTGCAAGGATACTAGGCCTTGCAGGCTTGTGACAGGTCCTGTACTTCCTAGGTTGCAGAGTCTAGGCAAATCCAGTTCGTCCTGGCTCTGCACTGATGCCAGTGGACGTTGAGGATTTGCTTGCCTGCCTGCACGTGCCTCGTCACACCGATGGGAACGAGGAACAACGCAAAGGATATAGCTTGGTCATGGGGGATGACCAGCTATCTTGGCAAGCACGAACCGAGGCTCACACATTGGTCGTGGAACCGCTCACCGTGGTCGTGGCTTGGTGCACGGGTTAAAAGGTTGCTGCCTTTGCAACTTTGGCTCATCCCGTTGTGTGGCGCGAGAGACCAGGAACTCACAGTTCTGGCTGTTCGCTAACTCTTACTATTTCATTTTCAGTAAATCCCACTCCTATTGTATCCACTGTGTTTATATCTATATCCACACTATTATTAGTGATAGGTATCTCCTGTACTTCTAACTGAAGGAACATACATAATAAATATCCATATTCCTTTAATTCAGAACGCAACTCATCATTGGACATTAATACTTCAGGTATAGGTCTTACAGGAGGATCAACAGGTGCAGGAGGAGTAATATCTACCAAGGATAAATTTTCCAATCTATAATGACGTTCTGGTACCCAGTAAGAGCTATCTGGAAACCAAATGACCATGGTATCATAATTAATAGTAATCTTATTATCCTGGTGCCAATCTAATCCTAGTAATACATCAGCGGTAGTGATAGGGCCTATAGTGGCCGTCAGGTTGACAGTACGTCCTTGTATGACCAGGGGAAGGGACACCGTACCCGGAGAATGACTGGTGCGCCCATCAGCATAATGAACAGTGACAGGTTTGGTGTGAGGGGTAGGGACTAGTCCTAAACGCCTAACTAGGGCCTCGCTCACGAAGGAGCTAGCCGCACCGCTATCTACCAACACAGAGACATTCAAGAGTTCATCAGCATGCAAGAAGGGGTCTACAATGCAGTGTGAGGGACGGTTAAACCACCATTCAAGAACATAAGAGGACGCACACGTAGTGGTAGGGAAGATTCAGCTCCTACAGAGGTTATAAAAACAGGCAGGCAAAAATTTTTATCTGGGGTACTATCTGTCAGGATATGCCCCAATATGCCTGACAGTCTTTTTATTGAGTGTGCTAGTTTCGGGTATACCGGAACTTATATGACTACTTTCTTCTACATTTTACTAAATATATTAGTTAGCTAAATATATTAGTTAGCTGACATCCGTACCCTAGTGGTACTGTAACCAGTGGTACTGTAGCCAGTGGTACTGTAGCCGTCTGACAAAATTTGCCTGGCTCCGCGCTACGCGCGCCGACCCTATGTTCACTAAGTGCTGCCCTGGAGGCGCAATGTCCTTGTACTTGCATACTAGTGATCTGACGCATCATTTTAGTGTTGATGTAAGCCACCCACTTGTGTGTGGCGGCTGGATGCACTTTAACTTATACCGTAGATTATTTCCAGATCGACGGATACTGCGACAGTGTGTTTTTCCACTTAATGTTGCCCCTGCAATTGTCATGGCTACCCGTTTGTACGCCGACTCAAAGTCAATATATAAAATCAGTAAAGCATTATTCGATCTTTAAGCCTGCCACCTGTCTTACATTTTGACATGGTATCGAGCGGGGTGGCCAACTAAATTGCTGCAACTGGTCCCATTTATCGGGCAAATTGACTCCCTGAATCCGACGTCGGCACTTTATGCCAGTCGTGCATATCCTAGACGGGCTTCCCTGTATCGAAATTCAAGAACTCCAGTATTTAGACGATCGTCTCTACCTCGTATTTGCTGTTCTCAATCATCGTCGCATATTAGTCTTAATCTTTACCATTACGGATTGAGCGTCTCCGGCTTTCTCGGCTGTCTCCAGATTTTCACCTTGCCGAGACTCGGTTGTGACCAGATTTTAACCTTGCCGAGACAATCATGTCCGCAGCCGCGACAGCAGCAGCTACGAAAGCGACGAAAGATCTCAACATCTTACAGGCCTGCAAAAATATTACACAGTTCGACGGCCTCGACCCAGTAAAGTGGGATAACACGAAGATTCCTTTTCTGGCCGTAGTGACAGCATTCGGGATGCTGTCTGTCCTGCTTGGCACCGAGGTCAATGAGGAACGCGACCTGATTCTTTTTGCGGCCCTTTGTCAGTGCCTCGTTGGACCGGCACTCAAAGTGGCAAACAGTGTTACTCAGAAAACTGGCAGCGTGGCATATCATCGCATCTGTGAAGAATATGAGCATCTCAAACTGCAGATGAGCAACCGGCGAGCACTACGCCGCAAGCTAAATCGAATGAAGCTGGAACCCGGCGTCACAATGCGGCAATATATAACCGACGGGGAATTAACTTATAACGACCTGATTGCCACCGGCGCCAAAATGGCACCCGAGGATCTGGCCGAGAATCTGCTCGCCGGCGTGACCGAGGAGTTGCTACCGTCCCTTGCACAATTGAACCTTGGGGACGGTATCACCCTACAGGAAACTAAGGCGGCCCTTCTTAAGGCCTGGGACCTTGTGCACGGTAACAAAGATTCCGCGGAGGCCACCGGGGTGTATCATACCTCCCACTCTGGACGCGGTGGCCGTGGCACCGGCCGTGGCAGGGGGCGTGGCGGTCACAATGGCGGGACCCAGCGGCCCAGCTGCACCCACTGCGGTCGCACCTCTCATCAGGAGCCCACCTGCTGGTGGAAGTACCCTCACCTACGGAACACTCGCGGCAACACCGGCGGGCCCGCCGCCCACCACACCACCGACACCCCACCGGCGCCCTCCCACGAGGCCCACGACCTCCCCCCCGGTTTCTGCTTCTAAACGTCTTATCCAGCTCCCCCGGGACAGGGAACAAGGGGTAGCAGCCAGCTGGGCCCAGCTAGCACCAGACGTGGGCCCTGGAGCTTTTCAACCTGCACTGCAGCAGGCGACAGCAGCCAGCCCCCCCAACCCGTCCTCTGGCCCTCCTGCATTGCTAGCGGCTAGTCGCCCACCCTGACAGACGTGACAGGTGCAGGTCTTCATGCCAGCAGCCAGCAGTGACCAGTACTGCAGTACCAGCATCAACCAGTCAACCTGTGTTCTTTTCTCCTGTGGCGCACTCCCAGGGACACCTGGGGGCCACCGGATGTCTTTCCAGGGTCCCAGCATTTTACCAGCAACAGCAGCAACAACCAAGTTTTTTCGAGGGTCCCCGGCATTCTCCCAGCAACAGCCACTGTGGCGCACTCCCAGGGACACCTGGGGGCTACAGTCATCAGTCTCCTCTCAGCTCCAACCAGATAGCCGTGTAAGGGGGGTGCCAGGGGAGTGTACCCGGCTATACCCTCACTAGCTATAGGTCTCTCTGAGCAAGGGGGGGAACAGGCACATTGTATGCAAGGGGGGTGTCAGGATATGCCCCAATATGCCTGACAGTCTTTTTATTGAGTGTGCTAGTTTCGGGTATACCGGAACTTATATGACTACTTTCTTCTACATTTTACTAAATATATTAGTTAGCTAAATATATTAGTTAGCTGACATCCGTACCCTAGTGGTACTGTAACCAGTGGTACTGTAGCCAGTGGTACTGTAGCCGTCTGACAAAATTTGCCTGGCTCCGCGCTACGCGCCGACCCTATGTTCACTAAGTGCTGCCCTGGAGGCGCAATGTCCTTGTACTTGCATACTAGTGATCTGACGCATCATTTTAGTGTTGATGTAAGCCACCCACTTGTGTGTGGCGGCTGGATGCACTTTAACTTATACCGTAGATTATTTCCAGATCGACGGATACTGCGACAGTGTGTTTTTCCACTTAATGTTGCCCCTGCAATTGTCATGGCTACCCGTTTGTACGCCGACTCAAAGTCAATATATAAAATCAGTAAAGCATTATTCGATCTTTAAGCCTGCCACCTGTCTTACATTTTGACACTATCTAAGGACCTGTCCAGGTTACCCCCGGCTGACAGGCCTACTGTTCCCCCTCCCCCCCCAAATCCATGGGAACTAACCCCGAAGAAGACCCTGGCGAAAAAGCCACTGCTGGAGGGTCACGAGGGAGCGAAGACGGTGCGGGAGCCTGATTATCATAGGGGAACCCTGGGGGTCCTGCCTGCACAGCATTCAGCCTACTAGGGGTAGCTGAGGGAATGCGTCCTGAAGTAGGACGAATAGGAGCACGCTGAGGGGTACGAGGAGGGCGAGCGTCGGGATGAGGGGGAGCACCCGAAAGGAACTTGGGGCACTCACGTTTAAGATGACCTACTTCCTTACAATGATAGCATGTGATATGAGAGACATCAAGGGCTGAAAGGTCAGTAACACAGATATCTAATTCTTCTACGTAGGAGTTCTCCTCCTCAGGGGTAAGGATAATAAACGGAATAACTATGATAGTATGAACGGGTAGGAAGAGAAGGGGTGGTGAAGAAATCTGCTACACGCAAGAGATGCTGGCGCACATGCTTGAGGGGCAGATCAGTAAAACGGTAGGCAGAGAACTGGCGCTTGACTTCACGTAATAAAGGTCTACTGAGGCCTTGGAGGAAGCGAGCACGTACTTCTGCACCCGACAAATCCCTAATTCGTACCATCTGAGCATCAAACTCTTTCATATACTCCTTAAATGATTTAGTACCCTGCTGCAAGGTACCAAAGGCTAATCTATCCTGCCAATCTGAATCAGGAGGGACTAAATGGTTCTCTAAACGCTTAAACAATTCTGCTACAGAGTTAGGGTAGGCATGAGAGGCCAAAGACTCACACTGAATGAGGTTAGCAAGCTCAGGAGTAATGCAGGTTGTAAGATAGTGAGGAACTAATACAGCATCAGAAAGACGCCATCTATTATGATTCTGCCACGACTCTGTGTTCTGGGTAAGCAACATAATAAAGGTGAAAAACTGTTGAGGGGTAGACTTGACATCCAGCTTGGGAAGGTTAGCAAAGAGGGGAAGAGCAGGAGGCTTAGGGGGATTAGAAGAGTCAGTTTTTCCCATAGGGCCACTATCTTCCACTGCTATATAAGCGGGATAGAAGGAAGGAAGAGGAAAAGTCTTGGGTAGGGGTCTAGAAGGGGCCACCGTTTCAGGCTGGTGCCCATAAGAAAAGGGGACAGTATATTGCTCACGAAGAGAGGAGTAGGCAAAATGATCATAATTTCTATCATCTAGGGGCATGGTGCTGAAATCACTGTTAACTTCTAAATCAGCCACACGGGTAGGGACCTGGGCTGCCTCATAGGCCGTCTCAGGGTAGGACCAGGAAGCAGGTGGGTAAAAGGGAACTGCACTAGGGCGCCCAGAAGGACCGACAGGGGCAGAGGCACGACCCGTGTTAAACGCAGGCATGGAAGGCACAGGGTGGGAAGGAGGCCTAGCAACATTGTTGGTTAGTGAGGACCTGCTGGGGGGTTGAGCCAAGGTTGCAGGAGGGGCAGGGGCCTGGTTCAGGGTAAGGGAAGGGTCATCACTAAATCTGACCTGCATACGTTGACGTTGTTCATAGGTAGGAGGGGTAAGTGAGGGACGACGGCGACCACCAACATTAACAGGAGAAGGAGGTGAGGTACGAAGATTACCTTGAGGAGTGAGATGGTGCACCGTTTCAAGTGAGTCCCGTCGGTTACCACGATTGTTGTCATGGTTGTTAGTATTGTTATTATTATTATTACTCATAGTAGGAGTATTGGTAGGTATAGGCGACATGTTACCACCCACTGGATCCATTTTTATTTAAGTAAATGATTAGAAATCTAACTGAAAGCAACAAAGATAAAGGACAAGGCCTAATTTAAGGCAAGGAAAGAAAAGAAAAAGCTTTTAATGGCTTAAAAGAAGGAAACAATTTAACTCAATCCTTTTTAACAACAGTAATGGATAGGGAACCGAATTCTAAGGTGAGAGGCGTATCTAAGCTAGATGAGGATACAGCCCGCTTAGGGGGAGACGAAGGAGGGGTAGCAAAATCTAGAGCTTCTACAGGAGGGCGACCATGAGGAGTAGAACGTACGTGTAGGCCTAGATCTGATACACTATGGTCTATAAGGAATTGTTGGGCTTCCTCGAAGGTAACAAATTTCTTATACCTAATTACATTATATGTACGATTTTGCACTATCTTCCTAGCATCTGACCAAGAGAGGAAAATGGCTGACCATTGAGGGGTAATAACTACGTAATATTTAGCTAAGCTATTATCACTAGATGAATGGGAAGGCGCAGTAAAAACACGACGTTGACTCATGGTAACTCACCTGGCGGGTCTTGTGACGTCACGCTAGAAGAGTAGGGGTAGGCGACTTATCTGGACGATCTGGATCACCGAAAGCAGAATGAGGGCGGAATTGTCCAGCTCTCGTCCTAAGTCAGCGACCGGATAGTCCAGCGCTCGTCCTAACACAGCGACCCGTATCTCTGCGGGTGCGGCCGTCTAATAAAACAGCAGCACAAGGAAAAAGGTGTAGGTACTGCGACGCTAATCGTCTCCGAACAGTAATACTCCCCTATCTATGACAGGAAACAACCGTAAGCAGGAAAACAAGGCGAAGGACAGGCTAACTACGAAAGGGTTTATCCGCTGCGAGCAGGTCTAGCATCTAGGTAGAGCGTGTCCCGAAACGGGCAGCACTACTCTCCTAGCTTGAAGGCGACCCGCCCATTACCTATCAAGGACGTGTCGGCTTCGTATTCCTGGACGCGGAAGGGGTCTTGAAAAGGCGTATGTGGCAAGGGATAGTCGTCTCGTTCTCTACCTACTGAAGTTCCTCCGATACCATTGTTACGCCGCGGATATCTACCTCCACCTCTACCTCTAATGGGCCTGATACTACCTAAACTGGTCAGGCCTCCTCTACTCAAACCTCTGGCGAAAGACGAACGTGACGGAGCTAGCTGATCTCAATGCATTAACCCCTCATTGGTCTTGCAGCCGATTTTCCGCCAAAAATCGACTTGCAGCCGATGCATCGGCTGCTCCGCGGGGGACCAAATTGCGCGAAAACTATTGAGAATTAGGAAACGTTTAGCTGAGAAGATCGAAAGTTTATAATTTTCCTCACAGCATGGTACTAGGGTTCGCATACTTCTGACAAAGTTATAGAGGTGTTCTGGCCGGTCAAAGTACAAGGGGTCAGGGTACTTTTTCACGATAAACGTGCATTCCGGAAAACGACGACCTGGCCATGGCGGCTTGCGCCCACGCATGGCATTTACGTTTGCGTTCGAATTTTCTGGCCAAACTTAGGGAATTGATTTTATACGTCCTAAATATGCTACAGGCCAATTTTTGGTTCGCGGGAATGCCATTTGATAGGTGTCGGCAGCGTTCTTGCTGGAAAAAACTGCGATCAGGCCGGACGATAGAAACGTTGACAGCAATACATTTACGGCGTATTTTAAAGGATATATTGGTTTCTTTGTACTTATTATGATACATAGTAGTCATAAACGTGCAAGGGTGGCAAGAAATCGCCGAATCTAGCGACCATGCTGCACAACTTTGGTGTGCCGAAATGCGCCATTTTGCGGCCACCGCCTGGGCCAAGGTAACGCCATCCATGCCTGGTAAAGCTTCAGCATCGTTTTCCTATCGATGTTTGACATTTATATATATGTTCTAGCTTGTGTAGCACATTCTTTTTGCATTATTCATGCTCTTTCTTGACCCTGGCCTGGCCCCTTTCTAAAACACCCTTCTTAGATGCTTCCCTCAGTCAGTTGACCTGCCACAGTGTGATGGTGATAAGTTTTAGATGCTGTATGGGTTTGAATACCTCCATATATGTTTGTTATACATTTCCCATACACATATTGCATGATTGTGAGGCAGTTGGCTGGTCTCTGTGGCATCATCAAGCACGTAACTGGTGAGTAAAAGCTTCCCATTGACAGCATGTGCCACCAGGTGTGCTGGCCATCACCTGGCAAGCTATAGCAGCTTAGGCCTAGTTTATCCTTGCTAGGGCAGGCTGAAATAGGCTCAACGTCACTAGTTTGTTGGTGGCTGCCTCCTATAATGTATGCCTTGCGTAGGGTATCCGTACCACGTTACCTACGTGCATGGACAAGCTGGCACCTGCACATAGGTGCCATGTAAGGGCAGTGTGATGATGCAGTTATGTTTCCCCATCATTGTGGAAGGGAAATGTATTGTATGGCATGGTTGGGGGCCATATTAGTAGGTATTAGTAGGTAGTATGCCCACCCCTACCCCCTTGGTTGCTTTTTACCAACGGTACCCCTATGGGCTGTACTGGGTGTAACTGCTGGTATACCCACCCAAATGATGACTCCAATGGCTCAAACTGTTCAGCAACTAATTGTTTATCATCCCTGAAGTGGTAGGTGCCTAGGTCTTATAACATAATTCAAAATGCGCATTCTACCAAAAATGAAAACGCGCGTCTCGACCCCCCTAACTTTGGCGGTAGTTTTCTATGGCCTACCCTGCAGATATGTTAGGTTGTGATAGCTCACCCCGAAGGGCAACTCATGGACATGCTTGACCCCCAAGGACAGCCCTTGGATGTTGGTACTGAGGTTGGGTGTGGGGTGGTTTGCAAATTTAGCATTTTGCAGCCGATTTTTCGGCTTTAAATGGGACCAATGAGGGGTTAACGTATGTGTTACTATAATACGCCATACAACCATTTACCAAAACCCGTTTACTCCAGGAATAGAGGAAGGAAACACAACTACACTGCCGTGACCCAAGCCTATATGTGTTAATTCATTTAACACACGCCGAGTGCACACACAAGGGGTAGAACGCGCATAAATGGTCACCAACGGTCCAACACGCTCGGGCCGACATGGCCCTCGCCTACAGATGCACGCTGGTCCACTACATCTACTGATGCACGCTGGTCCACTACATTCTACCACCGGATCAGGACCACTAGTAAAGTACGCGGCGCGGCGCCCAACGGCACCCAATGTACCACAGTACTGTTACGAAGGCAATAATGTCCCGGTAGGAGCCTAAACGTAAACCTAGGGACAACCGAGGCAAAAGACCTAATTTACGTCCGTAACTACAACGAATTGTTACGCGACGTAACACCATAGAGGGGGGGGTGTTGCCCGCAAGATGGTGCTGCCCCTAGGCACGGAAGTATGCTGCCGTCTGCCACCACTACAAGGCTTCGGCTATCCAGCGCCGTGCCGTGCCAGTATCGCGTCGCGCCGGCCAACGACCCATTTCAGACAACCGGAATTTTCCCATACACCAATATGCTCAAACGGTAGAGCTCGCTGAGACGATCATTTTTGCTCTCTAGGTCGACCCCTAGAACCCATGGGACCTCGGGGTTTTGCTAGGTATGCGCCTACATGCTAGGTAGGTAGGGTCCAAGGGCCAACTTTTGGAAAATTTCAGCATGGTGTCTTTTATTTTTGTTTTGAGTACCCCCCTTGGCAGGAATGCGAAAATCCCGGGCGGGAAACAGAGGTTTTGACGGTTACTTCCGGCACTTCGCCCCCTGGCCTCTCTGATACTATCTGTAACCGCGCGCCGACCCGTGCCGAGAGGTTTTCCCCGGCCAGTTTTCCCTGTGAGTTTTGCCCGTGTGGACCCGGCCTAACTGACTGCGGATTGCTACAGTATCAAATACAGTCATTCACGCCTTAAGTTGGGTTGGCTTAAGTTGTGTTCACGCCTTAAGTTGGGTCGAATAGGATTTTGGCATTCCAAGTTCAAAGTAGTTCAGAATAGTATCTTTAAATCATCAGTATTTGAGTATCTTTAGTTCAAATTAGTAGAATTTAGTAGAATCATTCACGCCTTAAGTTGGGTTCACGCCTTAAAGGGTTGAAAAACCTCGAACCCAACTTAAGGCGTGAATGACTGTACACGCAAGAATCAGAAGTTGGCCAGGATTTCTTATTCCGGGGCCCAATGGCCGGCGCCGCGCCAGACTCGCCCGCCTTTGGGCTTTGGGCGTCTTGGAATTTGGCTTTGGGCGTCTTGGAAGTTGGCTTTGGGCGTTTGCTCTTTTGGCAGATTTCTACACTACACTGGTACTACGTAAAAAAGCATAGACAGGTGCGGCGTAACATTTTTAAACTTGGTAAAATTACCGCCGCACAGCCAGCCAGAACTGGACAAGGTGATGGCCGCAAGTAGTCGTTGCTGGGCTATCGTATTTGTAGCATGGGGCGTTTCACCGAGTCTACGGTTAGCATGATGGGGAGGATTCCTAACCTTCATTATGTGGGTTAAGTAGGGGTGCTCATAGTGGCCGGTTTCCCTCGCTTCCTTGTAAACCAGGCTCTGTGTCAAGATCACAGACGACCGGGTAAGTAGTTGTTCCAGTCTGTTCTAGTTTGTATGACGCCTGCTATTAGGCGTTCTTGTTATTGTCGTTCATCATCGCCGTGACCGTCGTGGCCAGCAGCGTGCTTTTTTTACATACCCGGATGGTGTCGACTTGTTTATTGATAGCGCATTGGTGAATATCGCTGCATGGAGGAATATCAAGGAGACAACCAGCGCAGGCCAGAAATCGGGAGAATCCGGACCATGGTAGCTCGAGGAATATCGGCTACAACCCGCGGGAAAGTGCTGGCTCCAATGTGCTTTTTGTATGCAGGATGACGGCACTGCCAAGCCGGAAACGAGTATGACGCTCGTTGTAATGCCAATCATTCAGACCGACTGCGCGACTGGTTGTGGGATACACGTTCCTGGTTGTGGGATGTGTTCCTTGTTTTGGGATACTTGTTCCTGGTTGTGGGATGCACTTTCCTGGTTGTGGGATGTGTTCCTGGTTGTGGGATACTTGTTCCTGGTGGTGGGAAATTCGTTCCTGGTTGTGGGATACACGTTCCTAGTTGTGGGATAGTCGTTCCTGGTTGTGGGATGTGTTCCTGGTTGTGGGATGCACGTTCCTGGTTGTAGGATACTTGTTCCTGGTTGTGGGATACACGTTCCTAGTTGTGGGATACTCCGGCTGGGTTGTGGGATGGGTTCCTGGTTGTGGGATGCACGTTCCTGGTTGTGGGATAGTCGAGCCTAGTTGTGGGATGGGTTCCTGGTCCAAATATAAAGGGGCACGGGCATTAGCGATAGCAGAGGGGGCTGGGGAATAACGTTAGCAGAGGGGCACGGGCACTAACGATAGCAGAGGGGTTGTGGAAATTAAAGTTAGCAGAGGGGGGAAATAATTATAGCTGAGGGGGGGGGCACTAACGTTAGTAAAGGGGCACGGGCACTAACGATAGCAGAGGGGGTGTGGGAATTAAAGTTAGCAGAGGGGGGAAATAATTATAGCAGAGGGGGGGGGCGCTAACGTTAGCAGAGGGGCACGAGCACTACAGTTTGTAAAGGGGCGCGGGCACTAACGTTAGCAGAGGGGGCTGGGGAATAACGTTAGTAAAGGGGCACGGGCACTAATATTAGCAGAGGGGGCTGGGCACTAACGTTAGTAAAGGGGCACGGGCACTAACGATAGCAGAGGGGGTGTGGGAATTAAAGTTAGCAGAGGGGGGAAATAATTATAGCAGAGGGGGGGGCGCTAACGTTAGCAGAGGGGCACGAGCACTAAAGTTTGTAAAGGGGCGCGGGCACTAACGTTAGCAGAGGGGGCTGGGCACTAACGTTAGTAAAGGGGCACGGGCACTAACATTAGCAGAGGGGGCTGGGCACTAACTTTAGTAAAGGGGCACGGGCACTAACGATAGCAGAGGGGGTGTGGGAATTAAAGTTAGCAGAGGGGGGAAATAATTATAGCAGAGGGGGGGGGCGCTAACGTTAGCAGAGGGGCACGAGCACTAAAGTTTGTGAAGGGGCGCGGGCACTAACGTTAGCAAAAGGGGCTGGCCGGGGAATAACGTTAGTGAAGGGGGGTGGGCATTAACGATAGCAGGGGGGGGAGGGCACTTACGTTAGCAGAGGGGGTGTGGGAACTAATGTTAGCAAGCTTTAAGTCCATGGGGGACAAGCTGGCGTTCCTTAAATGCCGCAAGAAGCTCTCGGAGACTCGCTTCACGCTGGACGACGACTTGAACCTGGCCCAGCAACAGCGGCGACGCGAGCTATGGCCGACCTACCTCCAGCTCCGGCAGCGCGCAGGGGGGAAGCCGGTGTACTGGAGGGGGGCGGTCATCCACGTTGACCACAAGCCATGGCAGGCCCCCCCTGCCACCTCAGACTAGGGAACCTATACCAGTAGTGTAGATCAGATATAGGCTTAGCCTTTGCAAGTGGCCCACGCGCATGTGCGCCCATAATGGCCCCCATGGATGATGCTTTCAGTATTTAGCCGCGCCCAGCCTACAACGGGACCTCCCATGGATGATGCATTAAGAATTTAGCCGTGCTATGCCTATGCAGGGAGTTACTCTCTGCTGAGATGCCATGTGTACACCAGCTATAGCCTAGCCACATACCTTCCACCCCATATGTCATGCAGGCCTTCTAGGCCCTCTCCTCAAGCCCCCCCTGGGTGCCTGTGCTTGATAAGGAGGCATGAACCATCATGGCGGTGCAGGTGCACCTTGTGCACCCAGAGCAGGTGATAGTTGTACATCCTCCACCTGCAGGTTGTAGCCCTGATTGTATTACAAACCCATAGATGCCCCTTTCTCAGGGCTATGTGTTACATATGCTCCCAACGGAGCTATGATTTTAATTAATTAATTAATTAATGTTAGCAAAGGAGGGGGGGCACTAACGTTAGCAGAGGGGGTTGTGGACTAACGTTAGTAAAGGGGGGAGGGAATTAACGATAGTAGAGGGGGGAGGGGCACTTACGTTAGCAGACGGGTGTGGGACCTTACGTTAGCAGAGGGGGTGGGCACTAACGTTAGCAGAGGGGTGTGGAAACTAACGTTAGCAGAGGGTGTGTGGGAATTAACGTTAGGGCCGCGCACTGCCGGCAGTTACCACTCCTTGTGATGACTGCATGTCCCCTTGACCCAAGGATGGCTTGTGGGGTCTTGCATGGGGTGGCACTGCCGGCAGTTACCACTCCTTGTGATGACTGCATGTCCCCTTTATGCAAGGACGGCTTGTGGGGTCTTGCATGGGGTGGCACTGCCGGCAGTTACTACTCCTTGTGATGACTGCATGTCCCCTTGACCCAAGGATGGCTTGTGGGGTCTTGCATGGGGTGGCACTGCCGGCAGTTACCACTCCTTGTGATGACTGCATGTCCCCTTTATGCTGGGACGGCTTGTGGGGTCTTGCATGGCGTGGAACTGCCGGCAGTTACCGCTCCTTGTGATGACTGCATGTCCCCTTGACCCAAGGATGGCTTGTGGGGTCTTGCATGGGGTGGCACTGCCGGCAGTTATACCACTCCTTGTGATGATTGCATGTCCCCTTGATGCAAGGGCGGCTTGTGGGGTCTTGCATGGGGTGGCACGGCCGGCAGAGGATACTTGTTCCTGGTTGTGGGATACACGTTCCTAGTTGTGGGATAGTCGTTCCTGGTTGTGGGATACTTGTTCCTGGTGGTGGGAAACACGTTCCGGGTTGTGGGATACTCGTTCCTGGTTGTGGGATGCACGTTCCTAGTTGTGGGATACTTGTTCCTTCACATGTTCGCCGTTATTCCTCCATGCAGATCTTCCTACACGCACATCAAGATAGCTATTAAATATTTCCTTGTACATCCAATGATGCTACGTCTTGGCTATCAAAGAGACAACCAGCGCAGGCCAGAAGTCGGGAGAATCCGGACCATGGTAGCTCGAGCCTGCCGTTATCTTTTCCGCGTTTTCGAGTCGTTCAGGATGATGAAGATGAATGGTGATTAATTAATTAATTAATTAATAGACACGTGACTGCGTCACGTGAGCATAAGCCCTCAGTGGGAGCGGAACATGGGATGGAATGGATGGTATAAGCTATCTAGGTCCTAGTTACAGGGGTGTGGGCACCGCGGCCCGAATCGCTATGAATGCCATACTTGGTCACACGCGGAGCCCCCACAGGCTTGGGGGTGGTCTCCTTCATCACTACTTGCCATCTATCCTCGCGCACCATCTGCCTCCATATTACAGACAAACCAGGAGGCTGCCCGGGTGCATGTGAGCCCGTCACGTCTAGTGTAGCACATGTCCATGCCGAGTCTATCACGAAAAGTCCACGGGTGGCGGCCCTGCCGCGCGCGGCCGGGGGCACGCCAGGTGAGGACATATCGCCCAGGCTGGGCGGGCTTGGTGCCAGCTAGTCTATCTGATGTATCTACCTGATCTGTGCGGGCCAGGTGCCCGGCTAGGCCCAGGCGCCTGTGCCTAATAATGTGGGAAACATAGGGCAAATCAGCGTACAAATCCTCATTACTAATGTGCAAACCAAAGGGGATGTTAAGGGTCTTGCGCAGCATCTTGGTGACGGCGCCGTCGAGTCGTTGCTCCAGCTCCTGCATCAGTGTCCACGTCTCGGCGCCGTAGGTCAGGATCGTCAGAATGACGACCTTGAAGAGGTCACGCTTGACGATCCGGGGTAGGGCGGGGTTGCTCCACCAGCGGCGGTGGTCATGGAGGTGCGCCCACGCCATGCCGATCCGTGTCGTCATGTCGTCCTCGCAGTCGGGAAGCCAACTGCCGAGCAGCTTGAAGCGGCCTGAAGTAGGGTAGTTGACCTCGGCATCGTCTAAGAGGCGGAGTGTGGGTGGGGGCCCTGCCATGCCGAGGGCCAGGGCCTCCGTTTTGGGGCTGATTTCTAGACCAACCGCCCGAGCCTCGAGCGCCAGGCAGTCCAGCCAAAGTTGGGCAGACTCCGGCTTCTCGATGAGCGTGATGTCGTCGGCATAAATGAGGTCAGCTACTAAATTCTGCTTGTTAGTCGGCCCCCCTTCCTGAATGGTGATGGAAATGTGTATCCTTGTGCATTGAAATTATGGCTGGCTTACGTGTGGAGCGACTAGATGACCTAGACGGTGGGGCCGGAAACAGCATGCTTGATCAGGGCGTGTGTTTCTAGCCTAACTGGCCGGGAGTGTCTAGTGGTGAGCACCATTGCTGCGATCGCTCTCCCACCATTTATGAGGAAATACCCGCAAATGGAAAACCACTGAAAAGGTCTAGCTAGTCAGTCATCACGTTAGCCATGCCATGATTCCAAACGTCCAAGAACTGCACACGGTGCAAAGGCAAAAAGCCGGAGGACAGCACTTTCAAATGTGCGGCGGGAACCAAAAACCCGCGGATGCCAGAAAACATCGTGTTGCGGCAGCGACGCGACGATGTGGACAACGAATCCAGTGCCAAGCTCGGAACGGCCGCAAAGGAGATCTGGCATCACAGGGTTCAGATGTGCGGAGATACTATGCGATCCAGCCGGTCCACGACCTGTTTGTAGAGCTTGTGCCAAGGGGCAGCACCGAACAGATGTGGGTGACGTTGCAAAAAACATCGGACTTGACGGAGCATAATGGCTCGGTCATAGTCTTTGACCAATAAACGCTGCAAGAGTTCAACAAGAGTCGTGATGAAATCAACACGATAAGAACAAAGACGGGAAAAACGATGTAACTGAGAAAGAACAACACCATATTTTGCTGTGTGGGAAAGGAGACTGTGAATATCGGGGTAACGAATAAAAGGAATTTGCTGGTATTTAGGATCCTTGCGCTTATCATAGACAGCCGTACGCCAGCCCTTCTTGTTATGGGTAATGTTAAGATCGAGGTAATTGCAATGAGTATCCTCCGACGTGAGCTTTAATGTGAGGGACGCTTGCGGGTAGATGCCAGGCAGACCAGCGGTGATATACAAATGGGTTGCGAAATCAGGGTTGTCGAAAGCGATGCTCACATTACTTGCCCACATTACTAGGCTATGCTCACATTACTTGCCCACGCTCCTTGTTATGATAAGCCCACATGGGTCTCATTGCACCAACAGATCTTGCAGGGTCGTTTAGCGTGTCCGATTGCAGCTGTTGCATTAATTAATTAATTAGACTCGTGCTCCCGTTTGGGAGTCACGCAGCTGTGGCATGCCTCTGGCATGAAGGAGAAAGGGGGTCTCTGACCTTCCTTCCTATAATTGTGCAAACAAAGGGATCAAAGGCACTTCGGGCTCCGTGACTCCCCAACGGGAGCACGAGTTTGATTAATTAAGCACTTGAGTTGTCTCACTTGCACAAATTTCTCTACTCACTTGCACAATTTTCTTTACTCAGATCCCATCGCATCAACTCAGAGTTGTCTAACTTAACAAAACATTGCAATTTCATTGTTGATTAAAGTTAAGACATGCGAACACTAGTCCTTCCCCTTCAACGGGGCCGGGTTGGCTTCTTCGCCAACCTAGCAACTTCCTCCTTTAAAACATGATATAGGATCCGTACGCATGTGAGTGGGGCTGTGAATGACCTATGGTCCCAGTGGGGCCGGGGCCAGCTCAATAACCAAGCTGGCCTACCGGGCAAATCTCAGTTCAATCCTATCCCTTGACCCGGTGGCATGCCGTAGAATGATGGATGCCCAAGGGATAGAAGCGAGGAGTCAAGACTCATGGCAAGGCGCCAAGGTCTCCACGATCACCACAGACCAAGCTCCATGAATATACGTGAAACCTACAGCACATTCAAAGTAACATAGCCAGCGGGCATCACCATGCTTCCTAACCATGTATTGCGCTGGTTGTCTCATTGCGATTGAATTACTACTCAGCAAGATGTGGTGAAGAGTCAGCTGTGAACAGCCGCGTGAATTTCTGGTAGCACCACCACCTCGTCAATGCAGCACAACGTGGCGTTTGATAGCTCCCCGCCGATCTTCCCACTAGTATTAATTAATTAATTAAAATCATAGCTCCGTTGGGAGCATATGTAACTCATAGCCCTGAGAAAGGGGCATCTATGGGTTTGTAATACAATCAGGGCTACAACCTGCAGGTGGAGGATGTACAACTGTCACCTGCTCTGGGTGCACAAGGTGCACCTGCACCGCCATGATGGTTCATGCCTCCTTAACAAGCACAGGCACCCAGGGGGGGCTTGAGGAGAGGGCCTAGAAGGCCTGCATGACATATGGGGTGGAGGGTATGTGGCTAGGCTATAGCTGGTGTACACATGGCATCTCAGCAGAGAGTAACTCCCTGCATAGGCATCGCATGGCTAAATTCTTAATGCATCATCCATGGGAGGTCCCATTGTAGGCTGGGCGCGGCTAAATACTGAAAGCATCATCCATGGGGGCCATTATGGGCGCACATGCGCGTGGGCCACTTGCAAAGGCTAAGCCTATCTAATCTACACTACTGGTATATTCCCTAGTCTGGGGTGGCAGGAGGGGCCTGCCAGGGCTTGTGGTCAACGTGGACCACTAGTATACTCGTCCCACTAGTATACTTGTCCTTTATCTGACACCACTATCGGTCGCAAAGCTCCGTCTTCAATTTGTCGTCGCCTCCCTCGTTCGCCATCTATGTTCTTGGACTAGTGGGGACTTCTACCTCTAGGTCAGGGCCTGCATGCATACAAAGGAAGACAAGAAGATATTATCGGACTTGGGAACATGCCAAACACGCCCCTGGTAATAAACCCGCATTCTGCTAAGCGTATGTGTGTGCCATTCTTGACATATGTAAATTAACAAAAAAAGTATACCTTACAGAGACTACCAAACCGAGAACCGATCGACATCATGTGTGGGTGCATGGTCATGTGTATTGGACAATTTGTGTGTGATTTCCTGTGAGCAAAAATATATGGCCATGTACAAAAAAGCAAACCGGCATGTAGTTCAGGTAGAGAACAACCTACAAAAACTTAAATGATACTACAGTCAAAGGCGAACAAATCAACAACATGGTTAGGTTGTTATTCATGTGTATAAAACATCCATCACGATTCACCTGTCAAGTCCCCAATGCAGGTCCGTGCATCTTCCCGACCACCAAGAGAGGAGCTTTGACCTCCCACCATGACGTCAGGGTCTGCATGCATTCACAAAAAGACATTTATTTCCAAGGTTTTTATGTAAACTAGTTTAATACAGTAGTAGATTCCTCAAAACCCGGCCTCTCCGCCAAGTTATAGATTTACTACCTCGCTTTCTCAAAGCTGGCCTCTCTCACGTTACCATAAATAGGTCCCAAGCGATCCCGAGCGTCATGTGAGCAAAACCATGTGGTAAAGACTTAAGGCGCATGTGTGTGTCCATGTCATTGCTTAATTAACAAGTGGGTATGGGTTTATCTTCACAGCAAGTAAATGTATGCGTGTTTGTTTTAAAACGCATATGGCATGACATCAGCGATCCCACAAGCCTGGGGCAAGATTCTCACCTGTTAAGTTAACGCTCTCTCTGGTATCAGGCATTCCACCCCCTGCAGGAGTGCTTGGGCCTCCCTCCATGGTGTTAGGGACTGCATGCACAAAAAAAAAATAAAAAATGGCATTGTCAACTTTGTTGTGATGTACTTGTTAGGGTAAACCGCAATCAATACAACATGCACATGCTCATATTGACTTCATCATTAGAATCTAGAGCGGCTTATTTAAGTTGTATGGCACACCATTCATCGGTTGTCGTGGTAAATTCTCTGAGAGCTTCTGTCGAAACCCAGCCCTCCGTTTTGAAGGTGCATTGGAGGCAGCATGGGTTGACGTCAGCTCCGGCATGTCCACTTCGTCCGTCTTCCGTTTGGCACTGTCTTTGTTGCATGCTCGCAAAACCACAGGGTCTTGTTGAATCGGCTTAGAGCCCGCTCTTCCCGAAAATTCATTTCCTTCGGCAATCGGCACAACTGTGCTCTCAGTCAAGATCCTACAACTTTCTACAAAAGACGCTAACAAAACTTTTGCGGCCGTTTCCTTGGCAGTAAAGGAAGCCATCCTCCATGCCTGCGGTTCAGGAGTAAAGTGGAACGACATATGCATTGTAGTACATTGTGGACAACATGCAGGCAATCACATTCAAGCCGATGTCAACGTGAGTTAAGTTATCTCTACCCCCCCACACAAAAAGATTGAAGGCCAGGTACCAAATCTGTGCACATCTAGTCTTTGGCAAAAAGAATGCAGCATATTTACCTGCATGGCTCCGTCAAATGCATTCAATAGTCGCATTTCCAGCTCCTTGTCGTTGGGTTCAGCTGGCAGTGAGTCATCTTCACGCGGAAAGCGATCACCCTCCTCGTCAGGTAAGGGCTCCATGTCGCTGACGTCCATGACGTGACCGTCATCGTGCCGATCTGTGGGATACTTGGACATTCTTCCTTGACAAATTCCAACTCATCAACAAACACTTGGAAAACTTTCCCACGAGGAACACCAAATGTGGCGCGTCTGCACAATAATACATCCAAGTTCTCGTGAGTGCACACATTGTGGAAAAGCAATGATGCAATAAAATGGCAACAAACTTTGCCGGTATGTGCTGTCAAGCATGTACATCCAAGAGGGAATTGTAAGCTCCGAAATGTCACTTTCACCTTGTCATTACTAGTTGCCGCAGAGAGCACTTCGCAAACCCCTTCACAAGCGTTGTCTAAATGCGTTACAACGGTGGGAAGCAGTTCCTTGGCAACTTCTGCAGCAGTCCCTTCATTCTTGTACAAATTCCTGTTGATGTAACTACCGTGATCTTTCACTAATTGATCATCCTTCATGTATTTCAAGGCGATCAGTAATCGATATATCACCAAGTCTAGCCTTTGTCCACATTCCTTCAAGTGGGAAACACGTTCGCTGGAAATGCTCAAAACTCAAAAGCAGTCTGTGAAGTGTACAAGTGAAATACCAGCAACCGACGACAAATCTTGCGGCGGCCATTGTCTGATTGTTGCTGGCTGCCAGTAAATTGCTGTCGGCCTCATGCCTGTGCGGCGGTAATTTTACGTTGTATGGATGTTACGCTGCACCAGTCTGTGCTTTTTTACTGCCAAAAGAGCAAACGCCCAAAGGCAACTTCCAAGACGCCCAAAGCCAAATTCCAAGACGCCCAAAGCCCAAAGGCGGGCGAGTCTGGCGCGGCGCCGGCCATTGGGCCCCGGAATAAGAAATCCCGGCCAACATGCGCTTTTATGGAGTTCATGTAAGCAGCCGCTGATGGCACTCGTCGATCTGCCACTTCACTGCTTGAACCTCATGTCGTGGAGCGGCCGTTAGATGTAATTGGCACAAAACGGGCGAACAAACTATTCCATTTAAGGATGCGAGAAGCAGCCTCTGTTCGCCGGCAACTGTGAAGCGACCTATTATCCAGATTCCAGCAGTGGTGGGTCCTCTAATTTACCAACGTTGATATAAATTTAGTTGAGGATCGATAGAGGCCACACAATTTAAGTAATCCGCTGCGAAAGATTGCTCGACATCTACCTCAGGAGGCTGTCTAACGCGTCTCGGGAACGTCTCCTCAGCTAAATACGCAGCCTGAATAGGCTTATCATGCTCTAGCTGACGCCGAGATGATCCCCGTCGACGGTATGGTAGTACATCTTTAATTAGGCTTGTGTGGGATTGCTTCTACGACGCAGTGGCCGCAACGGTTCAACTTCGCATGCAGTACTACGGCGATCGACTAGAAACGATCGGCATGGGACGTGGTCCGCGGCAGTATATCGAACCCACCTGGTTTTCTGGCAAGCCTAGCGTTACAGAGCGAGGTTGGGAAAAGTTATATTCTAAATAAGCTAGGAGGATGCACATGTCTTATTCGCACGACGTCGGACTTCCGTCGAATAGCCATGGGGCAGGCCGAGGTCGTCGTTGCCTCAACATGACTTGATTCCCTTTCAAGCAGCATCCTACGCAGAACCCCGGCGCTACATCACCACCGGTTACGAGGGGCGGCTGTTTTAGTTCCGCATCAATGTAGACATGGAACTTGGAAGGGGAACGATATTCTTTCTTAGGGTAGCTGGGAAATTCAATGGACATCTTCGGCGTTGACCAGCTGCATCGTGCATCATTGTAAATAATTGCACGCCATGAAGCGCGGTGGGCCGGCGCCCACCACCCCACCGAACCCCTCGGGTGCATCTGGCGGCAAGAAGGTTTCCAGAATAATACTACTTGCATTTATTGTGATATTGTTTTGCGCCGGCGCTGCTCTATTATTTTCGGAAGCAACGGCGAAGACCGGCGACGTCCATAAAGCTAACCACGGCACCTCAGGTATGCCATTGTGCTGATTCAACTAGACAATCCGTCATTATTGGTTAATGGAACGTGCCAGAGGAAATGTTTGGACATCATTTGGTTGGGCACACGCCACTCAGTCTTACGGGGTTCGTGCGGTCTATTAATAGTTTGGGAACTTGTGGTTCAGTATTCAACATGGTAAACTTCACAAGTACGTCCTACGTATTATGGGTACATCCACAACTATGTGTCGCGGTCATATCCGTTCGATAGTTTAATAACTAAAACTGGTCAGATGGGAGGGAATAACGCATTTAACAATGTGGGTAAGGTCCAGTGTGGGTAAGACGTGCACACCCCTTGGTGCCGTGCGTCTGCCAGAGTTTACAATGTGTTTGATGTCCAGTCCGATGTCGGTAAACCCATCAGGCTGATTTTGGTGTACATAAACTATACTTTTGCCTTTGCAATACTAAACGATACATAAAGTATACTTTTACCTTTGCAATCCTACCATTCGTTCTCTGGTTTAGTGGCTCATTTGAAACTTGTAGGGACTTAAGTAGGGTATATAGGGACTTCGACAACGATTTTACACAAATTTGAGGCATTTCCTAAGTCATGCGCCGCCTCATATGCCTTCCATGCCGCGGAGTGATCGCTCGTACTAATGCCACACTCCTGCCCCCTTCTATTTGTCCGGACATGTTCAATCTATGCACGGACGGTCCTGCTCCTTTCTGCATCCATAACGCTGGGACTTGACTCGACCCACCACCCTACTGCCAGATGAGCACGCACAAGTGCCCTTCCCCGTGTTCATCGAGCAAGCTCCACAGAATGGGGCCCAGCTGCCTCTAAGCACGTCCCTGCAGCGCCCTCAAGGCATCGCGAGCCCTGGCCTGGCTCCGCAACAGGACATCTGGCAGCTGCTGTTGCCAGATTCAGCCGCAGCGCTGCCAGATGGGCGCACTGGCAGCGCCAACGACCTAGTCGATGCTGCCACCGTGAGTGCCGACCACCCCACGGAGTTTGCGCTGCAGGCCATGAAGCCCGAAGATTTGCCAAGTGGGTACGCTGTGCCCCAGCCAGGGGGGGTGTCCCCAGGGGAGTCCTCCGGCGCGCCGCAAGCGGACACGTTGGACACCGGGTCGGCACATCATGATGCTGCCACGTCGGGCCACCCTACCGCTTCGCCAGGCGACCTCAACGCATCGTCAGACGATCGCCAGGTGGCGGCCTCGGCCAGCTCATCCGAGGTGCCTGCTGTCAGCCGAGACGATCCAGCGCTCAGCAATCCGCAGCAGCTGTCTGAGTCGACGGGGGCAGGACTCGGCCCTGGCATAGGCGGGCCGCCCCACCCCGCTGTACCAATTGCCGATGGGACGGCCCTGCCGCCGTCCAATGGACTCCGTGCTGAACTCGGCAGCATTGTGCCAGGCTCGACCCAGTCTGCATACCTCCAGGCACAGCCCTCCACTGTTGTCCCTTCTCGTGCGGATTCTGGCGGTGGGGCCCTGCAGCCGGGCGATGCGCTGCGAAATGCAGGTGGGTCCCTGCAGCCAGGCGATGCGTTGGGCAACGCAGGTGGGTCCCTGCAGCCGGGCGATCCGCTGGCCAACGCAGGTGGGTTTTCCTCCCCGTCCCCACAGCCAGGCGGGGGGATCAGTCGGGCGCCCGGTAGCGCGACGGCCACCACCCGGCCCAAGGTGGGCTATGTCCCAAATCGGTGCCGGGATGAGGGTGTGAGGTCGAGGTTGGGGGTGGCCGCGGCGCCCACCGCCCGCAGCGAGCTTCGCGACATTGCGGCGGCCATGAGTGCACTGCTGGCAAAGTCTCCGTGGGCGATACTGGCGATGATCCATAACGGGCATCTGGATGACCCCTGGAGGCCGGGGCCACACGTTAGTGAGGACATTGATAGCTCGACCCATTCCCATGGTGGGGCGGTGGGCTCCCGGCATGGTGCGAGTGGCATGCAGTATGACCAGGAGGAGGGAGGCCTTGTGGGGCCGCAGATAGCGCATCAAGGAGGGGGTGACGATGAGGACCCCTTTCAGGACCCTGCCTCGACCGCGCGGGCGCGCACGCGGCATGACCACATCATGGGCCACAGCACAAGCCACGTGTCCCCCCGCATGCTCGCGCGTATCATCAGCCACAGCGAGATGGCCGAGGCGGGATTGACCGACACGGGCGTCGGCGCGGTCGGGAACCTAGGCCTGGGCTCCCTGGATGAGGCGGCGGCTCCGGGTCACGGTCACACCTGGCCGGTGGGTGGCCAAGCGCGTCTGGCCGGCACCGCCGCGAGGGTGTTTAGGCCGTCCAAAAAGTTGAAGCAGATGCGGGGCAAGGCTCTCCGCAACCGTATTTTCAGCTACATGATCCACCCGACCACGCGGCAGGTCGTGGATGATAACCTGTTCTTGCATGTGCTGGGCCACGCTCGCGGGCTGCTGGCGGTGGGCCGGGAGGAGTTGGGTGGTGTTGAGGGGGGCATGTTGGAGGTGGGGGTGGTGGAGGACGCCGAGCAGCGCGGCACAAGGCCACCGCGTGGTACTCGACCGTTGGATGGTGTTGAGGGGGAGGGGGAGCGTGAGACGTCGCATTGGGCACCACGAGAGGTGGGCAAGGAGGAAGGGGAGGAGGAGGAGGTGGTGGTGGTGGTGGTGGAGCAGAGGGAGGGCGAGGGGACCAAGACGGAATGGAGGGAGGAGGGGAACTTTGAGTTGCTGCGTTGGCTGGGGGAGGGTCGTCTGGGTAAAACCATGGATGGTGTCTCCATGCCCGCAGGAGAAGGGCAGCCGGCCTCAGAACAAGTACATCTCCAGGGTGTGGATGCAGGCGCCGCTAAATCCCACGAGGGGCCGGCAGACACCTCCATCCATACCGGCGAGTTTGAGACCGAGCTATGGTTGCTCCACTCGGCCGGCCGGAAACCGCTGAGCAGGAATCTGGCCAAGCTCGCGGTCTTGCCGAACAAGGGTGGCCAGGTCTTGCCGAACAAGGTTGGCCAGGTCTTGCCGAACAAGGGTGGCCAGGTCTTGCCGAACAAGGGTGGCCAGGTCTTGCCGAACAATGGTGGCCAGGTCTTGCCGAACAAGGGTGGCCAGGTCTTGCCGAACAATGGTGGCCAGGTCTTGCCGAACAATGGTGGCCAGGTCTTGCCGAACAAGGGTGATTTGGCATCTACGAGCAAGGGTGGCCTGGCGTCGAGGAGCAAGGCTGGCCTATCGTGGGCGGAGAAGGAGGCGGCGCGGCGCGCCAAGGAGGCGTCCAGGGCGCAGCGCAAGCGCGAGGAGAAGGCGGCCAAGAGTGGCGTGAAGCAAGGGGGGCCGATCGAGGAGATGATGAAACAAGCGGCCAAGGATGCGGCCGAGGCGAACAAGGCGGCCGAGGCAGGTGTGGGTGTGGCAGATGCCACTGGGCACGAGGTGACTGGCATGGCACATGCCGCTGGGCCCAAAGTGGTCTCAAAAGATGCCAGCCCGGGGCCAACAGTTCTTGCCAAGCCAGTGGGCAGCGCTCAGGGAGATGGCGCCTCGCGGCCAAAGATTGCCGAGCCAGGTGGCGGCGCGGGGCCGAAAGTTGCCAGGCCAGGTGCCGCCGAGGCAGCGGTTGCAAGGGATGATGTTGCCGAGGCAAACGCGAGGCCAGTGCCATCAGCGGAGGGGGCGCCGGCAGAAGAGGCAGCGTTGTCGGCTGCACGGACGGAGGATGAAGAGGCATCTCAGGCCAGTGAGGTGGCGGTGACCCCGGCGACGCTGGCGGCTGCAACGGAGCCTCATCCCACAGAAACAGGAGAGGTGACAGGGCCCCGCGTGGCAAGGAAAGGGCCGGCAAAGAGGGCGGGCAAGAAGGCGGCAATGGGGGCGGGAAGGCACGCAATCAAAGTCACCGATGAGGCAGGATGGAGTGCATCAGCGGCGCAAGGGGCCGCTGCACATGGCAGCCTTGGTCTGACTAGGGGCGCTCTAGGTAGCAGGGACCGGGGTGGAACGGTGTCGGCAGAGCAGCGGGGAACGTACAAGGCACCGACAGCCCCTGAGGAGGCGAGTGAGGCTTCCACGTCAGGGGCAAGGGAGGGCCGTGCCGCAGCAAACACGAGCAGGCAGCGCAGCAAGCGCAACAACCGGCCCACATGGGCCAGGGACCGCGCTGGTTTAAAGACGGGCCCAGGGACCCCACGGAGCCCGGCAGGCCCGGCGCCGGAGCCCCTTGGTTTCAAGGTCCCTGAGGGCAGCGACGAGGACGTTGCATTGCAGACGCAAGTGCTAGCATTGCTCACGCCTTCGGGACAGGTCTCGTGCGACGCAGTCAGGGACGGGTGCGGGCCACAGGGTCGGCATTCGCTGGGGATGGACCTGCACGATGGGTCCCTGGGCCGGTGTGCCCTTGTTGGCCCCTCGGTGTTGGTGCTCGGGAAGGAGTATGGCGCGGAGATTGATGCGCACGATACGGTCATCCGCATGGGGGGGCTGCCAGTGGTCGCATATAGTGGCCACGTGGGTCGTAAGACGGATATCGTGCTGCTTCCCGGCTCCGGGGAGGGTTCGTTGACGGGCGCTGGAATCGAGAGGCTGCACGCGAGGCTCGCGGGCGCGCACCCGCGGCTCTACTGGATCGCGACGCCTGCCGCGAAAGGACCCACGTCCGCTGGCTTGAACGACACGGCGGGTGTTGCCAAGGACGAGGATGCCAAGGGCGGGGCTAGCACGGACGGGCCAAGTCAGGGCATGGGGCCAGGTCCAGGGACAACCAGCACCGAGGAGGGAGGGACCCAGCCGGTGCAGGGCAGGGGGCGGGACCCTCTGCTGCCTGTGGTTACGGACGCCACGTTGACGAGCGAGGGCGAGCGGGGTGTCCAGCTGTACGAGCTGTTGGGGCGGCGCGCGGTGAATCACAAGGGGCGGGAGCTCGGGGCAGATGATAGCATCTACCCGTCGCTGTACTTTCAGCGGCTGGTGGCTCTCCTGCAGTCGCGCCTGTGTGAGTCGATCGACTTGTACGGGTTTGCGGGCGTGCATGGCCCAGATTACACGTTTGTGGGGGGGGCGCGTGACGGGCGCCGCGTGGCGTCGTATGTGGCCGGGTTGGAGTACTTTGTGTACCAGCTAGCGATGGCCAACGACCTCTTGTGCCTGCGCTGATGGCCAGCCGATGAGACTTGTGTGCCTGCGCTGATGGCCAAATATGCAACAACGTGGCGTGCACGGCATGATCCTGCGCGGATGCCTCTACAACAACCATGGAGTGGTATCTGCGCTGATGGCCATGTGGCCTGGTGTACCTGTGCCCTGGGCAGTGGTGGCCAATCCCCTCTGCCTGCGCTAATGGCGGTTTTGTGCAACAACCTCGCGTGCATGGCGTGACTCTGCGCTGATGGCCTCACGCCGTCAGGTGGTGTGAGCCCTGGGCAGTCACGGCCCGCAGCCTCTTGTGCCTGCGCTTGTGGCCTCAAGTTACCTGGTGATGACCCGTGTACATGTGCTCCGTGTTAGCCTACACGGAGCCTCAGCTGTGCCTGCGCACAGTCATGGCCCATGTGCAACCTGGTGCCGGCCTGTGCTGGTGACCCGCAACGACGTGTGTCTGAGCCCATGGCCCGCGCGTCTTGTTGTGCTGTGTCCGATGGTGCGCGGTCAAGTGTTTTTAACTTGATCTGCATGAGTGGATTTCGTATCTTCGAGGCATGGCATTTTTGGCCCCTGGCATGGTAGGTGTCAGCTAGCTCAGATTGAATGGACGAGATGCCCTGGCGAGGCAATGGTAGTGCTGTGATACTATGTTTTACTAGGAAACTTATAGACTAGCTTGTTTAAATGAATTATTGAAAATTCATGCGTAATAGAACTAGCAGACTTGTCGCCAGCCTTTCGCAGTGTTCAATTGGCAATCCATGGTCTTTCGTGGTAGAGTTCTTCCTGTTTTGGGCTTGGCATAAAATTGCAACAAGAAGCCGCGTGGCTTTCGGGCCGCTTCCCAATTGCAGAGGTGCAGCTCCTTTCCAAGGCGTCAGGCTGACAGCGCGCCGGCTCCCGCACCTTCGGGCCACTTGCCCCTAGCTTGCAGCTGCACTCAATGGGAGTCGTCTTCGAGCCCCCGGGCATCGATCAAGCGCCTCTAACGCTGATCCTAGCAGCGGACTTCGGACAGGAGCGCGTCAAGGCTGGTCGCCTGAGACACTTGATAGCAAGGCTGTCAAGGCTGTCATGTCGAATGTCCCCCAAAGTAAAACTAGGTTATGTACTGCACCGCGCTAGACGGTCGGCATGCGCATGTTTGCGAGATGACCCTTTCTGCTTTGTGGGTGGAATTGGTCTCGATCTCTATATAATTCCATGCCGGTAGCAACTGGTTTATCCGAGAATGCTATGCGCGCTGCGTGACTCCTTTCTTGCACTACATTGTGCATCGGGACTTTTTCACTGGTTGGCTGGGGTGGTGAGTCTGGAAGTCGCGAAAAGAAATATCTTTGCAATTTAGCTTGGGAATCATTTTATTTGAGTGAATCCACATGGATGATGCCTTATGTGCCACTCCAGATAATGCCTAGCTTGATTTCATTATGCAGTGCCCACACCATGCAGGGAGTCACTCTCTGCTGAGAAGCCATGCCCTAGCTCTTGTATAGCTATGCTGATCTTTCCCCCATGACAGGCTCCCCCTTAGCTGGGCATAGCTTGATAGATCATGGGGCTGCAGGTGTCCTGGGGCACCTACAGCAAGGGTCGTTTACATTCCCACCCTTGCAGGAAGTAGCTTAGAATGTATTATAGGCTCATATGCCCCCTCTCACTGAGGACTTATGCTCACGTGACGCAGTCACGTGTCTATTAATTAATTAATTAATGCCCCCTCTCTGGGCTATGTGCTACAGATACTCCCAACGGAGTTATTAAAAAAAATTTAAATTATAACATGCCTCCGTGGGGAGGTCATGTAGCACATATTTCATGATGGATGGGGTGGAGGAAGCCGCGTGATCGAACTATCCTAACTCTATCTAGAAAATCCTAACTACACTACTCATCAAAACGCCTCCTCCGCTTGGGGGGAGGTGGCTTGCCCACAGGGTCGGGCGTGTGCACCTTGACAATCTTCTGCCACCGCGTCTTGTCCTGCATGGCAGTCCAAAGACGGGAGAGAGAGTGGATGCGGTGCTCAAACTGGGCTGGGACCACTAGGTCGTCCAGCAACATCTGAACGTAGTTGGTGACAGGTTTCCCTACCCTTTTGGGAATGTCCTGGGGGCCAGGCCAGGTCAGAATGTGCTGCCCTGGCTGTCCAAGCCGCTGGGGGCCGGCCAGACCAAGGGTGGTGTCGACCTGGCTGGTGCGGGCAAGGTGTCCTACAAATGCTATCCTACGCTGCCTAATCTCGTCCGAAACACGAGGCATGCCATGATACAACGGAGTTATGTTCCTAATTAATTAATACTAGGTGCACTACGGTAGGAATGAAATAGAATTCATGATAGCGGCTGTAAAATCGCGATTTTAAGGGTTGTTCTGACCGTGAAGCAGGCGTTAATATCGGTTGCATCGAATTCTAAACCGATCTGGTGCTTTTTGCCAGATTGTCGGCCATTATCGGTAAGTAATTGTTCAGACCTGCGCTGTGCGTGTCTGACCTGTCCATGGAAGAACGGCTGTTGTTGCGCGCCTGGGTGAGGGATTTACGAGGGCGAGGTACAGATTTGTCGCGAATGTTATCTGCTATCAGTGCTTTCTTCTATGAGCTCATCGTTCGAGGTTTTTTGCGTTCTTTTTGGGCAGTTTCCGCCAGCTAGCTCGCCGTCGCTTGCCGTTGTGTTGTCGAATACCTGGCAGCTTTAGATTGTTTTCGTTGATGCCGTGATCAGGGCCGCTTCAGTCGCAGCCTATAGCTCTTTGGGAAGGTATAAGGCATTTCATAAAACGCGTTCCGGCAAGGATGTTGTGCGTATGGACGCTTCTTGTTGTTTGAGAGTGACGCACCCTCTCTTCGCAGGCCACAGTGGCATCACAGCGCTCATGCGCTGAAGGGCCGCCAGTGGTTTCTTTGCATTTTATCGTGCAGGGATGGAAGTGTTTTAGTGATGATGATGTTGGAGATATTGCATTTGTGTGACTGCATGTAGATAGCTGGCACCAATGGTTGTTTGAGCTTTCCTTTGTTATGATGATGTGACAAGACTACAATGTGCTGAGCCAACCATGGTTGACATGCATGACTGCATGCAAGCTATATATACCATGTTCTTACTTGGTTCCTCGCCCTCCATAGTCCCAGTTTGTCATCCATGCCGGGGAGGACAGTTTAGGAGGTGTTGTTGAGTTGATTAGCTTGGTTGGCATCAACCTTACACTCTAACCTGGGAGTAACATAGGAAATGCTGCTTAGGCATGTTAGGGCTACCATCGTCAAGGCTATGAACATATTTACAAGGCTGGCCATGCTGGAGGGATGATGAAGACATATGAGGTGCGTGGCCACCCCTTTGTACATTGTAAACATACTCAGCATGGTTTTGGTGCATGTTGGATGGCATATGAAGTGGCACTGTGGGGTTACTAACTTACTGAGTGGTCCTTAGCGCCTTGTCAGGTGGTCATATCGGAAACCCATCATCTTAAGTAGTTCTTGTCACAATGACCCCCACGTTGAGCATGCGTTGCCGTCAGCGTGCAAGAGTTAATTATGTGTGCTTTGGTCAGTTTGCAGATGTCTTTGATGAAGAAGGAGGTGCTAGTGTGGCTGAATGGTTACTATAATTTCCTTGTAGTGTCTACATGGGTGGCCGTCTTGGAATGGTTGTAACTTGGGCAGTTCTTGTCGGAACGTCGTCAAACCTGGAACATAGGAGGTACCATATGTGCAGAGGATGGTAGTGTGTGGTTTGGCCAGTTTTCACGTGGCTTAGATGTATAAAGGGGTGTTAGTGTGGTTAAATACTAGCTAAAACCTCCGTCAGCGTCATCACAGGTGGCAATCTGGGAATATCCATCAAATAGGGCTGCGCTTGTCAGAATGACCTGAAAATTTGGGGCTGCATGTCCCCCCCTCTCTAGTATTTGAAAATATAAGATATGGCATGATTCTATGTGTTTATGATTTGTTTTTTTTTTTTTGGTGAAAAAAAGTACCCTTTTTGCGAGAAAATCCATCAATGTGTCTAAACATCATTATTTTGTGCTCAAAATTAGGCAGACTTTCTCAAAAGTGGGGGAACTATATGGAAATATATGATTTGGTCCAAATATGTTTGCCCATTGTCCTAGGGAAAATATGCCAAAAGTAGCGTCTTTTTCTATTTTTAGCGCGTAACCGGCATCTGGTGGGGGCTAGTACCCCCCCCAAGTGGTTGGAAAATTTTTTTTAAATCATATTTATGGTTCCCAATCATAATTGGATTTTTAGCACATGCATAGGTATGGTTTCCAGAAAAGTGCTCTTTAGGCATATCCCCTCCCCTTAAATTAAATTAAATTAAATTAAATTATAACATGACTCCGGCCGTTGGGAGATCATGTAGCACATATTCCTTGCTGGATGGATGGAGGTGAGCGAAGCCGCGAAACCTAGTTAATCTCACTCTAAGCTAATCTAAATCTAGAAAACCCTAGCTACTCTACTCAGCAAAGCGCCCCTTCCTCTTGGGGGGCGGAGGGGGCTTGCCCACAGGGGCTGGCGTGTCAGAGCCTGGACAATCGCCTTCCACCTCTTCTAGTTCTGCATAGCAGTCCAAGCAAGAGAGAGGGAGTGAATGCGCGGTGTTCAAACGGGGCTGGGACCACTAGGTCGGCCAGCAACTGCTGTGTATAGGTCATGGCATGTTTACCCATCTTTCTAGGAAGGTGGCTTGGGGCCAGGCCAGGTCAGGATGTGCTGCCCCGGCTGGCTGGCCAAGCCGCTGGGGGCCGGCCAGGCCGAGGTCGGTGTCTACCTGACCGTGGTGCGAGCAAGATGTCCTACTGAAATGCTATCCTACGCTGTCTAATCTCGTCCGAAATGCGAGGCATGCCCTGGTACAAAGATTCTAAAGACCTAATTGTGTGGAAAACCCTACATTCTGGGCCTGACGTAGCATCCTGGTTACCACGCGCCGTCTAGCTTGGCGGCCAGTGTGTCCGTGAGCGTCCATGCCTCGGCGCCATAGGTGAGCACCGTGAGGACCAGGACCTTGAAGAGCATTCGTTTGCGGTGCTCGCCCAGGTCCTTCAAGCTACTAGTGCCAGTAGGTTTTGAGCGAACGATGCCTAGCCCAGGCCAGGCCGATGCGGATGTCCACATCGTCGGCGGTGTCGGCCGGGAGCACATTGCTCCCCAGCAGTTTGAAGCGATCACGGAACGGGACCTCCGTCCCGTCTAGCAGCCGCGGCAGCGGCGGTTGACTGCATGGTAGCCCCAATGACCATCGCCTCGGTTTTGACGCTAATCTCCAACCCCACCACCCGCGCCTCCAGGCCCAGACATGCATGCAGTCCAGCCAGGTCTGAATGTGCTAGTCGGGGCCGCTCGATGAGGGTGGTATCATCCGCATAAATCACAGGTGGCACATGCGGTAGCCAGGGCCGCCGCCGCCGTGTTCGCGCACGTTATGGATGTCCAAGCCGGGCTCGAACCCCAGCAGTAAATCGTGCACGTGCCTGGCGCATGACGTGATCCACGACAATAATGAACAGGTATGGTGGGGACAGGACACAACCTTGCCACTCCCTGTGGTGAAGGGGAAATGGTAGGGTGGTGCCCTCCGCAGTCCGCACTACTACCTGTGAGCCCAGGCTCATACAGCTGGCGAATCATTGAATGGCAGCAATAAACGCTGGGGGCACTCGGTCCAGAGCTTAGATGGCCCAAAGAGCCTCCCAGAGGACCGTGTCGAAAGCCTTGCTGTGTTGAAAGCCTTGATGTGTTGAAAGCCATGCATGCCTAGCTCTATAGCCTAGCCATATACATCTTCCACCCCAAATATGTCATGCAGGCCTTCTAGGCCATCTCCCTATGCCGGCCCCCCCGTGCGAGCATGATCGCGGATGCATGATCCATCATGGTGGTGCAGGTGCACATTGTGCACGATCCGATCGAGCAGGTGACAGTTTACATCCTCCACCTGCAGGTCAGTGTAGCTAGCCCAGATTGTATGAAAAAGCCATAGATGCCCCTTCTAGTCAGGGCTATGTACGTGTTAGATATGCTCCCCACGGAGCTATTAACTAATTAATTAATTTTAGGGGGTTAATTAATACACACGTGACTGTTGTGTCACGAGAGCATAAGTCCTCAGTGGGAGTGGAAAATGGGATGGAATTAATTTATTAGTTAATTAATTAATTAATTAATTAATTAATTAATTAATAGACACGTGACTGCGTCTCGTGAGCCGATACATTATCCAAACGGGGTCATCATCATCAATGTCACAACGATTGTCCACACTCTACAAGGTCACGGTCCTTGATTGTCCCCGTCAACAACTTAATTCTGCAATGGATTGTTTGCTCTCTGCAAAGCGCTGCACGCGCATGGGGGTCAGCATCAGGCTGAATCATGCCTGACGTTGTTCTGCACATTTCACATTTCACACATTTCACATTTCACATTGTTTTATCGCTAGTGATGCCGGCACCTTGAAGTCCGTCGTTGAAATCTCAATCTGATGAACGCGTCCGTGGCAACTACCCGGCTGTACATAACTAGCTAGGAACTAGATAAATAACATCATCTATTCCATCCCATTCCCATCCCACTGTCAGAGGACTTATGCTCACGTGACGCAGTCACCTGTAAATTCATTCATTAATTATAATTAGTTAAGGGCAACTACACGCAAAACACACGATAAAAAATGCAAACGAAACGAAGGTTCCTATTCTGACGTACTTTATACTGTGTATCGCCGTACGCGCTCAAGCTTTCAATTTCAGGCTCCAGTTATAGTAAATATGCCCCAATGAGATCAGATGCCATAAGAGGATATGCATGGACAGCAAGATCCACTAGCTGCCCTGTCAACCAGGATTCCGTAGCAATCCTTCTCCCTCACGCCGTTTTTATTCGAGCTTTCAACTGCTTTCATTTCTGGATTCCATGTCCGTGACTCACCCCCTCCACGGCCCGGCTCCACCTCCCACTCCACCTCCCTGTCCGCGAATATACTTCGCCCACCTCAAGGACCAGCATGCACAGCAAGTAAGCCTAGATCCGCCTGCGCCACGCCCAACAGCCAGCCCGGGCTGCGCGCAGCCGGCGCCGCAGACGCTCTCTGGCTCACCGCAGCAGCAGCCGCTTGACCGGTGGTATTCCTCCCAGTGCCGGCTGCCCGGGGCCCCCTGCTGCCTCCGCCGCCTGGCCCCCTGGCGGCCGCCCGCCTGGCGCCTGCGGCGGGCATTAAGTACAGGAAACCTGCGCCGCCCACGCCGCCCGCCGCTGAGCAGGACAGTCTACACGTACCCGGCGACGGAACCGGCCCGGCTGGCCCGGACCCCGACGAGCTACAGCCTTTCACCAAGTCCGCCGGCCAAGCAACTCCGCTTCCATTGCATTGTACGCCGCCGTAGGACCTGACGAGCTCCCCGCCCCGGTGATTAAACTGATCGACGGCGCTCACAGGTTTCCTGCTTGACATCTGCAACCGGATCCTGCTTGCCGATGCGCCGCCGCTTCCCGAGAGGCAGCACAGCTACCTCGTATGCTGTACAAAACAAAGGTTCCCTGACGACCCCGCCAACTACCCTGGAGTGTGCATCCAGAGCGCCGCACTCAAGTTGTTCACGGCGCATGATCCTCAATTAACCATCTTTGTTCTGCTCTCGACCGTCACCTTGGCGGGGAGAGTCAAATCGCAGGGCTTTCGTCCTGGGCGCAACACCGTCATCGGCCATCTTCGCCGCGCGCCGTCTCTTCGAGGAATGGCGCTTTATCCTGCAACCTGGGAAGTTCCCGCCATCGATCCTGATCTTCGTCAACTTCTGATCAAGGCCTTAATTTGGTTCTGTCCTCTGGCCTCTGGCCGTCCCCTCTATGGGCTGTCCTTGCTCGTGCTCGCGTCCCGCGGCGCCACTCCCCTGCAATTACTGTCATTCTCACGCTGTACGTATGAGAGGCCGGTCGATCACCTCCGTGCGCACTCAACACGGCTTTACCCCACCATGTCCACTGCAGACTGGCATCGCCAGATTTGCGTCCTGTCACCGTACCTGTTTATTATCGTAGTGGATTATGTTATGCACCACTGAGGCCCTTGCACGCGCGCCGGCTTTGCTCTGCTGGCTGGCCGGCCGCGCACCTGGCCGGCTAGTGATCACGAACGAGAGGAAGGGGGGAGTTGAGTAACTCTAGAGCCCTAGGATCTGGCTCTAAGTTCCCCATGTCCGGCCGCACGCCTTCCGCTAGCGTCCGCTAAGCCGCCGGCTATAATCTGGCGGTCCGATGCGGTCGACCGGTCTAAGGGCGGCGCCTAGGGCCGGCGCCACCTAGGCCCCAGTCCGGGGCCTTATCCGGGTCGGTACGGACAGCTAGCTTGTCCCACGGTTACGGCTAACCGGATAGGGTTTGCTGGCTAAGACATAAACCAGTGGTGGGCCAGCTCCGACAGCAGTTCTCTGTGTTCACCTTATCCCAAGCTCAACGTGACCGACCGCCATAGCTGAGCCGGTCGGGCTTTAACTTGTATTCATAAAAATCCCGATGGCTTCCGGTACACGGAGCCGCACGGGCGAACACACAGATACGCCAAGTGGCGAGGCCGCAGGGTCCGTCCTGCCACGCTTTAGTGCGGACGAGGCCACGAGGTTGATGCAAACCCTCGTGGCGCAACCTGAACTGGCCAAGCAGTTCAAGCATCTGATGCTTGCTGCTGACGATGCACTGAATCGCGGCCCTCTCAAGCAAACGGAGGTGCCCGCGGATCTACCTGCCGACTATACGGCGGACGACGCAGCAGATTTTCTAGCTGCTCTCAAGCGTCTGCGCGATGGACGCGCAGACAAAGATTCGGAGCTGATTGGCAAGTTCCGTGCAGTATTCTGCAGTACAACAAAGCACCCAAACATTGCCAATCTAGTTCGCATTGCGGACGACAACAAACAAACCTGGGAAGTTTTTTACAACGGTCTAGATGCCCACTTGTCGCGGTCTAAGGAAGAGGCCGACGAGCAAGCCTTCAATGACTTCGAGGGCTATGCAGTTAATAAGGCAAATTTGCCCGGGGCTGCACGTGATTTCCAGGTCTTCGTGCACAAGCACAAGCTGCTAGATACTCTCAAGCCCATTTTCCTGTGCAATCGATTTCTCAAGAAATGCGACCTGTCGTCGGATGTGCATCTGACCATAGCGACGGAACTCAAAAAGAAGAGTGCCGTCAGTTTCGACGAGGGCATGCTGTATTTGATCTCATGCTTCAAGAGTGCGCAGTCCAAGCCGGCTGCCTCGGCTGCTCTGCCATCCCTGCGCAAGGTGGATGCCGGCGCGTCTTCTTCTTCAGGCGCAGAGGCTCCAATTACGCGGTCGGAGCTTACGGCCATCCTGAAAAAGGTCGTCGGCCACGGCAACAACGGGGGCCAGCGAGGGCGCAAGCGCGGGCATGGTGGCGACGCCAAGCAGGGTGATCATCCCCCGGCCAAGCGGCAGCAGGGGGCGTCTACTGACCGCAAGCAACGCTGTGAGCGCTGCTTCGGACGTCGCCATGTCCGGGATGACTGCCGAGTTCGCCCGGACCTGGAGCTCGAGGACAACCTTTGCCGCAAGTGCCACGACGTTCTGCGTGGTCACAGCGTGGAGGCGTGCAAGGCCAAGCGCATCGTCGTCCACGGCACACGCGAGGAGTGGGCAGAGCGACGGGCAGCACGAAAGTCAGGTGAGAGCACGCTCGATACCCCTTCTTTTGCTCAATGCGTCACGCTGAACCGGGCCGTCGTAGAGCCTGACGTCGTTCCTAAAAGCAACGTGACTGCATCCTCTGTCTCATTCCGTGATGTGCTCACGCAATCCGTTGATGCTGCTCTGGCTCTGTCGCGCCAGGATCACGTGCTTCCTGAGCACGGGTCTACAATGCGTGACCTAAGCAATGTGGTGTCTTCTAGGTCGGGTGTGTACAACGCCGAGCGACCAAGCACTACTGCAGCACCCCAGCTAGATACTGGGGCGGTTGGGCCTATGAGGAATGTTGTGACAGTGCAAGAGAATGCTGGGCGGGCAGATGTTCTCGGTACACACCACCCTAGTGTGGATCTTCACATTGGCAAGGTGCTCACACGGGCGGCCTTTCGTGCAGCCTCTGAAGCTGCCCAGTTAGCCAATGTCACTACCCCAGTAGTCACCCCACCTGTTGAGAATCCTGACAATGCCACTGCACCTCAGGCTGTCACCCTGAAACTGTTAGCATACCAGATGCACCGTGCATACGGGCATGAGGCCCAAGCCGAGGTAGAGGGGGCACACATGTTGGGGGCACCTTTATACAACGAGCTGAAGAATGTGCGTGCTCAGTGTCCTGCCTGCATCAAGATCAGGAAGAAGTCGCGTAGGCGGCATGCCAAGACTCCACCCTTGGAGCGAGGGTACCTTGTGGGGGATGTCATGCACATGGAAGGGGGGGACACCTATTTCATAGTCAAGGATAGGTTCAGCAAGGCCACCTACATTGAGCCGCTGCCTCACATGTTTGAGGCTGACCTGCACAGGGCTATCAAGATCAGCCTGGCTTTCTTTCATCCCGTAGTGGAGCTCATGCTAGACCAGCAGTTCCGCTGTGTGCAAGGTTTGCCGGGGATGGAGGCCGTGGTCATCGTGGGGCGTGAGGATCACGGCAATATGGGCATGATAGATCGCACTGTAAGCTATGTCAAGACTGTGGCAGCCAAGCGACAGGATAACCCACATGGCAAATCCTACGCGGTCAAGACGGCGTGGTGCAAGGAGCTCATGCATGTGTGCAACCATAGGCACGTGCTTGATGTCAAGGGCTTTGGGCTAGTCACGCCTCGGGGGCTGTCAGCGGGCACCTACTCACCCGAGGTAGTAGAGGCATACCAACAGCATCTACAGGATACCGCCGCCAAGCTGCGGCTCAAGGATGCCACGCTGCCTGATTTGTCTAGCGCTTTTGAGGTCGGGCAGTTGGTCATGTTCCACAAGGAGAGCTCGCCCAGCGGCAAACGGGGCACCATGCAGGGGCCTGGGGCCATCACAAAGTTAGACTGGCCGCTGCGGGTCATAGACATAGAGTGGAATGATCGGGTGTATAGGGTACCATGGGCATCGGTGGCAGGCTATAAGCAAGGGGATAGCATGGAGAGTGAGCTGGCAGCCAACAGGGCACTGGGGTGGGTAGTGAAGGATAATGCGCCTGTCGTAGCATCTGAGGTGGTACCCCACGGGTCGCTCCCAGGGGCAGACACAGCTACACCCCCCCCTCCCCTGGGCCCCAATATGACCCCGTGGATGGGTGGGATGAGGATGGGGTGGGTTTGACGGGACCTAGTGCACGTAGTGACTCACCTCCTGTGCTAGCCACGGATAATGTGGGAGGCCCGCCTAGCGTGGCCTCGCCGGAGGGTCAGGGTCCTGCCCATGCGCCTCGCCCACCTAGGGACCTGGCTTCAACGGTCACGGCCTTGTGGCGTGCTCAGGCGCTTAAAGCGAAAGCTGCATCAGGGGTGGCTCAGGTCAAAACTCTCTCACAGGGGGTCAGGCCGGTTAAGTCAGCCTTGTTTCCTACGTGTAGACCGTGGCAGCTGGTGGCTGTGGACACGCAAGCATCCGTGTCTATTATCTCTCGTCGGGCAGCCACCCTGTATCCAGTGCTAGAGTCGCCGTACAAATCGGTGACCGACTTTGCAGGCACTTCGGCATATCAAGTTACCGGGATGGTGGTGCTGCCGGTGTTGGGCATTGACACGCCGTTTCACGTCGTGGATGGCTACGAGGATGTGGCCTTGCTGGGCGAACCTTTCGTATCATACCCGGGGTTCTCAGTGTCCGCTGACTTGCTGTCAGTCGCGGGGGTGGGCAGCATCCCGCTTCGCGAGTACCACGCTCCATTGGGGGTGGTGGTCGGGCAGCCCGGCGTCGTGCGGCGCTTACCGATGGCGGCGTTTTCCACACCGCCGCTCGTCCAGTCCATCATTCAGCCTCAGGATTGGCACCCGCGCAGCTTCGGCCTCCACTCACACTCACTGGCGGCGGATAGCCCTGTGACGTGGGAGCAACTTGTCCTGGACTGTCAAGATCCTCTCAAGTTTGCTTTGTGGCGCGACGCGTTCATTCGAGCCAAGGAGCAGTGGCGAGAGCGCGAGGTCTACCGAGGATTGGAGAGTGTGCCAGCCGGGGCCACGCGGTTGCGGTTGAAGTTCGTGCTCACCTACAAGCCGGACGAGACCAACTCTTCGGTGGTGTTCCGGGTAAGGCCCGTGGTCACGGAGACGAAGGGGTCCTCCCCGCTGGACGCCAAGGATCTTTATACCCCTGGGCTCAACCATGTTTCGCATCGGCTACTGACGGTCATCTACTTGGGCAAGCGGAACGCGGGCAAGGACTACGGGATGTGGTGCGGTGACTTTCAGCGGGCATTCCTCCACAGCGACGCTGGGGTCGCGCAGCAAACATGGCAAGGCACCCGCTACGTGGTGAAGGTCCCGGTGGTCTGGCAGGATGGCACCATTGGCAGCGAGTATATCGAGCTGTTGACAGGGGTGGAGGGGCTGCAGAGCTCTCCCATCATCTTCCGCATTTCCGCGGAGGAGGTCTTGCAGAGCTTAGGGGCCACGTACCATCGCGCGGATCCTAACTTCTTTGTGGTCCCCACCGGCGTCCCTGGCGAGCCAGCCCTCTTCGTGTGGCATGGCGATGACTTCAAGCTGGTGGCACCTCGCACCTTTGCTACCCAGTTTCTTGCTGCAGTGGCGGCTAAGTTTCCCCTGGGCAGGGCGGTGGATCATGAGGAGGGTAAACCCGTGGTGTTTTGCGGCGTGCAGTCTACGTTGCAGCGGGATTCGCGTTCTGGCGAATGGGTCATGCACATGCAGGATAGCCGCAACTATGTGGTTGACCTGCTGGCCGACCTCCCGTCCCCGCTGTTGGCAACCCATGGGCCCTCGGTTAAGGGCAAGCTCGGGTGGTTGGCGGACACGGTGGCACCTGATTTGGCGGTGCTCGCTCGCCTGCCCGATGATGTGCTGGAAGGACTAGGGTCCATTCATGTTCGGCGGCAGCTGGCCATGACGCCCGGCATTGTGCTTCGTGGGCTCGATTGCTCACAGCCGGTGCACCTCGAGATAGTGACGGATGCTAATCTAGAGACGCGCACAGTCAGCCAAGTGCGGGCCCGCATGGGGGCACTGTTCTTTATTAGCAATGAGGGACAGCCTGGCATGTTGTTAGATTGGTACTCGCGCTTGCACAGCCGCATTGCCACTAGCCCCAACACGGCTGAATGCCGGGGCATTGTTTCAGCTATCTCACATGGCATGTGGCTGCGGTACTTGCTGGGTTGGGTATTTGGCTCGTGTGGGTTCACTCTTCACTGGACTAGCACGGTGCACACTGACTCACAAAGTTGTTTGGCCTTCCTTGACAATCCCTATGCGCGGTCACAGGACGTTGATTACCTCGTACTCGCTGAGGCGGCCTCCTGCGTCACGCGTCTCCAGCACATCGCGGATGAACTCAATCCCGCGGATGCACTCACCAAGGAGGCGCGGGAGGCTGCCCCGCAGTACGCAGTGTTGCGCAAGCGCATGACGATGCAACACCCGTGAGCCACACAGGGTTACGGCTCGGGCGCTTTATGAATACAGCCATAACTCACCCTGTGTTGCTAGCATTCACGAATATCATGGTGGTAGTTTTTTTTGCTTGTCCTGACCATACCCTAGCCACGTTGGACGGTGCCTTGGGCCCGTCGGCGGGTCACTGGTCCTAATAAATGGGTCACCTTTTGTCTGGTGGCATAGTTGTTTTTTTCTCGATACTTATTACATCACTATTCATGTGTGATCACAAGGGCGCGGGTCGATACCGTGGTGATTTTGACGGCCTTGAGGCCCCCCTTGAGTTCCCTACCTTAGAGGGTTTTGTATGGTCTGCATTTGATGTAATTATTTTGATAATTAATCAAAGAACAAAAGAGTATGTCGGAGTTGAGTAACTCTAGAGCCCTAGGATCTGGCTCTAAGTTCCCCATGTCCGTCCGCACGCCTTCCGCTAGCGTCCGCTAAGCCGCCGGCTATAATCCGGCGGTCCGATGCGGTCGACCGGTCTAAGGGCGGCGCCTAGGGCCGGCGCCACCTAGGCCCCAGTCCGGGGCCTTATCCGGCCGTCGGTACGGACAGCTAGCTTGTCCCACGGTTACGGCTAACCGGATAGGGTTTGCTGGCTAAGACATAAACCAGTGGTGGGCCAGCTCCGACAGCAGTTCTCTGTGTTCACCTTATCCCAAGCTCAACGTGACCGACCGCCATAGCTGAGCCGGTCGGGCTTTAACTGGGGGGCGACCATTGAACCGGCGGGATAATAGCTGACCTCATTTATGCCGACGACTCATCAGCCATCACGCGCATAGAGAAGCCGGAGTTTGCCCATGTTGACCTTGGGTGGACTGCCTGGGCGCTCGAGGCTCGTGCTGTTGTTATAATAAACATCAGCCCCAAAACAGAGGCCCGGCTGGCCCTTGGTCGATCTGGCTGGGCCCCCGCCCCCACTCCGCCTTTTAGACGACACCGGCCAAGGTCAATTACCCTACTTCAGGCCGCTTCAAGTAATTGCTAGGCAGTTGGCTTCCCGACTGCGAGGACCGGCAACCTGACGACCCGGATAGGCATCATTGGCGCATGGGCGTAACTCCATGCCCCCCCCCGCTGGTGGAGCAACCCCGCCCTACCCCGGATCGTCAAGCGCAACCTGTTCAAGCCTTCAAGGTCGTCATGCTGACGATCCTGAACCATATGGCGCCGAGATATGGAGCTGGAGAAACGACTCGACGGCAACGTCACCAAGATGCTGCGCAAGGTTTGAACATTAGTTAGCAATGAGGATTTGTACGCTGATTTGCCTTATATTTTCCCCACACTCTTAGGCACATGCGCCTGGGCCTAGCCGGGCACCTCGGCATGGCCCGCATAGATCAGGTACAGGGGTCACCCGCAGTATCGCAACAAGAATCGCAACTCAAAAAAAAAAAATTTATCATCCACTTCGATTAAGGGCAGGTATGGGCACACCATGGCACCTTCACTTTTCAAAAGTGATGTTTGGATGAAAAATGGGAGCGTGCTCGAGTATCGCAACACCTAGTTCCGCAACTGAAAACCCACCAATTCTAGAGTTCCGCAATGCAACAGAATCGCAACAAACCTGGCAAGTATACCAAAAGTACGCCGTACACGTGCGCCGGAAGGAATGAATTGTCGCCAATCGGCGTGCAGGATCCGATATGTACTTGCAATAGTTACCGCCGTTGACGATTGATTGGCCGCGCGGTGTTCAGTTCAGTTCAGTGGGATTCATCGCGCGGAAGTCAGTGCAATAATGAACAAAAACATAAGTGTGCCGCCTCTTCATTGAATAATCAACGACCTATAATTAGTCTACAACCACTAACCTTTCGTTATCAAACAGTTCCCTAATCATCACGCGCGTCATCGTCTCGTCATTGCGCGTCATTACCCTGTCATTGTCCCGCCGACATTACACAGCTATGGTCTTGAGGTATAGTCGGCGCCGTGGCATGTTAAACAAACTGCGTTGTTTCATTCACAGTGTGGTTTCATTATGTCGCTCTTTCGAACGGGGATGCATTAGGCAACAATACTGGACAGATTCTGAAAGAGGGTGTGTTTGTGAAGTGGGGATGGCAGCGGCCCAGCATTTGCTGGCCGTGCGGGTGCAACTTTGAGGCGACTACATATATCGCCCTGAACCGTCTTTGTTAAAGCGGTGAGACAGTCCAGTGTTACAGTCCGGCCGCAGGCCGGGCAAGGGAAATGCTGTGTTCACCCTGATGCTGCGGGCCGAGGATGGGTGGCTGCATGGAAACGTGAATGCTTGCATCGAATGGATGGCGGTGTCTGCATGCATGGATTGCACGTGGATGTTCGCAGGATGGGTGGTAATTGCATGGATGCTCGCCGGATGGGTGCTAACTACACGAATCGATATTGCATTAATGCTTGCAGGGATGGATGGTGTTTGCATGCGTGGATACGTGAATGCTTGCAGGGATGGATGGTGTTTGCATGCATGGATACGTGAATGCTTGCAGGGATGGGTGGTGTTTGCATGCATGGATACGTAAATGCTTGCAGGGATGGATGGTGTTTGCATGCATGAATGTGTGAATGCTTGCATGGGTGGATGGTGTTTGCATGCATGGATGGGTGGTGTTTGCATGCATGGATACCTGAAAGCTTGGGGTGGATGGTGTTTGCATGCATGGATACGTGAATGCTTGCATGGGTGGATGGTGTTTGCATGCATGGATGCGTGAATGCTTGCACGGATGGGTGGTGTTTGCATGCATGGATACGTGAATGCTTGCCTGGGTGGATGGTGTTTGCATGCATGGATACGTGAATGCTTGCACGGATGGGTGGTGTTTGCATGCATGGATACGTGAATGCTAGCATGGATGGATGGTGTTTGCATGCATGAATGTGTGAATGCTTGGGGTGGATGGTGTTTGCATGCATGGATACGTGAATGCTTGCGTGGATGGATGGTGTTTGCATGCATGGATGCGTGAATGCTTGCAGGGATGGAAGTGATTGCATGCATGGATACGCGAATGCATGCATGAATGTGACCGAGGACAGTGTAAGCACCTTTTAGGGATTAATATAGTGGTGAATATGGGCAGGCCCCCTGACCCATGTGAGTTATACATGTATTCAAGGAGACAACGATTCCAGTCCATGGCAGGATATATAAAGGATACCAACCCCAAGTCGGTGGGGGTATGCATGTGACCCAATTCAGTACAAGTGTAATAACAGTGATTCGGGCCGTGGTGTCAGCAACCCTGTCACTCAAGGTTACATTATAGATACTCATTCCATCTCCGCCTCCACATCATTGAGGATGTAATATACGCGACAACTATTAATGTTCGCATGGCGGTCACGCGACGCCTGATCAACGCGTAGCGTCTGCGTGTCGTAATTTAATTTTTGAATATTAATGCACAGTCACCATTTTACCGCGTGCTGGCCTGCACTTAGCCCTTGGATGACCAGTGTGTAACTCTACCCCTAGTTATGGCTGGTTGCACCTTGCATGATAATGTCCAGAAACCAGCCTGATAACAATCTAGTGTCCATACTGGGACCAAAGCACACGCATATAGGGAGTTACTTCGGGGTCATGTCATTAGTCATGTTGCAATGTCCTATATGTCCTATGGGTGCTAAATACAGCACTAATCTCAGGGGGTGCACGGGTGCGATAAAAAAGACACTTACAATGCAATGTTAAGTGATAATGCAATATTGGACGTCTTCACAAACCAAGGCCCAAATGCACACGTAGCAAGGGCCGGGTGCAAGGGGCGGTGTTACCCATGCATCCAGAACATGAGAAATGACCTCCATTTGCATGCCTAGGATGAAAATATACAAACACTGCATCGAACTTCTTTTCTACGTCAGCAAGGCACTGGGGCCTCCATAGATGTTGCACGGACTGCACAACTGCACAGGCGTCCTTTACTAGCAAAGCCAAAAGGCTGACAAAAAACTGGCCATGATACCATCTTTCCTGAAGAATTTAGGCAATAGAAACCATCGTGCTACCATCTACAACTCCTTTAGATGTTAAATCAATCGTCATTCTAGAAAATTAGGTACAGACGCAGCTAATCATGAACAAAACTGATGAAAATCTTACGACGACGGTTGTACAAAACCACAACCACAAACTAGTACACAGGAGTAGTAAGTTAGCGAACTTAACACCACAAACCTTCAACAACGTGTCCGAGATTACTTACCGAATGATATAACGACTTTACCTTGTTGACGGTATCCGCAGGTACACTAAACTGCGCCATGCCGAAACCGCAAAAAGAAGGCTAGCGGAAAGCTAGCAATCTCATGACAGAAAGGCAATCTCATCACGGCGTCGAGACTTTCCTGGCCCTGAACGATGATGAAATACGCGAAATACATCATACGAAAACTACTGGTTGCGAAAATTTCAATGATACAGAAGCTAATAACAAGTGCTGCCTTTCATCGTCACCCCCGTGATGATTAACGCGTGTAGACGCAGTAAAAAGTAAAAACCAGCCCGAGATAATGTGCGCATCATTAGATGTTGCGCGACTGCGGCTATAGCATTTTTCTGACGCCGCTCATTTCAGTTCGGTTGATTCTTCGCGCCGGTCAGCCAAGGAGTGACATACTTCACGTCGGGGTGTATCTTTAGTTGCGATACCACGCGTTTGCCGTTTCGCAACTTTTCGTCCAAATCGGTCCTCGCAAGAATCGCAACAAAAGTGTTTTTTGGTCCTCCTGGAAAGTTGCGTAGTTGCGATTCTTGTTGCGATACTGCGGGTGACCCCTGTATAGACACATCAGGTAGATCGCTAGCTGGCACCAAGCGTGCACAGCCCGCCGTTTTGTCCTCACATGGCATGCCCCAGGCCGCGCGCGGCCATGCAGGCTGCATGCGCGCGGCCAGGTTGCCATCCGTGGACTTTCCGTAATAGGCTAGGCATGGACATGTGCTAGCTACCCTAGACGGGACGGGCTCGCGCCCGGGCAGTCTCCTGGTTTGTCTGTAGTATGGAGGCAGATGGCTCGCAAGGAAAGATGGCAAGTACAATGATGAAGGAGACCACCCCCAAGTCTCAGGCGGCCGGGGCCGCTCCGCGTGTGACCCAGTTTGGCATTCATAGCGATTTGGGCCGTGGTGCCCACAACCCTGTAACTAGGAACTAGATAGCTAGCATCATCCATTCCATCCCATGCCTTCCCTAGCTCACTCCCACTGAGGACGCAGTCACGTGCTAACATTAATTATAACTTAAGTACGTAGTTCCTGAGTTCCTAGATTCGTCAGTGGCAATTAGCCACTCAGGAATCGGCAGCTCGTCGGCGAGTAGTAGGATCCGCTTGCAGACGTCAACCAGGTGAACCCCGTGAGCGCCACCAGTTTAATCACCGGGGCGGGGAGCTGGTCAGGTCCTACGGCAGCATAGAAGCGGAGTTTTAATTTGGCGGCGCGGTGTGCAGCCCGGCGGTCTCGGTGAACAGCGCGGTACTCTCGTCGGGGTCGGCAAAGGGCTCCGTCAGGGGCGGGTACGTGTAGTCCTGCTCGGCGGCCGGCGGCGCAGGGACGCCCGCTGGCGGCGCCGGGCGGGCGGCCGCCAGTGGGCCGGGTGGCCGAAGCAGAAGTGGGGCGCGAGCAGTCGGGACAATGAGGAATACCACAGGTCCAGCTACTGCTGCAGAGAGTCGGACAACGTCCGGGGCGCCTGCTGTGCGCCACCTGCTGGCCGTTGGGCGTGGCGGAGGCAGTTCCAGGCATACTTGCCAGTCTGGTCCTCGAGGTGGGCGAAGTATTCGCGGATGTGGAGGTCCTCCTGCTCCGTTGTTGCCCGTCGGATGTGGAGGTACTCCTCGTTGAGGTGTGCGTAGTGGGCAGGGTCGCGGATGTCGCCGTGCAGGGCCTGCCGGGCCTGGATGACGGCGGGTGAAAGGCTGGTGAAGCGGGGTGGACGCCCGGGGGGCAGCTGAGTCCCGGCCGCCGGCATGCAGCTTGCCAGAGCTCTAGACCTGTGCCGCAGGGCGGATCGATGCCGGGCCAACAGCGGGCAGCCGGGCATCAGCCACGGCTGTTCGGGATGCCCAGCGCGTCGATGAACTCCTCCGTGTCGCGCTTGCAGGCTTGAGTTTTTCAGGGAAGTCCTCCAGAGCCTCGTCAGATTTCTCAAGCCGCTGCAGTTTCCGCAAATCAGGGGGTGCCGCGTGCTTATGAGAATGCGAGGGGAATCACAGGCGGATACGTGCGGTTAGGATGCGATGATCTGAGCGCACCAGGGGGATCACGTACGAACGGGCGCAGCTGATACAGGTCCTTGATGACGCTTTCGCACCACAACATAGTCGAGGCAGCGTTGCACAGTGCCAGTTGGCGAGATGTGCGTGATCCCAGAGCATTATGACTGTGTGGAGATGGCAGTCATCAAATCGCATGTCGTAAGCAAGTCAGCAAAAAGCGGGGTGTTGCCATTGGAGTCCGTACAGTCAGGGGCGTGCTGACATCCTCCAGTACCTTGTGGAAGCCTTGCATGGGCTTCCAGTAGCAGAGCGAGGTAGTTGCGACCAGGGGTGTTGTTTACCAATTTTTCCAGCTCAGCGAAGAAGACTTTGCGATCTTGTTCAGGGTGGCACTAGAGGCATGAGAATCTGGATCCTCAATGGAATCAGGATTTCTATGCAGATAAGTTAAACTTTTGTTTCTCATATTCTTAGGCACGAGCGGCTGGGCCTGGCTGGGTATTTGGCCCGCACAAATCAGGTAGACACCTTGGATAGACTTGTAGCTGGCACCAAGCCCGCGAAGCTGGCCAGGGTGCTTTGTCCTCACATGGGGCGAGCCCCTGGCTGCGCGCGGCAAGGCAACCAGTAAGTGCTGGATTTAACGTGGTAGGCTAGGCATGGACATGTGCTGTCCCTGGACATGTTCCCCTCCCACTGAGGACTTATGCTCACGTGACGCAGTCACGTGTCTATTAATTAAATAATTAATGTGCTGTCCCTGGACAAACGGGCTTATGCTCGGGCAGCCTCCTGGCTTATTTGTAATCTGGGGGCATATGACACACAAAGATAGATGGCAGGTGGTTATGAAGGATATAGCCCCAAGTCGGTGGGGGTAACGTGCGCAACCAAATTCAGTCAAAATAGCGAATCGGGCTGTTGTGCGTGCAACCCTACAACTAGAATTAAGCTAGATAGTCATCCATCCCTCGTCACACATACATGGCCACCAAGCAATCCTTTGAAAGAACTTCGTGACAAGTTTTACCCTGGTAGAAACTGTTCTACCTAAGGTCCAAATGCAATGGTAAGTTTGAGATAAAAACCAAGCATTTTCAAGGGCTTTCGTGCCTGGCATGAAAAGGTGAGATTGCTAGCCAATGTACAACGGAAGGCAACGCTTTGTGAGGGTGAGCCCCAGGGTTGGGGTCACTGCGCAATAAATATGCCACTGAAAGAGTAGCACAATTGCCATGGCTACTTAGTCCCTGATCGCAGCACAACCACGTGTGCTCCTTTCCTGTGCTCACGCAGCGGCCATAACCTTAATAGCAGTGGAACGTGATTTTGTATCTTAATCTGAGTACCGCTGCGGCCTCTTCCTGCCGCCTGCCTTGCGAACCGCAGGGACAAGCCCCTTGTCATCGTCCCACGTATACTTCTTGCTGATATCCCAATCCCATTTCAGTGCCTCCTGCCATGCAGCCTCCCGCTGTGCGTTCAGCTTCTTTTGAAGCGCCGTCCACCCTGGAGGTGTCACCAAACAACAGTTTAGCAAGCAAGGGGCCATCCGCAGGGAGTGTGATGTCTCAGAGATGTTGCATATTCTCTTCACAATTTTGACCTTTGATTTCCCTGGATTGAGACTTCCGCTTGATGTGCCAATTTCGGGGGCCAATTTCACGCTAGCAGCCGTGTTGTGTTGTTACTAAGCCAGTGATTTAGTAGAGCAATGCAAAATTGGCAATCAAGCATGGTGTAGGGCGGCAATCCCATGCAAGGACCCCACCGACCCATCCACCCCAATGCACTCCCACAGATGCCAGCACAGCAGCGACTGCTTACTAGTCTATCTGGGGGCTTGTGACTTCTAGCTTGGCGACCTCTTTGAGCGCCTTGTCTGTTCATTAATAGGACTACAGTGATAATTAATGGTACTAGTCTATCTAGGGCACTCACGTTCCAGCTCGGCGATTTCTTCCAGTGGTTTGTGGTTCATGCACTCCTCACACGCCTCCTTGGATGCGTGGCACTCTGGCAGCACAGCGTCGACACAAGTACGAGATGGGGGGGAACCGGCGGTATCACCTTAGTCCCACAAGAACAAGAGCAACAAGGGGTACATGCAGCATCAACACAAGAAGCAAACAGGGGGAACTGGCCGTGTCCACCCCAACGGAACCGTGGACAGACACAATCATGTGGGGGGGACACACCAGCAGTGACGAACACACGCAAACACAAGATAGAGCATAAAGACATCATGAAGAAAACATCAAGACAAAGTGGAGAGCGAAAAGTGTAGAAAAGAGGCGTGTTGGCGCCGGCTTTGCTGCATTAGGGACAGTTTTGAATTCCCTTTCAGACATATCAACAAGTGATCAATAGATACATATCAACAAGTGATCGTAGATACATAGCAACAAGTGATCGTAGATACACATGGGTAGAGAACCTTAATGTTGAACCAAGGCAGTAATACCCACCCAGCACACGTTGCTATTTGAACTTCCGTTACACTGAAAACGAACAAACTTGACACCCACCCAGCAGGCATTGACGGGGTCTATAAATACAACTATAAACATCAACACACGGCAGGGACACCCTCCCAGCACGCAGGGCTCCGCGAATAGGGGATGTTAGGGAGACATGGCGTAGAATAAAGGGATGAGCACCCACCCAGCACGCAGGGTTCCGAGAAATGGACCAGCCCCGCTGCCGCAAGGTTGGCCAGCAGGGTGAATTCGGTGTCATCGCGCTGGCAGGGGGAGGACACACGGCGCGCAGGCACGCAACCACGACGTGAGTAACAAGCCATTAGACACAGCGCAGACAGAGAATGATAAGCCATGGCAAAGGAAAGAGAGTGACAAGCCAATAGCCACGGCAAAGAACGACCCGGTTAGCCCTCCTGCACACCATTGAATCGGCGCATGAGAGTGTGACTATAAACGAATGCGTGTGTGTGTGTGTGTGTGCGCGCGCATGCGTGTTGGCACATGAGTGAGTGTGTATGCATGCGTGCGTAAGTCTGTTTGTGCGTGAGTGCGCATGCCTCTGTGGATGGGTGGGGGAACGGGGCAAAATTATGATGGCAAACACAGAGCCTAAACAGTGCAGAAAAGGGCTCAGAAGTTTGAGAAAGCGAAGTTCGTCAGGGCGTAGAAATCTTTTGATGAGGGCCACAGAATTCCCTCGCTGGCACCAGGGGGTGTGCGCACATGCACGCCGGGCGGTACCTGTCCATGCAACACCAGCGATGACACCTGCGCGTTGGATGGTACCTGCGAGATGTGGTAGTGCAGATGCCAATGCACATATTGCTGCACATACTACTGTACTAACAAGTGCAAGTACTCCTGCACATAGCATCTCTCACCCGCACGCTGGACGGCACTTGCGTGTGTTCTAGTAGTGTATGCACTAGCGCACATACTAGCGCACGTACTAGTGCACACACACTGCTGCACACGCCAGAGCCCACCTGCACGTTAGACGGCACCTCAGTGTTGTAGTAGTGGTGCCGGGAGCCGTGGCGGTTGGAACCGTGGAACCCTGCAGGCAGGCCACACATCGGCCACACATCGGCCACGCATCAGCCACACATCGGCCACACATCAGCCACACATCCGCCACACATCGGCCACGCATCAGCCACACATCGGCAACGCATCGGCCACACATCGGCCACACATCGGCCACACATCGGCCACGCATCGGCCACACATCGGCCACACATCGGCCACACATCGGCCACGCATCGGCCACACATCGGCCACGCATCGGCCACACATCGGCCACACATCGGCCACACATCGGCCACACATCCGCCACACATCGGCCACGCATCGGCCACACATCGGCCACACATCGGCCACACATCGGCCACGCATCGGCCACACATCGGCCACGCATCGGCCACACATCGGCCACGCATCGGCCACACATCAGCCACACATCGGCCACACATCGGCCACACATCGGCCACACATCGGCCACACATCCGCCACACATCGGCCACGCATCAGCCACACATCGGCAACGCATCGGCCACACATCGGCCACACATCGGCCACACATCGGCCACACATCGGCCACACATCGGCCACACATCGGCCACACATCGGCCACACATCGGCCACACATCGGCCACACATCGGCCACACATCGGCCACACATCGGCCACGCATCGGCCACACATCGGCCACACATCGGCCACACATCGGCCACACATCGGCCACACATCGGCCACACATCGGCCACACATCGGCCACACATCAGCCACACATCGGCCACACATCAGCCACACATCGGCCACGCATCGGCCACACATCGGCCACACATCAGCCACACATCGGCCACACATCGGCCACACATCGGCCACACATCGGCCACACATCGGCCACACATCGGCCACGCATCAGCCACACATCGGCCACACATCGGCCACACATCGGCCACACATCCGCCACACATCAGCCACACATCAGCCTCCTTGGCAGAACGTGGGGGAGAGGCGATCCCGAGGAACAACATCAAAAGCAATCTGGGTCGCTTTCATGACTGGCAAGCTATACTGGACCGGCAATAGGGCAGTAGGGCCATAGGGCCATAGGGCCATAGGGCAAGAGGGCAAGAGGGCAAGAGGGCAAGAGGGCAAGAGGGCAAGAGGGCAAGAGGGCAAGAGGGCAAGAGGGCAAGAGGGCAAGAGGGCAAGAGGGCAAGAGGGCAAGAGGGCAAGAGGGCAAGAGGGCAAGAGGGCAAGAGGGCAAGAGGGCAAGAGGGCAAGAGGGCAAGAGGGCAAGAGGGCAAGAGGGCAAGAGGGCAAGAGGGCAAGAGGGCAAGAGGGCAAGAGGGCAAGAGGGCAAGAGGGCAAGAGGGCAAGAGGGCAAGAGGGCAAGAGGGCAAGAGGGCAAGAGGGCAAGAGGGCAAGAGGGCAAGAGGGCAAGAGGGCAAGAGGGCAAGAGGGCAAGAGGGCAAGAGGGCAAGAGGGCAAGAGGGCAAGAGGGCAAGAGGGCAAGAGGGCAAGAGGGCAAGAGGGCAAGAGGGCAAGAGGGCAAGAGGGCAAGAGGGCAAGAGGGCAAGAGGGCAAGAGGGCAAGAGGGCAAGAGGGCAAGAGGGCAAGAGGGCAAGAGGGCAAGAGGGCAAGAGGGCAAGAGGGCAAGAGGGCAAGAGGGCAAGAGGGCAAGAGGGCAAGAGGGCAAGAGGGCAAGAGGGCAAGAGGGCAAGAGGGCAAGAGGGCAGTGGGACCTGCGCGCACCAGAACTTACTAAACTGCAAGCTTGTCGCATTCTTAAGAAGCTTTCGCATCTCATGGCCTTTACGGCAGATGCGGACCACACAACACAAGTGCCGAAACGACTGTTTGTTGTTAACGAACAACATGAACACACTTGGTGGGCTGTTGATCAACTGTCCAACCCACCAAGCGTCCAAGTGAAGACAGCCACCAAACAGCTGTATGGTCCCAGATGCACATACTGGTGTGGCGTCACATGTACTAGCCGCTGCCACCATTCACCCCACATGCGCCTGCCACCCTCACGCACCCAACAGGTGACCACATAACACAAGTGGCCTGCCATCTATGTAGACCGGCGGGGAAATGTTCGACAACTCACCAAGCTTCAACTGTCCACCAACTCACCAAGCTTCAAGTGTCCACCAACTCACCAAGCGCTCCATTCCAGAGTTCAACGACTCACCCCATAGCTGGACCGTGCCATTCCCCACCACCGCCACGCACTAAACCGCTGACCACGAAGCACAAGTGCCGGTCACGCACCAAACAGCTGGACCGTGCTGCCGCACATGTTGAGTGCCATGAGAACTGCGAAGTAGCCCGAGCTCGGGATGAAGTCGAGCGAGGACGCGACGTATTGCGTGAACTGAGGGTCCACGCTGAAGAGAGATAGTACACGAGGCAATGAGGCAGCATGGCCACAGGGCAAGAGGGCACGAGGGCAATAGGGCCATGAGGCAGCAGGGCAATAGCGCAACAGGGCAATAGGGAAACAGGGTAACAGGGCGAAAGAGCAATAGGGGGATAGAGCGATAGGGCAACAAGGCAGTGGTCGATATAGTGACCGATGTTTTAACAAGTCGGTGCATGAACGGGGGTTGACGCTGCAAAAAGATGGACAAGCAACCAATGAGACACCTGGCAGTGTCTAATTCATCACTAATAGACTACCCTACCAGTTAGCAAATGGGCGTGTGAACTGGGGGTCACTACTGCAAAGGTCACGCGTTGAGGCTCCGATCAAATTGGCCATGTTTGGATGTATGTGTCAAAGGATGGGCGTATCGCACTCACAGGACGGGTCGCTTCTGTGGGAAGACTTTGTTGTAGAGCAGCATCTTGTAGAGGAAGCCCTTGGAGCGCAGGTGGTGGACGACCATTCCGTCGCCCTCCTCGCTCCACCCCAGGTGCTCCGAGTTGCTGCTTGCCAACGCAACCGCGGGACAGTAACACACAGTATCCATATAAAACTCCTAGACCCACCCCAGGTGCTCCAAGTTGCTGCTTGCCAACGCAACCGCGGGACAGTAACACACAGTATTCATATAAGACTCCTAGACCCACCCCAGGTGCTCCGAGTTGCTGCTTGCCGACGCAACCGCGGGACAGTAACACACAGTATTCATATAAGACTCCTAGACCCACCCCAGGTGCTCCGAGTTGCTGCTTGCCGACGCAAACACATGACACTTACGCACAGTTCCTATTAGAAGTATTCATCCTATTAAAAGTAAGGCTCCCAGAGCCAGCCCAGGTGCTCCGAGTTGCGGCGTGCCGACGTGGCCGCCATCCCCAAACAAAACACTTTGCATCCCTTGCTTCAGCACCCATAGAAGCGACAAGCACAGCCCGCGAGAAGCATGATCCCACCAAGTCTACCCTGCCCTCGCGGCTACTGAAGGTACCCCTAGCAAACTTGATCGCAATTCCTAACGATCCCCAGTGGCTAGTGATAGGCATCCACCCCTAACTAGTCCCACCAAAACACCCTCTGATGTCCGGATCGCCGTGGTGTTGCAGGAGCCTGCCTCAAACCGGCCTCTGCTCCTTTTCACAACCCACCCACCAACCCACATCATCCTGAATGGTAAAATAGCTTTTTTCAAAAGACAAGTCTTACCGTAGTGGTCAAAATCTCATTGTGACAAATTATTTTGCGACCCCAAATCAAGGTGAAAGTTCAGGTTTGCGATGCAAAACTATTTCGACGCGGCGCTTTCTTAGTAAAATAAAATGAAACTATTATATTTTTATAGAAAATCTAGTGGACAAATACAGGGGCATGTGCACTAGAGTTTGCGAGCCAAAACAACGCAAAATATTAGCTTGCGAGGTCGCAAAGTATTTGTCGCAAAGTGATTGTGACCACTAGGGTATACATGCCCATGGTTACAGTCAGCCTCCCATGACCCACATCACGACCATTATCGTCGTGCAACAGCATGTATAGGCCAGGCAACTGCCCCATCACCTCATCAGTATCGTTGTTTCGTCCCACCCACGCACCCTCGCCCCCACCCCAAGCATGGGGTCGTCTTGTGCTCCACAAAAGTCCTCCTCGTCCTCACCTCAGCCGAATGGTGGTCTTGTGGCCCACAAACTCCTCGTAGCCCTTGGTGGGCGCCGCGTTGAAGCGCAGCACCTGCGTACATGATCCGGCACAGGTTGACCACGTAGCGTGGGTGCAAGGGTCCAAGGGTGCAAGGGTTTAGGTGCGGAAGAGATGGGGCGATGGGTCGACCACGTCGTATGCAGGACGGCGAGATAAGTCTTCACGTGCCTCCACACCGCATATGCGAAAAGCATGTCGCTCACCAAGCACATGCGCCCAAAGCATATCGCCCATGCAACCAACCTGCGCAGGTACCGCGGCTATACGACTGCCACTATGAGCGCGATTCACGCGAAGCAAGGAAAAAGGATAATGTGACTGAACTATGAGATGCAATGAAGGGCACATGGACAAGGGCACGCACCATCTCGTGCGAGTCAATCAATGCCCCGTTCTTGTAACGCATCAGGGACCCAGAGCTGGAGGCCGGGGTGGTGGGCCGGGGTGGCCAGCCAGGGACGAGGGGCACCAGGGAGTGCGGATTGCACACAAAGGGGGGGGGGGGGGGGTGTTTCGGGAGGACAGACGAGGAAGGTTAGGAAAGTTGAGGTGGTGAAATTCAAGGGAGGCGAGAGTGGACATTGATGCCACTTGCGGGGGCAAAAGCCTCTGTTGAGTGTCTCACTGCACTATTTCCAGGCAACAAGAAGATATGTATACGTCCGGTTATTTCCTTGAAGAGTTTGTCTAAGTCTCACCCTAAGAATGTCAGAGAACGCAATATCAAATCAGCCCAAGGCAAACCCACAGTCAGCCAGCCCTTCAGCAACGCACACGAAAATGGATGTTGGCCTCATGGTCAGCCATGATGGCTTTGCTGTCTGAAACCAGGTGTGAAGCCCTGCTGATGAGAAACCAGGCGTGAAACCACGTTGCTGTGCAACCATGCTGGTGTGAAACAAGGAGCTATCAAACAATGGCTCTGCTCAAGAGACCAACAGGACAAATTTACTAATAAGGAATCAGCCTGGAGAGGTCACTTCCCCTAACTCCACGACAGCTGAGCGGCATAAGAGGATGAGCCAAAACGACAAGCAGCCCAACAGAGCAGCAGTCTAAGGGAAGAGTGGTCAGCGCGGTCTGAATGCTTCAGCGCGCGGGAAACCACCACGAGCGCATTCGGCTTACATCCGAAGAAGGAACCAACCGAAGAAGGTAGTGCTGCGGCGACACAAGCCAGGGGTAGCTGGCAGTGCAATATTTGATGCAAGCTAACCTAGAGCCTAATCAAACGGAAAAACTTGGTCCATAGGCCAATAGTTCACAGAAGTGCTGGCATCAGCTATCTGATGGGTGTCCACTAGGAGCGAGAATCTCGCAGGCAGCAGAGCTGAATCCCAGAGCAGAGAGGAAGCACCGACAGGTGGAAGACGCCAGTGTAAGCGCTTTCTCCAACAACGCCAATACATTAAAAAGCACATGCCCCAGTGGCAGGGTCTTGGCGCCACAACATCACACAGCATGGACTAAGGGCCCAGCCACGACAACCCTCTGGACAAGATAAATATGCAAGATGGCTCGATACTAGAAATACTAGATATAACATGGCTTTTCCACGCTAGGGGCACCCACTCTGGCACCGTTTGGCGATAGTATGATATTTGCAAACGCGATCCTAACAAGATTCTGGCAGCATCAAGAAGCACGAGCCTTATCAAACACAGCGCATCGCCTACCTTCCCACAATGGCGCACGTCGCAAAGAACTGGCCGCCAAGCACGTCATCGGGCGGCAGCAGATCTGATATCTGCGGAGATAAACTCACCCAGGGACAATGGTGAACCAGCATTGTCCAGCCACGAGTATTTAGCCACAAGCCACAAGCCATGCGGCCGCATCCGTGGCCATGGCCCCCGCTCCAATCCCACGCCCACTCTCCCGACTTGCCAAATGCCAGCCCTACCCTAAATCCCAGCCCCTCATCGATACATCCATGCCAATGCAGACCCCTTCATCTAATGCATACAACAATGTGCCTGACTGACCCATCAATAGAAACTACGCATCTGTCCTCTAAGATAACTCTTGCGCCCCTTCAATATACTCCTTGCAGCAAGTTCATGACACCGCAGCTTGCCCGTGCCATGATTGGGGCGGGGTGGGGCGTTGGTACCAGTGCCATTATGCGGGGGAGGATCGTACCCGTGCCACTAAGGGGGGGAGGGTTGTACCTGTGTCGTTATGGGGAGGTGGGGTTGTACCCGTGCCATTCTGGGGGCAAGGGTTGTACCTGTGCCATTACGGGGGGGGGGGGGGGATTGTGCCATTGCCATTATAGGGGGGGGGGGGTTTGTACCCGTGCCATTATGTGGGACGGGGTATACCTGGGCCATGACAGGCGGGGTGAGCTTAGGGAGAATCTCCAGCATCTTGAAAGCCGTGTTGATCTGCGCGGGAGGCAGCGAATAGGGCCAAACGAATCAGGATGGTTAAATAAGAACTCGGATGGTATCATTTACTAGTGGCAGGCAGCAGGCAGGGCCAAGCAAGCCAGAATGGTTCGAGAAAGACTTGGCACAGACGCCGCCGCGTGTTTGCGCAGCAGGCAGCACATAGGGCCGAGCCAGCCAAGAAAGTTACAGGAACAAGAGGTTCCCCCAAAACAGCTTCGTGACCACCAGCCTTATTCTCAGAAATGCGACCCAAATGCCAGGCAGGGATATAATGGTGACAAGAAAACTCCATGGGATACTCCATGGCATGTAAGAATCACGCGCTTACGCAGCACGCATGCCCCAACCGATGACCCTGCTGGTACAGATGCTGAGGAAAAGAGGAAAAGAGAAGAGGAAAAGAGGGTATGCAAGAAGGGTGGCAGCATGTTACCCATTTGCTGCACGATGCTTGACACTGGCACCCGGAGCAACCGGGGTGTAAAGGGGCATACGCCTTTGAAAAGAGCACAGTAACGACATATGCGGTCTGACGGGGCCAGGGAATCATTGGGCGAGTAATCCCGGTGGGAAGAGCGATAATGGTGAAGGCGAGCCTATCATGAAGGCCGCCCCTCTGCAAGGGGGGGTGTTTCAAACCACAATTGATAGCGGCGTGCTTCATCCTCACCCTCACCTGCAGCAACAGGAGGTTAGTGCCTTCTCATCTGCTCTGCCCTCACCTGCTGGAACTTTCGGGTTAGCACTCCGCATGCCCTGTCTCCTCACCTGCAGGAACTTGAGCTGGCTGAGGTGGTTGGCGTTGAACGCAATGTTGCCGCTATACGGCTTGAGCTCCGTCATGTTGCGCACGCGCACCGTCGTCTGCCAGATTTACGGGTTGGTGGTGGATCGGCATCGGTATCACCGGTTTGGTGATTGGTCAGCATCCAAATGAAAAGAGCACAGCGCATGAAAGCATTACAGGTTGGTGGTGGGGTAGCGCAAGCTAAACAAGTTTGTGGGGAGTCGGCGTGGGGTGGTGTGCAGTGGGTTGAGGTGGGGTACAGTGGAGTGGGGTGGGGTGAGGGGAGGTCATCTGCCAAAATTATGGGTTGACGAAAGATATGTTAAGGAACCATGGCCTGGTGGGGGATGCGCAAACGGTATTATGTTAAGCCGTAAGCGTGGGTGCGCATGAAGAGAGGGCTGCAGGATTCTGGGTGCCCAGCAGGCAGAGATAGGAAGACAAGCCTTACAAGCGATACGCATGGAGCAGGCACACAACAGACAACATAAGAGACACTCGAACGTCTGTCGGCCGCGGACCTCACACAATAGACGGATGGGCCATGCCAGACATCCTCTAATTTAAACGCTATGATCGACTACGCCATAGCTATTATGCCAAGAATAACTTCCATCATCATAAACAATTATGCCAAAAATAACAACCATCATCCCCATACAGTATGCCACCCATCTCACAGATGAGGCCCGTACAGAAGATCGGGCATACGCAGCTTCCTCCAACCCCCACGATACTGTTCCTGCACGCAGCTTCCTCCAACCCCCACAATACTGGTCCTGCACGCAGCTTCCTCCAACCCCCACAATACTGGTCCTGCACGCAGCTTCCTCCAACCCCCACGATACTGGTCCTGCACGCAGCTTCCTCCAACCCCCACGATACTGGTCCTGCACGTTATGGTGCTATCAATATCTCCAACACTCATGCAGCATGCCACCTCGCAGAACAGGCCCGTGTACAGGATGGGGCACGCGCAGCTCACCTTGATAATGCCACGAATGCTTGACGATGCTTCTCCCGACCCCGCATAGCATGCCACCCACCTCGCAGAACAGGCCCGTGTACAGGATGGGGCACACGCAGCTCCCGCCGGGGCCGTTGGGGAATCCTCGCCCGCTGCAGAGCTTGCCCTTGCCCAGCCCCAGCTGGAACGATCCCCCGGACGCGTTCTTCTTGCGCTTCTGCATTTTTTAGAAAGGTTCCAATGATACGTAGGAAGCCATGTGGACCATCAACGTGAGCACAAAGTAAGAACACTTTGACGTGTTCTTCTTGCTTGCTTCTGCGGTTGTGCAAAATGTGCAGGGTGTAGAAAGCAATATGGGCCATTGAAGGATGTGAGCACAAAGTAAGAGCACTTTGACGAGTTCTTCTGGCGCTCATGCGGTTGTGATAGAGTTGCAGGTATAGAGAGCATGTGATCTATGAAGCGAGTCATCACCAAGTGAGGTCCTCGTGACAGAGCGACTTCTTGTTGCACTTCTGCGATTGTTATGGAGACGCGTGATGTAGCATACCGATCAACAAAATGCGATAAGACAATGCAAGAGCCCCCTTCCTCGTCCTTCAACTTTTAATCTAGTTTTATACACAGTAAGCGCAACAAAAACAAAAATGAAGACTACAATAGTACAATCTTTGAACGCCCGTGGGAGTATGTCCCACGGTAGGTATCGCGACTTTGCAACTCCATAGTTGCAACTGTTTAGTTGAACTAAGATACTTGAACTTGGCAAAGAGGGAAATCCTGCCAAACTCTCATTAGTTATAGCGCTAGACTGCACTGCATCAAAATGCCGTGACCATTATCCAAAATGGGCAGATGGACAGTTGAGCAGGTGGAACAAAGGTATCCTAGTTACTCCTAGTAGTATTAAATTAGGTAGACAAGGCCTCCGGACCGATAGAACCGTTTGTGTTATCTCATGACATGAAAATCAGAAGGCTCAAAACGCCTTGTCTTATCAGTTCAAAGTGCCTCATCTCCCCGCTGCTGCAAAGATCCGCACAGGAGGTTGACAGCTTCCAGGTTGCGCAGGCATGGCAAACGATAGCCAGGACGTCACTCCGAGTTGAGCCAACATGGCAAGTGATAGTGAGGACAGATCAGAAGCAGTCCCCCAAAAGGTTAGACCCCTCATACCCCTTTCCACCCGCTTTCCGCCCATTCCAACCCGCCAAGCCAAGCCAAGCCAAGCCAAGCCACTTTAGCCTATCCACCTTGTTCTTGTGGCGCCCACATCAGAAAGGAAGGCCCCAGGAAGCAAGGACCGAGGTGCTCCCGCTGCCAGCCAAGAGCCAAGCGTATCCCCCCGCCCCCCTACTTGCTGCCCACCTCCCCCCTTGCTCGCTGCCTACCTTGTGCTTGTGGCGGCCCTCTTCTTCCGAGCCGCCCAGGCCACCTTCTCTCGGCTCCTCCCCGCCTGCAGTGTTGCGGGTGATAGAGGCCCATTACGATGGATGTATGACGCACGAGCGTCCGTTAGTATAACGATGGAAGCATGGCACTGACTCAGTGGGTTGGGCCACAAAAGTGTCCATCAGCCATGATCATCATTAGTTACGATCATGGCACGCCGTGTTGTTGCAAGGGGCAACGCAGCAAGCGCGTTCAATAGCACCTACGATGCCGTAGGTTAACGAGGCAACCGCTTCCATGCTGTACCGGGAAGCACATTGTGTTATTGCCATGGAGAGAAATACAGCAATAAAGGCCAACCCAGCAACATCCCATGGTTTGAGGGCAATATTTGGTACAGGCCGTGCTATTCCATCTCTGCAAGCAACGAGACAGCCTGGGACAGTACATCCGTCCCCTTGGCAGACAGGCTGCTTCCAAGGCACGCAAAGCCACCCACCAAACCTTCATGCGCCCAGTACACTCCCAACAAACATGCCAGGATTTCCTATCGCTAGTAACAACCCGCCGTTGCTTATAAATAACCTACCATTGCTGAAAGACCATGCAATGACCACTCCATAGACCTAGCGATACACCCTCCAGTAGCCCAGAATATGCCAAAAGAAAAATTGAAGGCACCGATGTATGACACCCCACCATACCTGTCGACGACGCATCCTGTGTCAACCCATCCGGCAGCCTCTCGTCGTCCAGGTGGTCACCACCACCGCCGCCATCCACGCCATCGTCGCTGCTGCCATCGGCCACGACTGCATCCTCGGGCTCCACCAGGTCGTCCATGTCCCCGAGCAGGGTGGTTAACGCCTCCCCCCACCGCTTCTTGCCTGCAACGGCCAAGGAATGGAAACTACAGATAGTAGCATGACGCTAAAATGTTCTAGACGAGAGACATAGATTCAACCAGGGCAATCTGTAACATGCGGTACCCAGGAAAACACATGGCCATGGCACGTCAAGGCTCAGTGTTCTAATATAAAAGGAACCAATGAGGCCACTGGCTACCGTACAAATCAGAATTAACCTAACGTTGGCCACCCATAAATCCCACCACCCAAAAATATGACCAATTAGCATCTATGACGGTCTAATCGGCAGTAAGTTTGTATTGTAAGTCTCAAACTGAAAGTAGGTTGCATCGTTATGAAAGTAGATAACATCATGTCTAATCTATAAATTGTAACTCCCCTCTCCCCCCCCCCACACACACCGCCTGCCCATAATTTGTAAAACTTTGCCACCCAAAATAACAGCCATTGTCGCCAGACTTGAAATTGAAGTTTTTCCTTGTGCCAGCTCCCAGACCCAGGAGCGCTATGCGAATCATTCCAATCAGCCAGGGCCAGTTATCCAGCACTGCTGCTGAACCGGAAAAAACAGATCCTTACAAGATGCTCCGATCAAATGCAGCGTGCCGCACATCCCACACCCCACAAGCACGTAACGTGCCGTCTCATTCTCTCACCAAGATGTCCCAAACGAGCAACGCATGACCAGCGTCTCACAAAAGGCTTGGGAATTACTTTTTCACAAACTTTTACAAACTTTCTTTACAAAGCGACTTCAATGCCTTGATATCCAGACAAAGCCTTGCACCTTCTTTTTGCGCCCAGCTCCTGCATGCCAAATATGTTGCAGTTATACAAGCTGACGTCCCAGCATTGACATCCTACCGGTTGACGCCCTACAACTTCACGCCCAACCATCACAGTATTCCTACAAGCTTCGGTCCCTCCAGGAGTCACCTACCAGATGCTGCCGCCGCCCCGCCTGCGGCCCCTCCCTTGCCAACCGCCGCCATCAACTCCCTCACACGCGCCTGGAACTCGGCGCTGACGACCACCTCGTCGATCAGGTGCACCACGCCCTTGGCCGCCAGCACATCGCGCTGGACGACCTGCTTCCCATTGGCCCTCAGACCGCCGCCGTGCTGGGAGGCCAGGGACAGCAGGTGGCCACTGATCGCGCGGACCTGGACCGCCGTCCCGGGGGGGGGGAAGTCGGTCGAGAGCAGCTTCACGGGAAGCACGTGGTCCGCCAGCAGCTCGCCCAGCAGCTGGCGCATGGAGCCATCCAGGGCGGCCTGGGCGCCTGCAGGAAGGGGGAGGAGAGGTGGCGGCATGGTCGTGGAGGTCGTGATGATGACCATTATGGCATGATGGCATTTTGGCATGTTGGCATGTTGGCATGTTGGCATGATGGCGTGATGGCGTGATGGCGTGATGGCGTGATGGCGTGATGGCGTGATGGTGCGATGGCGTGATGGCACGATGGCATGATGGCGTGATGGCGTGATGGCGTGATGGCGTGATGGTGCGATGGTGCGATGGCGCGATGGCGCGGTGGCGCGGTGGCATTTTGGCATGTTGGCATGTTGGCGCGATGGCGCGATGGCACGATGGCACGATGGCACGATGGCACGATGGCACGATGGCACGATGGCACGATGGCACGATGGCACGATGGCACGATGGCACGATGGCACGATGGCACGATGGCACGATGGCGCGATGGCGCGATGGCGCGATGGCATGATGGCACGATGGCACGATGGCACGATGGCACGATGGCGCGATGGCGCGATGGCGCGATGGCGCGATGGCGCGATGGCAGGATGGCACGATGGCACGATGGCACGATGGCACGATGGCACGATGGCGCGATGGCGCGATGGCGCGATGGCGCGATGGCGCGATGGCGCGATGGCGCGATGGCGCGATGGCACGATGGCACGATGGCACGATGGCACGATGGCACGATGGCACGATGGCACGATGGCACGATGGCACGATGGCACGATGGCACGATGGCACGATGGCACGATGGCACGATGGCGCGATGGCGCGATGGCACGATGGCACGATGGCACGATGGCACGATGGCACGATGGCACGATGGCACGATGGCACGATGGCACGATGGCACGATGGCACGATGGCACGATGGCACGATGGCACGATGGCACGATGGCACGATGGCACGATGGCACGATGGCACGATGGCACGATGGCACGATGGCACGATGGCACGATGGCACGATGGCACGATGGCACGATGGCACGATGGCACGATGGCACGATGGCACGATGGCACGATGGCACGATGGCACGATGGCACGATGGCACGATGGCACGATGGCACGATGGCACGATGGCGCGATGGCGCGATGGCGCGATGGCGCGATGGCGCGATGGCGCGATGGCGCGATGGCGCGATGGCGCGATGGCGCGATGGCGCGATGGCACGATGGCACGATGGCACGATGGCACGATGGCACGATGGCACGATGGCACGATGGCACGATGGCACGATGGCACGATGGCGCGATGGCGCGATGGCGCGATGGCGCGATGGCACGATGGCACGATGGCACGATGGCACGATGGCACGATGGCACGATGGCACGATGGCACGATGGCGCGATGGCGCGATGGCGCGATGGCGCGATGGCACGATGGCACGATGGCACGATGGCACGATGGCACGATGGCACGATGGCACGATGGCACGATGGCACGATGGCACGATGGCACGATGGCACGATGGCACGATGGCACGATGGCACGATGGCACGATGGCACGATGGCACGATGGCACGATGGCACAATCATAAAATTGAGAGGCACCGTAGCCGACGCCTGTCGCCACGATGGCACGATGCACGATGGCATGATGGCATGATGGCATGATGGCATGATGGCATGATGGCACGATGGCATGGCGGTGACTGGGGCCCTCGCGAAGCCAAGACTGCCAACCGCACCACGTACCGGCGTCCTGCTCCCCCTCGTCATCGGGCGGCGCTGCTGGCACCGCCACGCGCCGGAACACGCCCATGGCTGCACCCACGCGTTGGATGTCCTCAGGCATCACGCGCGCAAACCGCTCAAACGCAGCGCTGGTGGGCGCAAATAGCGTGAAGCGGCCGCCCTTGCACAGGTTGTCCAGCGCTTTGCCTGCACACCGATATATAGTGGTACCATGAAGAAAACTTTTGTCATGTATAGCTAATCGCACAAACCCCTTGCACAAGTTGTTCAGCACCTTACCTGCACCCCAATACATAGTAAACAGCAAGGAATCGCATTTTTACAGAGTATAGTTGATAGCATATGGGCCCTTGAACAGGCAGCTGTAATCGTTCGGAGGAGGAAGCCCCGTTCATGCAGCCGTTACCATCCATACCAAAGCAAGACCAGTTTAAGCGGGGGGAAACTACTGGCGAAGATAACAGTGATTGAGCGGATTGGCCTCGCTGTCCAGTCGCAAGGGGTTGGCAAGCGTATAAATCCGTCTCCAAAAACAATAATAGTAGCATAAGCGGGGGCCACCGACCCACAAACAACCGGGGCCAACCACCCACAAACAACCGGGGCCACCGACCCACGAACAACCGGGGCCAACCACCCACAAACAACCGGGGCCAGCCACCCACAAACAACCGGGGCCAGCCACCCACAAACAACCGGGGCCAACCACCCACAAACAACCGGGGCCAACCACCCACAAACAACCGGGGCCAGCCACCCACAAACAACCGGGGCCAACCACCCACAAACGCAGGAACCTTGCTTCTTAGCTGCAAGGGGTGTGATCCACAATCGAAGGTCATCCAAAAATACAACTCAATAAATAGAAGAAGCCGGGGCCAACCACCCACAAACGCAGGAGCCTTTCTTTCTAGCTGCATGAGGTGCGAATCCAAGATCATCCAGACAGACTTGTAATATAAAACGAAAAGAAGTCGGGGCCACCCACCCACAAACGCAGGAACCTTGCTCTTCAACTGCGCCAGCGCGGCCGTGTCCTCTGCACCTGTAAGGCCGCCACCTGTTCCCCCCCCATGGAACCCCATGCTCCTCGACTGCACCCGGATGCCCAGGTCGCTGAAGTGGGTGGCCTTGCCCGCATCTGCAGCGCCATCATTCATGGGTAAAAGGGTGTCAGCACCAAGTAGCAATGTATAGTCAATTGGGTGGCCTTCCCCGCACCTTTGTGGCCATCGAACATCATTCATGGGACCAAGGGTGTCAGCACCAAATAGCAGTGTATAGTCAATGGGGTGGCCTTGCCCCCATCTCCGGCCACGCATTGATTAAATATATGGACAGGTCAAGCCAAGCAGGTCGTTAACAATAGCGATGTATGAATTCCTGCAAATGTGGCTGCCCGCAGAATAACGACCCTCAACAAGCTTCATCAGAACCCAACCAGCCCGCCCTATAAGCCCAACTTTTTCCCAGTCACTTGCCCCAATCAGCCCACATTTGTGCCCGACCAGTTGCCCCAACCAGCACCACATGGGAACCCACCTTGGAGGAAGAATGAGTAGAGCGACAGCATGAAGATGGTCGCGATGAGTATCCATGCTACTGGCAGACGCATCCTCGACCACCGCGCAGCGGGCGGCAGGAATATTCAAAACTCGGGCCCTGTGCCTTGACTCAGTCCCCTTGGGCAGCACAGATGTTGTGCAGCTGCTAGCGTAGCCCTTGGGCCGTGCGCCTAAGTGTCAGCACCAGCACAACGACGTTCGCCTGGTGTGGCACAGTGGGATGGCAGGTAGACTGCGTCCCAATTATAACAGGTTCGTAAGTGGCGTGAAGTGCTCATGCCAGGCACCTTGGCGAACACAGATACTTACACCCAGCATCCCCACAAGCTGGAAAAGCGATGCCAGACGAAAAAGTGGGAAATTGCAAAACGAGGGAAATTGCAAAAATGGTTGTATCCGCAACGCAGGCTCCCTTGCGTGCCCTGCGGCAGCCTTAGGCTGCAAGGGTCAATCGCGCATCACTGTGGGAGGACAAATTGAGCCTCTCGACGAGGGCTCGTCGTCGCGAAGCTCACTTGTGTTTATGCTGGTGTCTGTCCCCCTCCTAGCTCTGTCTAGATTTGCCTTGTCTCCCGGAAGGACACGAAACAAAGGCATCTAATTGCGCTGTAGCCTCGGAAACTTGTAAAGCCTTGTAATGCACAACGTGGCTGGCCGAAGGGCTGGACTAATGGTATGTGGGAGGAAAGCGCGCCATTGGCAGCAAGTGCTGACAAATGCTAGCGCTGGCGATTGGCGGCCCCTTGGTTTCTTGAGAGCAAGCCTCAAGCCTCCGGTGATTATAACGGAGCGAATGCTTTGGCTTGCCACAGGTCAGCAGGAATGCCTGCAGGCAGATGTGCACGATGGGCAGCGCATGGGGCAGCGCGCCATGCAACGGGGCCACATGAAGACAAAAAGCAAAGGCAAATGAATTCCTAGCCAAGCTGATAGCTTTTCCTGCAAACCCTGGAGGGCCCGCGCCCGTTGTCGCATGAGGACCAAAAGAAATATGAGCGCGGGAGCTATGTGAGGTGCCGTGGGGTATGCAGACATGCACATCCACCAGCAAATGGCACCGTAGCTAATAGCGCGCCGATTGCTTCGTGCAAAAAAAAAAAAATCACTGTCCATAATAATGAAGTCAATAACTCTAGTAAGTCTTGGTATTTGGTGATGTTAGTCTGATAGATTGGGGCATGTTAGGCATGTTGGGGTGGTAAAGCTGCATGTGGTTGAAACGAATTGGTCAGCCAGTTACGAAACGTGTACGTGTCACTGCCGAATGCATGCTGACCTTACGTGGCAGCCGGCTATCATTGTTTCCCAGCGTCCTAGTACCTTATACTCAAAATAAGCCTCAGCAATGCCCCCATAACCCTGTATTGTGCTTCACTACGACGCACTTTGACGTATTTCTAGGCACTTTGATACCTAAATGGCGGCCATACTTCCGCGTAGTCTAATTCTGGACAGTGGACAGCCCTTCAGGCCGCACTCAATACCCGTATATAAGCTCGGAGCGTAAACCGCACAATCGGGGGCGCCGTGTTTCTAAAATCTCGACCTTTATCACAATACAGCAACACTTTTGCGCAGGAAACAAACAGCCATGCCAGGGGGGAACCATATTGTGCACGCCAGCGAAACGATGAAGTGAGATCGACATCCAGCACCTCCTTTAGTCAGTGAAAAGTGACTACATGTTCATAAAACATTTATGCGTCTTCATCCAAATTCATTGAAACGTACCTGAATAAACAATCCAATGTAATAGGCTGCCGAGGCGACAGCATCATGCCACAAGGTTACCGACGGCGTTCCGCCTAAAAATTGCTGCCCTCTCACACTCAAGGTCGCTCCGAAGCAAAACTTTTTAGCCCGTGTCTGTGCGTTACCAAAGGGATATCTACCAACCGAGTGATGGGACGCTCGGCCTTTGCACCACCAACTACATTCATTTGAGCAGGAGCAGGAAGCAGCATGCGTCACTGGACTTGCCAACTGGAATTTGCCACAATAATCCTCGTCACGAATTGCACGAAACCATGGTTGCCACAGTTCACGTGGGAGCCTTGAACCGTGCCCCGAAGTACTGTAGCCTGCTCCCGCGCTATATTGCACGGCATGGAGAGCCCTCGATCTCTATTCTGCCGGCTGCAACCGATACTCCGGGACCCGGAGCCCGGAGCCCGGAGCCCGGAGCCCGGAGCCCGGAGCCCGGAGCCCGGAGCCCGGAGCCCGGAGCCCGGAGCCCGGAGCCCGGAGCCCGGAGCCCGGGGCCCGGAGCCCCGAGCCCGGGGCCCTGAACCACACTACGGTAGTGGCCCTGAACCACACTACCTACCGTAGTGCACCTAGTATTAATTAATTAATTAGGAACATAACTCCGTTGGGAGTATATGTAGCACATAGCCCAGAGAAGGGGCATATGGCCTATCATACATTCTAAGCTACTTCCTGCAAGGGTGGGAATGTAAACAACCCTTGCTCTAGGTGCACCAGGGCACTTGCAGCCCCATGATCTTCAAGCTATGCCCAGCTAAGGGGGAGCCTGTCATGGGGGGGAAGATGAGCATAGCTATACAAAAGCTAGGGCATGGCGTCTCAGCAGAGAGTTACTCCCTGCATGGGCACGGCATAATTGAATAAAGCTAGGCATCGTCTGGAGGGTGGCTCATCATAGGCACACATGTACATGACTAAAAAAGGCTAGGCCTCAGCTGGTATAGTGCCTGTAGTAGGCGGGCATGTACAAGGCCACTCATGTCTACTAACTATTCTACACTACTGCTACTGTATTCCCCTAGGCTGGGGCTGGGGTCGCTGGGGCCGCGGTGGTCGAGGGGGTCGCGTGCCAGGGCTTGTGGCCGACGTAGATGGCCGCCCCCTTCCAGTACACCGGCTGGCCCGCCTTGGTCTGCCGGAGCTGGAGGTAGGTCGGCCATAGCTCCCGTCGTCGTTGTTGCTGCGCCAGGGTCAAGTCGTCGTCCACGGTGAAGTGAGTCTTCTCGAGCCGCTTGCGGCGTCTGAGAAACGAAATCTTGTCCGCTGGGCTCTCAAAGATGAGAAGAAGCGGAGGCGCCCCTGCCTTACCCCGCGCGCGGGGGAGGCGGTGGGCGGTCAGCTTAATCTCACCAAGGAGGCCCATGCGTGCAAGGATTTTGCTCTCAAACGCACGTGCAAGCTTCTCGGAATTCTCACCTTCCTCCATGTCGAAGTTCTTGAGGATGGCGTTGAGGCTGCGCTTGGCGAGCTCGGCCTCCTCGCGGAGGTCAAGCGTCTGCCGCTGGAGCTGGGCTGCGACAGCGGAGGTGGTGGAGGTGGTGTGCTGCTTAAGCATGTCCGCCCAGGTCGTGATGGGAGGAGCATCGCCGGCCAAGCCAGCAGGGGCTGGCTTGGCGGCAATGTCCTTCACCGCCTGGGCGGTGAGGCCTGCGGTGTTCTGCAGGACCTCGATAGCGATGGCATTGTCCTTAATAAGGCGCTGGTCGATGTCGCGGAGCTGGGCGGTGATGGCGTCGGAGGTGGGGGTGGCGGCGGTGGAGGAGGCGAGGAGGGTGGAGGTGGCGGTGGAGATGGTGGAGAGGAGGGGAAGCTCGGCAGCCAGCGTGCTGCCCATGGCCGCCACATCTGCAGCGATGGGGGCCACGTGCTGCTCGAGGGCCTCCTTGAGGAGTGAGCGGATGGAGGATTCGGTTAAGGTGGTGGTGAGGGGCTTGGGGGGGCAAAGCTCCTCGATGGAGCGTCCAAGGAGGGAAAAGAGGGCGAATTGCTGGAGGTGGGGGCGGCGGAGGCTGGGAAAGCGGTCAAAAGTGGAGGCGCGATTCTGGTGAGGATCAAAGAGGCGACCTCGGCTGAAGAGCTGCTTGCACAGTTCAAGAAGCGAGGCGTGCGATCCAAAAAACACGCAGGCCAAGATGCGTTTCTCGGACCCGGGTTGTGTAAACGCGTCAAGGAAGCCGGGCATGCTGGCTTCGGCGAGAAAGTCGAGCTCTACCCAGCTCGGCTCGGCAGGGCGACTGCGCTTGGGTTCAGGCGATGCTGCTGGCGAGGCGGGCTCAGCAGGGGGCGGGACGATCGACCACTAGAGCTTGGCTAGTGGCGCCGCTGCCTTCTGGGCCGGTGGGCGAAGCTGCAGCCGGAGCTGCAGGCGTATTTTCATCGCTGAGCGCAGCCGCCAGGCTGCGTTGCGTCGAGAGGCGTTTGCTCATCGTATATTGCGTAATAGCTTCGGAAAATTATATCAGCATCATGCGTCGTAGAAAGACGCGTCGATTGTGATATTCACGGCTAAATTCGGTGCTCAAACGTGAAAGTTATGAGCTCCGCCGTCAGCCATGGCTACCTCGTGGCTCGTGGCCTTGTCACGTGATAACTTTGGCAATACTGAGTTTCAGCCATAACCGATTATACTGGCGTGTACGTCTGAATAAAGCGCATCGAATGCAAGTGGTCTGACCGAATTTGGGGCTCAGACGCAAAAGATCTGAGCTCCGCCGTCAGCCATACCGCCGGCAGCCATTTTACCATCAGAGGCATAAGCTGTGCGTAGGGATATGTGTGTCCAGTTCGATTCCGGCCTGGATTCATTGCATGCAGATCGTGTTTTCCGCGGACCGGCAATGAACGCAAATGGTTTTCACCTTTGCGGCGTGCCAAACCAGAACATGGTGGTGCAGGTGCACCTCAGTTGTGCACCCCGAGTAGGTGGCAGTTTACATGCGCCCACCACCTGCAGGTTGTCACCTACAATGTATTGAAAACCATACGCCCCTTCACTCACTTAATATGCCTCTCCTCTGGGATATGTGCTACATATCCTCCCCACGGAGCTATTAAGTGAGACAACTATGTTCTTAATTGGTTAATTAATGGAGTCACTAGATATTCTGATTTGGCACGCCGCAAAGGTGGAAACCATTTGCGTTCAGTGCCGGTCCGCGGAAAACGCGATCTGCAAATGAATCCAGGCCGGAATCGAACTGGGGACCTCTCGCACCAACTTTTGCTGACTATAGGACGGACGTCTCCTGATCCTAAGGCATCGCCAACTGACACCTACAGTCATCCGCAAAAGTTCTCCTTTCCGGGGAGTGATGCAAGCCTTTCGGATTTGGTACTAGATAAATCATTCGAGATCTGTGTGTGAAGGAGTACTACACACGTGTCCACTCGAGACTTGTTCACTAGATATGTGTAGCTTTTAAGATTACAGTTTGGTTGACAAGCGTTCAGAGTGAGACCTGGCTGGGTTTAGCTAAGAATGACGTGTGCAATCAGTGTGTTGGTTCCTAAAGCAGCCATGAGTGTCCAGTTGTGAACACAGCCGCTGCGAAATCTTGCTCTCCCGCCATTTGTTTGAATGGCCCTCATGCATGCAATGGATACACTGACTGACTCATAGCACATGCAAAGGCAATGCAAAGTGCAGCCTTCCCTGATTCAGAAGTTCTTTGCAAGGATGAAATGCAAACCTCACTTGATAACCATGTAATGTCATAAATAAAACATTTGCCTCCGAGTGTCAAACAGGGACAGGCCATCAAGAGAAGCACCTACCTAGCGGACCCCCTACCACTACTTCCTAGTAGCGCCGCTACCACCCCCCACGACCGTACTCGCCAGCTGCTGCGCAGCCACACTGAACAGCTCCTGGTGCAAGCTTTGCCAGTGCTTGGCCTCCGCCAATGCCTTGTCCAATTGCGCACGCAGCTGCGCGCACTCATACCCCAGCGATGACGCCTCATCACCACTTTGCATGACATCCCCCTCGAGACCACCCCAGGCTGCTGCCATGGAAGACGTGGGTGCCATATCCCCGGCCAATGCAAAACTCTCAGCACCCATCGGCCCGTGCTGCGTGCCATGCAGGAAGATGGGCGTGCCCTCCCACGGCGCCACTTGGCGCTCCGACGAGAGCCCGACGTACTTTCGGAAGGGTACCAAGGGTGGAACCTGCCCCCTTGCCCCGCCCCGTTCGCCCTCCCTATTGGGGAGTAATGCTGGCGGCGTGGGAATGATGAGGAGATTCGTGACGGGCCCCTTCCCGTGCACGAGCCGGCGCACCATCTGACGGCTCAAAATGTCCCAGACCGCCAGCGTGCCGTCCAGGGACCCTGTCACCAGGTGTGAGCCCTCGAGTGAGACGGCGAGGCAGGACACGCCCTGGGAGTGGCCGCGAAGAACAACAAAGGGCTCGTTGCCGTGGCTGGTGAGGAGCGAGGGTGGGCCGAGTCCTCCTCCAGAGCTAGTGTTTCTGGATGCATCCTCCAATGGGCTGGTCAGGGTGGAGGTGCTATCGGTGGCCATGAGGGTGGCGCGGCCGGCTCCCGAGCCGCTACCTTGGAGGGGCACCTCGTAGACCTGCCCCCCGTCACTCCCCGCGTACAGGCAAAACTCGGCACTGTCAGCGGTCACGCACAAGAGGGGGGAGGGGAAGACGATGGATTGGAGCAGGTGGCGCTGCGCGAGGCTCCACATCTTGCAGGTGCGGTCCAGGGAGCAGGAGACCAGCAAGCCGTTGCTGCCGCCGGAGCCCCACCAGAGGTCGGTCACGGGGAGCGTGTGCTCCGACCAGGACAAGAGCGGGTCGGGCGCGTGGTTGTCAAATGCGCTGGCGCCTGCCGCGCCCATGCCCCAGTCGAGAAGCGCTGGGATGGACCAGATGGACACGACCCCGTCCTTCCCGGCGGACGCGACAAGTGTGTCGTCGTCCGAGAGGCGCAGCACGGACACGGGCTTGAAATGCGCGCGCCAGGACACGAGGAGCTGCCCGCTGTTCGCTTCCCAGATGCTGATGGCGCCAGACTTGGTGCCGCCGATGCAGTACACGCCGTCTTCGGTGGCTGCCAGGCATGTCACTTCCTCGGCGAGAAAGCTTCGCATTTGGGGCTGCTCCTTGGCCCATGACCACGCGAAGATGCCACCTTTTCCCTGCTGTGCACAAGCAAGGTAATGCTGCCCGAGACACGCTGCCGAATTACGAGCAGACGCCGAGACTTTGTAGGTCTTGAGCAACGCTCCGCTTTTCAAATCCCATGCCATGGCGCCACTCTCTACCGACGATACCGCGACGACGGTCTGCCGTTCCATTCTCGTCTGTTTCTAACGGTGACTGAGATTAATATTCGAATGGTTAGCACATGCCCTTTGACTACTAAGCCCAGGTGACCACTTAAGGGACAAAGAGGCTGGGCACGTTAAGCAACATAGTTACACAGTAAATTGACGACAGTTTTGTTTGAGTGAAAAATGTCTTATACCGCTGGGCGAGCATGGCCGCCATTAATTTTTTTCCTCCCGCAACGGCGACAGCTTATGCTGCGCTCTGCAACAACCGCAACCTTTGCGGCTTCAGACTGTCAGCCTTTGGGTAGTTGGAGCGAGTAAACTTTAGTTAGTCAATTTTGCTGACACCGAGTGCAGCCGAAAGTTGCCACGCAGGCTAGCCAGGCTTCAGTTGTGGTGACTTGTCACTTCCAGGTCATTGCTCCATATCTGTCCGCTGTCACGCATTATCGACACAGAAAAATGGAGATCGGAACAATAAATTATGATTGGAACTGATTGATTTATCGCGTAAAATATCCCAGTCGGACTGCGCCCAGAAAGTTGGATAAAGAGCAGGCGAGGAATTTCTAGATCCACGGGGCTTTCCTGGCGGAAAGCTTTTTTGGGTTGCGGATGGGTTTTAAATAAGTCTTAGGATTACGCGGATACTTTGCCCCATGCAGTATAAGATCCAAATATCTGCCTTCAGCCTTGCTCGGATTAGTAACAGCGAGCTTGCAATGGAGACTGCGTTGCAATTTGTACCGAGCCGTTCATTGCCGACCAGGCCGCCACGAGCTATCCTGGGACGTTACTGTCAGCTACGAAAGCCGTTTTGTGGCGCGAAGGTAGTCAGGAAGGTGCGTGCATGGGTATGACGTGGTGTGTGTTGCCAATGTCTACAAAACTTGCATATCAAGCTCTGTTCCTTACTGCGGCAGGGCAGCATTCAAACGGTAGCTCTTATCTGACTGGAACTGCTACCCCTGCTGTGTACGCCGCCACCACCGGACTCGTCGCCCTATCTCCTGTTTAACTTCCAATCCAATACGAACTACCGCAAGATATGTTCAACGCTACATCCTAACATATATTCCTCACGGAGTACGCATACACTATGGCTCGACTTTTGGTGGCCGCGCAGTAGCGTTCGCATGGTATGGCCAGCATTAAACCTGACATAATCCTCTATCACAGACTTTGCTTGGTCGCTTATCACGCCTAGTGGCTCATGTGCTCCTGAAACTCATCTACGCGACGCATCTACACGTGGCTCATCTACACGACTACCTATGACTGGGTGTCCGCAGGGACCGTCGTTACGACGCCACCCTGGCTTTGCGGGGGTCCAAGACGGGTCGCCGCGCCGGCTCATCACGCAAAAGTACGTGGATTGCTAGGCATGTGCCTCTGAATCACCCCTACTGTTAACATCTGCGTGTGCATTGTAAATTCCATGGGCACGGTAGACTGACATGATCGTCCTTTATCCCCTCCCCCCTTTTCCCACTGTTCTGCCCTTGCTCCCATGGCGGGGGTCGCAGCAAGGGGGGCGATGATGACGATCAATGGCTGGAGGACTTCTGGGCAGGGAACTCCAATCCGTTTGTGGATGATGAGGACGACGAGCCCAAGAGAACGCAGAGAGGTAACTAAGATTATCTAAGCCTGATGAGATAGTGGCGGTAGTGAAGATAACGAGCCAGCAGAACCCAGAGAGGTAACCAACGGTATTCAACCCTACTTGGATTTGTGGATAGTGATGACGATGATCCTATCCGAGCCCGCAGAGGCAACCAACCACATCTAAATCTGATGAGTCTATGGGTGATGACGACCACGATCCCAAGAGAACTCAGAGAGATAATGCACAGCATGGAAACCTAATTAGATAGTGAGGAGGCCCGAGGCCAGTCTCAGTGACAGCTATCCCCCGAAAGTCACATCCTGCTGCCAACCAGTTTCCCCAAGGTCAATCCAAATAGGTGCCACCTAGTAACAAGTATTTCGCATCGGTAAGCCCAGTACTGATCTGGCTTCTGTTTCCCAGCCTCAAATTCCGTCCAAGAGGCACGCCCTGGAACGACTGTGGGCCCTCTAGCCCTAATGCCAATCCATGGCCCCACCACCACAATGTCCCACTATGCACGAAAATCGACTTGGTGAGTCTCGCTCTCGCGCCCCGTCCTGTTGCCCCCATGCAGTTGGCCCCCTGCTGCTGCCCCCATGCTGTTGTCCCCATGCAGTTGCCCCACCCCTTTAATTCTCCGCCCCCCCCCCTCCCCTGGTTCCCGTTCTGTTGCTCCTCTCTGCTGCCCCACCCCGTGAGCCCCGCTTGGGTGCCGATCCTGTTATCCTTTTGGTTGGTTATTCTTTTGGTTAGTTATCCTTTTGGTTGGTTATTCTTTTGGTTAGTTATCCTTTTTGTTGGTTATTCTTTTGGTTAGTTATCCTTTTTGTTGGTTATTCTTTTGGTTAGTTATCCTTTTGGTTAGTTATCCTTTTGGTTAGTTATCCTTTTTGTTGGTTATCCTTTTGGTTGGTTATTCTTTTGGTTAGTTATCCTCTTGGTTGGTTATTCTTTTGGTTCGTATCCTTTGGTTGGTTATTCTTTTGGTTAGTTATCCTTTTGGTTAGTTATCCTTTTTGTTGGTTATTCTTTTGGTTAGTTATCCTTTTGGTTAGTTATCCTTTTGGTTGGTTATTCTTTTGGTTGGTTATTCTTTTGGTTAGTTATCCTTTTTGTTGGTTATTCTTTTGGTTAGTTATCCTTTTTGTTGGTTATTCTTTTGGTTAGTTATCCTTTTTGTTGGTTATTCTTTTGGTTCGTATCCTTTTGTTGGTTTATCCTTTTGGTTGGTTTATCCTTTTGGTTGGTTATCCTTTTGGTTGGTTATTCTTTTGGTTAGTTATCCTCTTGGTTGGTTATTCTTTTGGTTCGTATCCTTTGGTTGGCTATTCTTTTGGTTCGTATCCTTTGGTTGGTTATTCTTTTGGTTGGTTTATCCTTTTGGTTGGTTTATCCTTTTGGTTGGTTATCCTTTTGGTTGGTTATCCTCTTGGTTGGTTATTCTTTTGGTTCGTATCCTTTTGTGGGTTATTCTTTTGGTTGGTTTATCCTTTTGGTTGGTCATCCTATTGGTTGGTTATTCTTTTGGTTCGTATCCTTTTGGTTGGTTATCCTTTTGGTTGGTTATCCTTTTGGTTGGTTATCCTTTTGGTTGGTTATCCTTTTGGTTGGTTATCCTTTTGGTTGGTTATCCTTTTGGTTGGTTATCCTTTTGGTTGGTTATCCTTTTGGTTGGTTATTCTTTTGGTTGGTTATCCTTTTGGTTGGTTATTCTTTTGGTTGGTTATCCTTTTGGTTGGTTATCCTTTTGGTTGGTTATCCTTTTGGTTGGTTATCCTTTTGGTTGGTTATCCTTTTGGTTGGTTATTCTTTTGGTTGGTTATCCTTTTGGTTGGTTATCCTTTTGGTTGGTTATTCTTTTGGTTGGTTTATCCTTTTGGTTGGTTTATCCTTTTGGTTGGTTATCCTTTTGGTTGGTTATCCTCTTGGTTGGTTATTCTTTTGGTTCGTATCCTTTTGTGGGTTATTCTTTTGGTTGGTTTATCCTTTTGGTTGGTCATCCTATTGGTTGGTTATTCTTTTGGTTCGTATCCTTTTGTTGGTTATTCTTTTGGTTGGTTTATCCTTTTGGTTGGTTTATCCTTTTGGTTGGTTATCCTTTTGGTTGGTTATCCTTTTGGTTGGTTATCCTTTTGGTTGCTTATTCTTTTGGTGGCCACCCCCTAGTGGCCATTCGATTGCTACGCTTTGTTGCCCCATGCGGTTGGCCCACATTGTTTTCCTCACCCTTAGCCAACCCTACGGATCTTCTCTGTTGCATGACCCGCTGGGTCGCCCCATCCTGTTCGCCCGTATTGCCTCATTTCTCTTCCCGACTCCCCCCCCCCAGGCCGCAACAACCGCAAAACACCCAACCGCCAGGTGCCCCCAGCCCGTGACGCTAACACCTGGGACAGCTCCCTCCCCACCTCGTGGGACCTGCCGCCCAAGGAGATACCCCCCTGGGCCGCATCGCGAGCCGAGGCCCCGAATACCCCTGAGGGGGCGGCCGCAGCAGAAGAGCTCCACCGCCCCGGTGACGTCATCGTCGCGCCGTCGTCATCACCCGCTCTGGGTGCTTCAGGTTCAGGGTCCCTGGGCGCATCGCGATCATCGACGCCGTCATCATCATCATCATCGAAGCAGCGGGCGTATCGGGTGATTCGCAAGCTGGGTCAGGGCGGGTTTGGGTCGACGTACGAGGCGGTGGAGGTGGCAGCGGACGAGGGTGGCAGTGGTAAGAGTGGCAGGATTAACCCACTTCATGAGGGTTAGCATGTTGTAGCCTATTGCCCCCCCGTTCGCCATATTTACCTCCATTTACGTCATTTACTCCTCTGAATACCCGTAGACCCGCTTGCCCCATGCTTACCCGAGTCCAATTCCCACGTATGTCCAAACTCTGTATCAATCATCCTTGTAAACAAGAACCCCCAAACCCCTCAAACTTCTTTTCCATCCTTGCCTCTCCTACCACCAACGCTGCCATGCTCCTCTTATGCTGCCATGCTCCTCTTATGCTGCCATGCTCCTCTTATGCTGCCATGCTCCTCTTGTGCTGCCATGCTCCTCCTATACTGCCATGCTCCTCTTATGCTGCCATGCTCCTCTTATGCTGCCATGCTCCTCTTATGCTGCCATGCTCCTCTTGTGCTGCCATGCTCCTCTTATGCTGCCATGCTCCTCTTATGCTGCCATGCTCCTCTTATGCTGCCATGCTCCTCTTATGCTGCCATGCTCCTCTTGTGCTGCCATGCTCCTCTTATGCTGCCATGCTCCTCTTATGCTGCCATGCTCCTCTTATGCTGCCATGCTCCTCTTGTGCTGCCATGCTCCTCCTATACTGCCATGCTCCTCTTGTGCTGCCATGCGGGGATATAATCCATCTCCTCTTCTCCTTCTGGCGTGCAGTACCCACCTGCCATGCTCGATCCTCCAGCTGTACCCCCCCCCCCCCCGGCCATGAAGGGGAGCGCACTATTAAGTGCTTCTACTTCAGGTTAGTTTGGCTAATAGCCAGTCGAAGCTGATTAGATGACAAAATGTATAGGCCATCCATGCGGCATTGCCGGGGAAAACAATCATGAAGAAGTGTGGTGTAAACCCATCCTTCCCACCTTCCCTCCTGCCGCGCGGGGTCCCCATCCATCGCCAAACCACTCCCTCCACTGCCTCCCTCAGGCCGCGAGGGTGAGCGTGTGGCCATCAAGGCGGTATCGCTGCGGCGTTCGCGCAACTGGAAGGTGCTGGAGCTGTTTGAGAGGGAGGCGCGCGTGCTTTGGGCGCTCTCCCACCCTGGAATACCCTCGTACAAGGTAATAGATAAGATTACCAAAACTTCATGGATGAAGAGGAACTCATTTCATGTACATAAAAACAGACAACAGAAACAACTTGGAGTAAACCAAAGAGAAAATTTGATATTGGGTCATATACAAGGTAGACTTGTCGTATACGTATAAGTTAATGGCTCAAGCTGCCCTGAAATGGTTAGATATGAGGTAACTGGGAGGCCCAGCTGCCCTAATTGCCCTGGGAAGGTAACTCGCACGGCAGGCCCATTAACCACAAGTGCAAGCCGAGACCACCGTGCAAATAGCATTTGAGAAGGTACATAGCCGTTGAGAAGATCTGTGGAGTACTACTGGCCACAGCCAGCATGACTTTGTGATATTCAAGGGTTTACTCGTTCAAGTAGCGACTTGGAAGGCTGTTTGGAGGGATACTGTTAAGTAACCAGGTGAGCCATGCTTGCGTGCTGGGACCTCTGTGCTGAGGCGCCATGGATCGTATTCGTAGGCTTCGCCAGTGGTTCATCAGCTGCAGGTGCCTAGTGGGCCATTAGCTGACGGGTTCCCGTCTCTGCTGCCACCTCTGGGGTGCAGATCAAGGAGAGAATCAACTAGCATTTCCTTTTTTTCCTTTGGCTTGTCCCCTTAAATGACATGCACATTGTATCCTTGGGTCGTCCTGCTGCATGTCGGCCTGGCACCCCCCCACACCCCGCCTTGCCAGGATTACTTTGAGGTGGACAAACCGGACGACCGCGTCTTCTACATCGTGCAGCGGCTGGCGCGCGGCCGTTCCCTCGGCCAGCTGGTGGGGCACTATATATGCTTAGTACTACAGACACAATATTTCATATACCGGTTCCTAGCGCTTGTTACAATGATAACATTGCTTGGGCGCTCGCTGGGCCGGCTGGTGGGGCATCATTTATTTATAGTACTACAGGCACATGAGCCGAAATTCCGATTCCTAACATTTGTTGCTATAGAAACATTGCATGGGCGCTCGCTGGGCCAGCTGGTGGGGTAGCTGTTTTGTTATGAGCTCCGCAACCGACTGATCATATTTCCTTCACCCTCGAGGCCCTTTCTCACTCTATATAAGGACAGTGAGCCGATTGTATCTATACCAGTTTTCATTGTTATGTGGCCACTTTATCTCACTTCCCATGTGAACTGCGTTACATACATGCAACCTTTAGCCTCGTGGCATCTTGCATTCCGGCCCCTGACCTGGCAGCGTTTGCTGACCTGGCATAGGCATCCTACTTTCCCAATACCCAAACTTCCTGCAGGTGAGCACTGTGGCTCTGCTTTTACATGACACTTCTGCTACATGAGACCTCCACTGTGACGCTGCTTCCCTGATGCTGCTAGTAAATGACCCTGCCACCCTGACCCTGTTATTAGGACCCTGCTACTAGGACACCTCCTCTGTGACGCTGCTAGTCTATGACCCTGCTACTATACGTCAGTAGTATGACCCTGCAACTGAATGACCCTGCTACTGAATGACCCTGCTATTGAATGCCCCTTCTATTGAATGACCCTGCTACTGAATTAGCCTGCTATTGAATGACCCTGCTACTGAATGACCCTTCCATTGAATGATCCTGCTACTGAATTAGCCTGCTACTGGATGACCCGGCTACTGTGGCGCTGCGCTATATGACGCTGCTGCTACACCACGACCCTGTTGCGCAGGTGCGTGACGGGTGGCGGCCCGACGAGGCCACCGTACGGGCCATCGCGTTGCAGCTGCTAGCAATACTCGACTATCTGGAGAGCCGGCGACCGCCTGTGGTCCACCGGGACATCAAGCCAGACAACATCGTGATCGATCTGGACGCGACACCTGGCGGGGTGGCCGCGGCGGATGGGGCGGGGCCAGGCGGGGAGCAGGGTGCGGATGGTCCCCACCAGCTCGTGAATCTGGTGGATTTCGGCGCAGTGCAGGTATGGGGCAGTCAGCTCGAGCAGTGCCTTTGATCTGGCATGCCCTGTAGAGGGATGTCCTTGGCTTTATTAGAGCGGTGCCCTTTGCTTTGTTGGAGCGGTGCCCTTTGCTTTGTTAGAGCGGTGCCCTTTGCTTTGTTAGAGCGGTGCCCTTTGCTTTGTTAGAGCGGTGCCCTTCGCTTTATTAGTGCGGTGCCCTTTGCTTTGTTAGAGCGGTGCCCTTCGCTTTATTAGAGCGGTGCCCTTTGTTAGAGCGGTGGCCTTTGCTTTGAAACAGCAGAATTTTTTTGCTTCCTCGGGGCCCTTGGCATCTTGAGCTTAACGTTTAAGTGTGCTGATTTCAAGGCTCTTTTATATCATAGTAGCACAGCTACTATGAATGACACTATATTTTATGTATTCTAAACCCAGGACATGAGGGCATGGCAGCACTTTCAAGCACTGAATGTTCCTATCTGTCCCTTATCTGCCCTTTGACGTCAACGTACTACTATTAGTTGATAATGACAATGTTAGCAACTGATCAGGACAATGGATAGCAACTGCAACGGATAGGAACTGGCTATTAAATAGACTTTGGTGTGTACAGATTCCCTTCTACCCCATCCCCAGGACATGGCGGCGTCCTTGGGCACTAGGCTGCCCTATCTGCCCCTATGTGTCCTGACTAGCTCTCCTATCACTAACTCCACTTCCCTTTCTACACCATTTCCAGGACATGGCGGCATCCTCGGGCACCCGGCTGCCCAGCACCATGATCGGCACCTTTGGCTACGTGGCGCCCGAGGTGTACCAAGGGAGAGGCAGCACGCGCTCTGACCAATACGCGCTCGGCACGTCGCTGCTGTTCGTGCTCTCGGGGGGCGCCGCGCCCTCCGACTTCCCCCAGGTGGGTGTGGCAAACACGAGTAAAGTGGCAAGGGGGGCAAGGGGGGCAAGGGGGCCAAGGGGTTCAAGGAAGGCAAGGGGGGCAAGGAGGGCAAGGGGGTCAAGGTTGGCACGGGGGGCACGGGGGGCAAGGGGGGCAAGGGGGGCAAGGGGGGCTTCATAGAGGCGTAAAAGGAGTTGAAACAACAAATGGAGTGGAATGGATCCGGGTACCGTCGATAGGTGACAACAAACACAACCATGAGCCCAACGAGCGTATAAAACCATAACGCATGCTGAACTGCTACAACAAACGGTAAAGAGAAGCATGAGTGATCAACGTCTTCGTGCGTGCTCAGGCCAGGATGGCCCTCGCCCGTACGATCACAGGTAGGCCTCTAGAGATCTATGCAGGATAATACACTTGTGCCACGTATAATAGTGCTGGTCCAGAGCACCAACGGTCAAAGCACTAGTCCAAGCCATAAAGCACGTGGCGTGACGCCGCGGACACTGTAAACGGTAGAGTACTAACTAACCAACGGCACTACCGAGACTCCGGATCGGCAGGCTATAACTTGACGTATACTCAGCCAAATCAAGCGGATTTAACACCGAAGTTACGGCGTAACTAACGCCGTGTGTTACGTGCCGTAACCCCTCCCCCCCCCATAAAGGTAGGGAGCCCTCTCCCTCCGTCAGGAGAGCAAAGCCACCGGGCCTGTTGGCGACGCGCCTCCAGCCAGCGCTGGTGTGGGACTCCTCTCACCCGGCCCCTCTTCCTGGGCAGGGGGCTTGATGTTACTCAACTATCTACCCCTGTCACCTACCCCTATCATCTACCCCTATATTCCACAACGCGAACAGGAGCGTCTCAAGCCCAAGTTCCAGGGCCGCGTCGTCATGTCGCACGCGATGGAGCGCTTCCTGGACCGGCTGCTGGAGCCCGCCCCCGAGGACCGCTTCGGGAGCGCCCGTGAGGCGATGGGGGCGCTCATGGGGGGAGAGGGGTGGGTGCCCGCACAGCACTGCATAGCACTGGTGCTAGATTACTTAGTTTTTTATGTGTGCTCCTTTGGCAAGTGCACGCGAGGCAATGGCAGCAGCGATGGGGGCGGGGGGAGGGTGGGTGCCAGATCAGCACTGCTACTACCCACATAGTAATTATACTACTACCAGATTTCCTAGTTCTTGATGTACACTTCTATGGCAAGTGCACTCATGGGTGGGAAAGGGGGGGGTGCAGGCTCGGCGTTGATGGCATGACATGCATCTGGTATTGCATGCGTTGTGATTGGATGCGTGAGGGTGTCAGCTCAGGAATGTACAGCATGATGTGTGTCTGTTGGGTGTGTGGTGAAGGGTGTGGGGAGGCGCCCATGGGCAGGTATGGGGTGGCTCATGAGTGCAAGTCTTGGACATCAGTACTGTATGGCATGATCTTACGGAGCTTCTTCGCCATAAACGCTGCGTTTGTGATATGCGTTTATGGTGATGTACTTTGCGCGATTTTTGGGGGATTTGGGCACCTGCAATGCTAGTGCACGGCTTTCTTTCTCAAGTAGTTGGCGTTGCAATTGACTCAATGCCTAGTGCGCTTAGTTGACAGTAGCTAGACTGTGCACTTGTCCAGTAGTGTTTACTTTGGGAAGGATTCTGCATATGTATATGAATCTTTGCCAACGCATGTTTATTGCACAAAGTCTGCCTGTGAGTAAATTGGTAGAGGATTCAGTTGTTATATCTAGTAAAGACCTGGGCATGCATCATGTAAAATGGTCTATTAAGGTACTTCTAAGATACTATCCTACAGATCATTCCCTATAGATATCATCCTATACATCATGTGCTATCTCGGCTCTATTTCATTTACATCTCGCAGCCTGGCCGCCACGGGCAGCAGGGGCATCCCCTCCAGCATTAGCACAACAGCTGGTGACGTGGATCGACCGGGCATGCTGGGTGGGCGGGCGGGGTTCAGCCGGGCGCGCCAGCAGAAAGAGGCCGAGGCGCTGCGGCAACAGCGAGCTATGGAGGAATACCAGCGCCAGGCGGTGGCGATGGGGGGGGGCCTCGTGGGCCCTGATCAGATGCTGGGCGCCCGCCAGGTGGCCTGGAGTGACGGGGGCGTCCCCAGGCGGCCCGCAGGAACCCAGGTGGAGCTGACCAAGGTGAGCCGAGCTGACCACGGGAGCCTGGCACTCAGGTAAAGCCTTTCGCCCCGATGACGCTACCAGTATGCAAGTGTCCAGTGTGAGAGTCTCCGGTGTTTGCGCTAGGATTTCGCCTGGCTAGAAGTAAGCGGCCCGACCAATTGAAAGCCTGGGATTAAAATGGTATAGTCACAGCACGCCCTGCTGTAGTGTGCACACTTTCGTAACACGCGTTACAGTGTGTCTTAAGTGCCTCGCTCATTCTGTACATGGAGCGATTTGCCTGGCCTGATGGGTGGCTGTTCCCGTGCTTGACGGGCCAACCTCATCATGACAGGGGCACCGTGCTAAGGCTGCCCAACCAAGTCTTTTACCATCACATAGTCCGCCCATGCTAAGGTACCAGCATGTATTAAGCAACCCCCCATTTAGGGACCCGGCCCCGGAAACCTCCCCCATATCTACCTGGAATGTGGTGTTTTGCATTATTTGAATTGAGAAGCCTGAGTAATACTTGAAGGCATCGGCTATGAGTTCCCTCCCCACCTTGACCCTTGCAAACGTGTCAGTTGCTCATACTTGCATGGTAGCACTTCGCTCAAATAAGGAAGGTCCTAATAGCGCCATGGGCACCATGACCCTCCCGCCGTTCCACCCAAGTCCCAAGCACATGGTGCTACCAATAGGTATGTTACTAGAGCAAAGTAACCAAGTTTCCCACTTGTTTAGGCAATCCTGCATGTTTGAGCGTGCCTAGTACGTTTGCTTGCTTCAACCATCTCCTGGGAATGACCCGGGAAAGCGTTGGGTGCTGTATGAAAATCCCGGGCTACCCCTGGCTGCTACCCGGCCTTCCCACACACACGCAACCTCAGTACCGTGCCTGGGGGGTCCTTCTGACAGCTTTCCTGAGTAGAGCTCACCTCAGGCGCTCAGAATTTGTGCTGAAAAGTCAGTACTGGCCCAGTCTGGCTCTTACTTTAGAGGTTTCCAACTAAGGGGTGGCTTAGTATGTGCCAGTCCCTTCCCTAATGTCTCGTGTTGTTACGTGACCATTATGCTGTCCCATGACCATCGGCTGTTCTGAGACTGGTTGTTTTGCTCTATGTGGGTGGCGTTGTGGGTGTGTGTGGTCACGGGCAATTGGGTTTGCGTGCAGGATGACGGCGTGCTGACCGTGAGCATACCCGCACGCATGCTCAGCGGCGACACGGTCGCCAGCGGTGGCTTTGCAATTGCGTGGAACACTTTTGTCTTCTTCTGGACACAGTCCGCCATCCTGGGTGGCGCCCCGATCCTGTTCACTCTGTTTGCGGCGCCCTTCTGGGTGGTGGGACTCCAGCTGGCGCGCTCCGCGTTCGGCGACGCGTTTGTGAAGACGAGCGTGAGGATTGACCGGGACTACTTCAAGGTATGAGGATTGACCGGGACTACTTCAAGGTATGAGGATTGACCGGGACTTCTTAAAGGTATGAGGATGGACCGGGACTACTTCAAGGTATGAGGATTGACTGGGACTACTTCAAGGTATGAGGATTGACCGGGACTTCTTAAAGGTATGAGGATGGACCGGGACTACTTCAAGGTATGAGGATTGACTGGGACTACTTCAAGGTATGAGGATTGACCGGGACTACTTCAAGGTATGAGACGTGACCGCCATAATCTCACGGCATGACAAGTCACCTGCGATTACTACAAGGTATGAGGCTAGCGCGATGAGAGGTGCCAGGCACGGGGGTTGTTCATGGGTAAGCTCGCTCACTTTGCTTTTCTTCAAGGGTGGGCTCATGGTACGACGAGGTATTTATGGGTTAGGTAGCCATCTATTGAGTGGCTCCACGGCGGCAACCCTCAGCGTTATTACTGTGGTCCCTACTATTATTCTATGATTTTTATTGAGCGCTGGTAGCTGATGAACACGTTGGCAGATTTTTGATTTTCCCCTTGGAGCAGGTGTATGGCTTTGCTGTGTAGCAAATTGCAGCATGATGGGGCAGCTTGAATCAAGGTATGAAAGCCACAAACACACCTACCAATGCATTTATGATGCGAGTCTCTGAGTTTGCCACTATGTAGGCTTGTACTTTGTTTTTGCCATTAATGCTAAGTAGGTCAATGTCCGATTGTGTATCAATCTTGTAATGTCTCATCAAGTGCATTATAGTAACTACGATGTCAATACCCATGTTAGCTAGTAGGCATGTCAAGTTTAGGAGTGATGGCCTCATTGTCGTATGGTGTATCCTATAGCGATGCGGGCCGCGGCGCCCGCAACCCGGTAATTAGGAACTAGATAGCTACATCCCTCCACCCGATCCCGTCTTCATTTCCCTGAGGACTTATGCTCGCATGACGTATTATCGTTTGTAGTTACTTGTAAATCAATCAATTAATTAATGGTATATCCTAATATGGATGGCTGATTTTCTAATTACATTGATGTATCAACATGGTCAACTTCTTTGCAGATGTGCTTCTCAGCCCTCGGTCGGGACAAGGAGATTTCCGGCCGTACAAAGGACATCACTGACGCACGGATTTTCACGGAAAGTGTGGTCAATGGGGAGCCGAGGACAGTCTGCGAAATCGTGGAAGGCGTCAACAATCACCGGTTTGGTGGCTCCCTAACCATTCGCGAGAAAGAATGGGTCATGCACGAGATAAGCAGCTTTCTGGACGAAGTGAATTGATATGGTTTAGGGGCGTTGGGACCCCATTCCATCTGTCGCCAAATCTGCAGCACTTGTTACATCCTCTCTGAATTCTGAGTAAAGAAGAACCTGTGTTCTGAGCAGAAAACCCTGTAAAAGATCTGCATCATCAGCTCATCTGGAAGTACGTCTCGTTTGTGGTATTCATCTGACTCGCAAAAAGCCTGTCTTTTCTTCCGTACCGTGTACATTTTACATTGAGACTAGCTATTGCCGACATCATAGTAAAATTCCAGAGTTAGAATCTCCTGGCCCGCATCGCTGGCAGGCGGATGGTGGCCAGATCGTCGCAGGCCAGCCAAGGTAAAATTGGTTCAAATGAATTCTTTAGAATTGAGTTCGCGGTGATGACACCTGCACACCGAAACTTCGAATGTAGAAGGATTGTGTGCAGTATCCTAATCCCAACTCATCGAGAAGCCGGAGTCTGCCCAACTTTGGCTGGACTGCCTGGCGCTCGAGGCTCGGGGGGTTGGTCTAGAAACTGAATCAGCCCCAAAACGGAGGCCCTGGCCCTCAGCATGGCAGGGCCCCCACCCACACTCCGCCTCTTAGACGACACCGAGGTCCCCTACCCTACTTCAGGCCGCTTCAAGCTGCTCGGCAGTTGGCTTCCCGACTGCGAGGACGACCTGACGACACGGATCGGCATGGCGTGGGCGCATGCAACTCCATGACCACCGCCGCTAGCTGGTGGAGCAACCCCGCCCTACCCCGGATCGTCAAGCGTGACCTCTTCAAGGTCTGACGATCCTGACATACGGCGCCGAGACCTGGACACTGACGCAGGAGCTGGAGCAACGACTCGACGGCAACGTCACCAAGATGCTGCGCAAGGCCCTTAACATCCCCTTTGGTTTGCACATTAGTAGTGAGGATTTGTACGCTGATTTGCCCTATGTTTCCCACATTATTAGGCACATGCGCCTGGGCCTAGCCGGGCACCTGGCCCGCACAGATCAGGTAGACACATCAGATAGACTAGCTGGCACCAAGCCCGTCCAGCCTGGGCGATATGTCCTCACCTGGCGTGCCCCAGGCCGTGCACGGCAGGGTCGCCACCCGTGGACTTTTCGTGAAAGACTCGGCATGGACATGTGCTACACTAGACGTGACGGGCTCACATGCACCCGGGCAGCCTCCTGGTTTGTCTGTAATATGGAGGCAGATGGTACGCAAGGATAGATGGCAAGTAGTGATGAAGGAGACCACCCCCAAGTCTGTGGGGGCTCCGCGTGTGACCGCGTATGGCATTCATAGCGATTCGGGCCAAGGTGCCCACACCCCTGTAACTAGGACCTAGATAGCTTACACCATCCATGCATTCCATCCCATTTTCCCTTCCCACTGAGGACTTATGCTCACGTGACGCAGTCACGTGTCTCTTGATTAATTAATTAATTAATTGATCCTAATCCCAAGCAAGGCAAGGGACTCTTTATTAGTGGTTGTGGGCATTTTGCTGCGTCCAAAGGATCAGAGAGCATGAGCCGTTATCTTTTGGGCCCGAGCGCGAGAATTTCGGCTAGCGGATCGACCTGGTATATGCCGAGGACATCACGCGCAATTAGCTCGCCGGCCTCTGCCCAACTCTGGCTGGACTGCTTAGCACACGAGGCATGCGCGATAGGCAAAAAGAATTCAGCCCCCAAGACCGAGGCCATGGCCGTCGCCCGTCAGTCTGGCGGAAGCCTACCCAAACTCCGCGTCTCGGACAAATGCACCGAGGTGAAATACCCTTCAATTAACCGGCTGCTTGGCAGCTGGCTATACCCGACTGTAAGGACGATCGACATGAAGACCCGGATCGCCATGGCATGGTGGCAACTCCACAAGCACTGCCGCTGGTGGAGCAATCCCGCCCTGCCCCGGATTGTCAAATGTGACCTTTTCTAGTTTGTGATTCTTACCGTCCTCACCAATTGGGCGGAGGCGTGGATACTGACGCTGGTGATCGAGGCTCATGCAGCTCGACAGCGCCGCCACCAAGATGTTATCGATCAACTGGAGACAACCAGTAATACATAGGGCGCTCATGCAATATACCATACGGTTAGCAGATGAGCCGTGAGGATATGTACGCAGATCGATTTACCTTCTTACACACTTTTGTATCACACATTCTTAGACACACGCAGGCCGGCGCCTAGACCTGGCTGGGCACCTAGCCCGCACAGATCAGGTCGACACCTCCGATAGACTACCTGACACCACGTCCGCGCAGCCTGGGCTTCTGTCCTCACATGGCATGCCCCTGGCCATGCACACGCGGCAAGGTCGTCACTGGACCTTCTGTAATAGACTGGATGCCTTGACATGTGCTATCCTAGGAAGACTGGACTCACCCCCGGTCAGCGTCCTGGCCTATCTGTGATCTGGCGGCAGATGACCCGCAAAGAGCAGTGGCATGAGCCATGAGGTTATGAAGGATGCCTAGCTCCCCAAGTCAGTAGCTGGAGGTAACGCGTGTTACCCAACAGGGTGAATACAGCAACGCGGGCTGTGGTGCCCGCAAGCTCCTGCAACTTGAGGTAGATAGACATTCCATGTCCATCTTTGTCTTCCCATCGTACGTTGAGGATGTATGCTCACGTGATGCAGTCTATATGTTTATAATTGACTAATTACGGCCCCGTGCTCTTCCCACAGAACCATGTGTACACCAATGAACATGATTTGGCTGGGAATGTTCATTTGAAATTGAAACATACTCATGTGCTGCCATCGGCAGCACTGAAATAAAGCAGAGCCTTGTATATAAAGTGTTGCTTCCTTTGCACTTATCATTCCTTGCTTCCTTCACTGTTTCTTACTTTACACCTATCATTCCTTTACCCTTATCATTAATGCCCTGAACTGGTTACAAATATACAAAATACAGAACTTTTACAGAATGATCATGTGTCTACATGTCGGGGAAGGGAGGACAACCCAACCATTAGGAGTGGCACACACCGCCCAATTTTAAGAGCGCCGGACAAGGGACAGAGTACATGTATGTGCATTAAACTGTGACTTCTGCCAGGCTCAACACGAAAACACTGGACCAACGCCCATCGGAACACGCACCGGGCGGTCAGTAACCCTGAGCACACCCTGAAGATTTCCAGGGCGCTGCTCGAAAATAATCCCAGGCACACTTGCTCACCAACACCCTGGCGCCGACACCGCTGCCAGCCCCCAACGCTACTCTACAGCTTTGCAAGTTCCCGATCTCGTTGCTCCATCCCGGTCTCGTTGGTGACAGTCCCCGGTTCATGATCCTGCTCTCTCCATGAAATCAAATCATTGATGGGTTATCCACGGCAAGCCACGCTGTGCTTGCTCCATAGACAACATGTGGCCTACCTACAAACAAGGCCTATATATGGCCTGTATATGGCCGGGGGGACGGGAGGAGGCGTGACGATCGAACTTCAACTTCAGTTGAACTCCAACTAAGTCCTACAGATTTAAGTGTGGACTCTGGCTGCCACGATGACCCTACTAGGGCTGGTCCTGTAATGGCTAGATCACGCCTGAATACAAACGGGCTCAGGAACAAGCATGACTAAATCCTTTCTTTTGGGGGGGATTCAGGGACCGATGTTGGCTTTAGTCCCTGTCCCTCACGCGGTAGACGTACGCCAGGGTGCTGACGACCGCGGTCGACAGCACCGCCAAGCCTGCGTAATCCCACCATGATGAGTCCTCATGCGGTTTGGCCGCCAGCTCCAACTGGCGTAACTCGCGTTTTATGTCCAGCACCTCTTGCTCGACGGCCCGCACCAGGTGTTCAGCCAGACTGGCGCGGTAGTTGGCTCGGTCCAAGCGGTCGTTCAAGTTTCGGAGTGTAGCTTCCGACCAGGGTTCTTCACCTGCAGGGTTGCCGTCACGGTCACGGTTGATATCAGGACCCTGGCCAGGCGAATTCTGCATGGGTGACACACGAGGATATGGGTTGGCGCCAGATGATCAGCACGGATGGTTCTAGCAGGTGGCGCCACCGCGCCAGCGATGAAACAGTGTAAGGCTGCAATGTCGACGCGTCTACCAGGAACACCCGGCAAATTCTTGAATGAGGAAGGGACGTAGAAAATAAAACTTGTTGAAACCACGTCGCATCAGCTCACTTAAAATACGCACAGCTCGTAAATATGGCCTCTTGGGACTTACTTGGTCGGGGTCAGGTAGTTCATCTTCATGACTGCCGCCGTGCGTCGTACACATGACTGGAACAGAGGCTTGCAAAAGCGAGGGCGCTGTGAAGGACAGAAGGAGGCGAGTCACGGCTGGTGTCGTCAAGGAGGGTACGTTGTTTGGCCCCCACTTGAACGGATCGCATGCTTGCACTCCACCCTCATCATGATCACAAATATAGTCTCTAGGAGGCCGTTGTTCCGAGAAATCCTGTCCTGTCCTGTCCAATGCCACTGCCTGTGTCAAATCAAAAAGATGTCCGCACCTCCATGCACCACCTCGTTGTTCTGTCTATTCGGTCCAAAATATGGAACTGTTCTCGGTAGTTTGGCAAAGGTCAATACACGCGGCTCCGCGTTGATGTCCATCACCGACGCTTGGTTGGGCGGCGAGTTCGTAGTTGGCATGACAGGACTCCGGAGTGTGACTGGCACTCAAGACTAGATGACACGTGGCCACCGGACCTGTCACGTGCCTGACGTCGTGACGTGGCGGTGCAGCGGGTAGGGTGAAGTCTCCCCTCGTGCAACGAGACGAGGCTAGGGCACCGTTCCTAGCAGTTCTCTAGCTTTCCTAGCCTTGCAACCCCGGTTACCGTCTTGTTGACCGACACGACCGGTCAGTCTTAGCTGCAGCCATTGCTACTAGCTACGGCATATTTGCTACCATGGCTTTCTCTAGGCGGCAGGGCGAGAACCTTCACGCCAAAAGCGTCGCCAATGCCTCCGGATCCGTTGTCTCGCGGCCGGGGATAATCAGGCGATTTGGATTGCAGCAAGAGGCTCCCCTAATATTTTATGGCCACGGAGCAAGGCTACGTTGGAGAGAATGTGGCCGATTTCGCACCTACGATCGCACGGAGAAAGCACTTGATTGTAAAGCTTCAATGTCTTGACATTGCAGAGGCAAAGTGATTTTGGTGAGTGATCGATGATCATGAATCACTAGTAACGACTTCCGCTGGTCTTTTTGTCCTTCGTGGCGATGGAAGCGCCATCCGCTTTTACTAGTCTTTTATATATTGCAAGTAAGTAACGTCCCCAGCTCGGTCGAGCATTTTCCTGAATAGTACATGCAGTAGTTAGACACGAGCGTCGTCCTCGAATCCTGGTCTTACCTCTATTTAGTCAGGTTTTAGCTGGCTCTCTTTAGATAGCTGGCCAGGTTTAGAAGACCTTGGTCTTGGGACGGCCGTTGTCCGAGGCTGCATGAGCCCGCGAAATGTTTTTGCGGCAAGCTACCTGCGTGCAGTCACGTAAACTCTCACTGTGACCCACGTCAGCATTTGTGGCTCTGAAACTTTACTGTACCAGTGTTGACTGTCGCCTGTCGCTTGTTACTCTATTTGCACTACACTGTCTCCATGGTCCAACTTGGACGTCCCTGGTGTGAGGGTAGCTTGCCAACGGGTGAACCTCGGCTATTTATAATGCAGATTTTACTGAGTCACAGTAGCTATCATGCGGCATGTTCTCAAGTTGATTGAGTGGCACTCCTTCTGATATCATCTTTGCTTCTAGTCCTTATAGCATCCTTCTCATGGAACTGGTCGACGTCCATCCTACCAGGTATAAACGGTCTAGTTGCCACAGTTACGTGCCTCCATGCTTCCTGACTCTACCAGTTAGCAACGACATCGGCCAGTAGCCTTATTATTAGGGTTGTTGCCATGTCAAGGTACGTGTTGCCATGTCAAGGTGGCCTATAGTTGCCGCGTCAACTTTGCCGCCACACTTTTTTTCGGAACGTTCTTGTTTGCTTCTCTCGTGGCACAGATCGGCACAAACCACAAATCCGTGAAATCTGGCGCGCTCGTCAGGGAGCTAATTTTGGCGGAGTGCCCTTTCGCCGTCCTATTGGAGGTACATGCTTGCAGCTTGGCGCTTGCATGAGCTTGTGGCGTGTCCAGGGGCGTATGCAACCGCCACAGCATGGCACACTGCCTCTATTACATGGTAGCCTTTTGGCTTCTGCGGAAATCCCCCATCTCTTAATACGCATAAATGCCATTTGGCCTTTTGTGTGAATGCCCACAAATTTTTCTACTTCAAACAGCACCATCATCTAGAACTCCTCGGACAACTTGGTTTCCATTTTGGCAGAATCTGTGGCGAAATCCCAGGTGGTGGTCTTTGCATGTGTAGGTGTAGGTGTAGGTGTAGGTGTAGGTGTAGGTGTAGGTGTAGGTGTAGGTGTAGGTGTAGGTGTAGGTGTAGGTGTAGGTGTAGGTGTAGGTGTAGGTGTAGGTGTAGGTGTAGGTGTAGGTGTAGGTGTAGGTGTAGGTGTAGGTGTAGGTGTAGGTGTAGGTGTAGGTGTAGGTGTAGGTGTAGGTGTAGGTGTAGGTGTAGGTGTAGGTGTAGGTGTAGGTGTAGGTGTAGGTGTAGGTGTAGGTGTAGGTGTAGGTGTAGGTGTAGGTGTAGGTGTAGGTGTAGGTGTAGGTGTAGGTGTAGGTGTAGGTGTAGGTGTAGGTGTAGGTGGAGGTGTAGGTGGAGGCGGAGGCGGAGGCGGAGGCGGAGGCGGAGGCGGAGGCGGAGGCGGAGGCGGTGGCGGTGGCGGTGGCGGTGGCGGTGGCGGTGGCGGTGGCGGTGGCGGTGGCGGTGGCATAGGTGTAGGTGTAGGTGTAGGTGTAGGTGTAGGTGTAGGTGTACATAGGTGTATGTGTATGTGTATGTGTATGTGTATGTGTATTTGTATGTGTATGTGTATGTGTATGTTTATGTGTATGTGTATGTGTATGTGTATGTGTATGTGTATGTGTATGTGTATGTGTATGTGTATGTGTATGTGTATGTGTATGTGTATGTGTATGTGTATGTGTATGTGTATGTGTATGTGTATGTGTGTGAGTATGTGTGTGCATGTGAAATCAAGTAGGCGACATAGGCAGACCACCGGGACTATTCGACAGCGCATATATCTAATCTCTGACAGCAGATGTACAGTGGTCACTTTATGTATAGTGATGCGTGCTGGTCTCGTCGAGTACAACATGGCCACACATTTATCCTTACAGTTCAAGGATTAAACCACACAAAGTCCATCAAGGGTGAGTGCGAGCCACAAAAGCTCTATGTATAGCTAGCCCAGAAAATGCTTCCTCTCCCCCTCGATCTCACCGCCCACGGCCCATTTTTAGTGTAAAGTTCCAAATTGGAGCGGCACCGTTTTTTAGGAGAGCCCAACAGGGCAATAAGTTGTTTGCAGCTCGGTGTATCACAAGCGCCAGGAGGATTCTGCTCGGTATGGGAGGGTGGGGTGGGGGTGGGTTGGGTAAATTCCTAATGCCAGGGTCCTTTCTCTAGATGGAAACATTGGCTCTAGAGTGGTACTGTGCGAGTATTGCACACCCGCACTAAAGTAGAGACCTACACCAGATGCAGTGGGTGGCCACCAGATGCAGTGGGTACCTCAGTCCGTACGCCCTGCCATTTGTGATGGTGACGGGTCATTCTTGCACTAGCCATTGCCCTTACGTAAATTATTGTACTGGCCGGTGGTGTCAGGTGCGGGATTGCGGGGCTGACATTCATGCATGGCACGTCTTGGGGGGGGAGCTGCACCGAGGTAATGTGCAGTGCCACCTCGGGTCACTAAACCTTAGTACCGCCTTGCAAGGCAACCCCTACAATAAAAAACAGGTTGGCTTCTTATTTTCTAGGCATGCATGAACCTGGCATTCCATATTCCTAGGCATTCCATAGAGCTTGGAGCAGAACAGCCGGAGGCTGCTTCAGACAAAGGTCGAGGGCGAGATGCTTGCTCCTTTCATGCCCTTTTCTGAGCGTGAGAGTACCAGGTGCTCATTCTTGGCCCCTCCTAAACCCCGCGTGAGGCTGCTAAATGGTGTACAAACAATGGTGACTTGCTCGCTTCAGTCCCTTGTGCTCTCTTACGATGGTAACAGAATGCCAGCGTGCCTAACTGCCTATTCAGCACCCCCTAAAAGCAGCACACACCGGGCCCATTAGATGGCGCATGGAATGCCTCAGTGATGGTTCTACCCTGGAAGAGATCATTTCTTTTCTATACGTTGAGATGTAAGATATATTATCCAGATAAATAATATGTTATCCTGAAACGTACTGTATTTAATCACATGGCAGGGGTTGACCTTTTCACATGGGGGTTATTTCCGTTCCCTGCCCTGCGCCTTACCCTGCTGAAGAGCCCTGGCTGTAGTTTTGCAACGTGCATGGGGCGATATCTGGCACTATCCGCTTCATCCAATATTCTATGTTTGAAATCGGCGATCCCGCCCACTGGTGGCTATGTGAGGGTTACCCTTACCCTGAAAGAGGTCACCTTGTCGCTCCCTCGGGATTGCGTGCCAATGTGGCGTTGGGTCCTTAACTGGAACAGTTCAGGTGAAAGTCGCTTAGGGCCACGCCCGCCGCGATTCGAGCTGCAGTGGAAGTGGGTGCTGGAATCTTCCCCATCGACAGGTGCGTAGCAGATCACTCATGTATGAGGTGCGTAGCATTCACTTCAGCGTGGAGACACCCTGCCTGGGGTTGACATGTACGTGGCCATGCGCTCGATTTTAAAAAATGGCCATGCCTTTTGTGTAGTAAGGGCTAAGCATTTTTCCATAGCACTGGGGCAAAACGTTCCACGTACTGCTGGCCACGTTTGCGATCCCTAACCCACCACGTCTCTCTTTTGGGGGGTAGGCTACGGCTTCTAGACCGATTGGAGCGCCCCGTTAGTTGGTGCACCCAGAAAGGATCATGAAGGCAGGCGTCTCGTTTGCTTCTCCCTGCCGCATCCCTACCTACCTACCTACCTACCTACCTAACTACCTAACTAACTAACTAACTAACTAACTAACTAACTAACTAACTAACTAACTAACTAACTAACTAACTAACTAACTAACTAACTAACTAACTAACTAACTAACTAACTAACTAACTAACTAACTAACTAACTAACTAACTAACTAACTAACTAACTAACTACTACCTACCTACCTACCTACCTACCTACCTACCTACCTACCTACCTACCTACCTACCTACCTACCTACCTACCTACCTACCTACCTACCTACCTACCTACCTACCTACCTACCTACCTACCTACCTACCTACCTACCTACCTACCTCTACCCCTCTTAACACCCTCTGTCTGCCCCTTTCCCCAGTGATGCACAAAAACCGTTTCTGAGCATTTCCCCCCTTGCTGGCATCCAGTGCCCGGAGAACTGCAGGTTTTCTGGAGCGTTCCCTGACCATCCCTGACCATCTCTGACTGCGTTGGCAATTACCCATTCGCACGTGAGTGCTTGTGAGCGTAAAGCAAGTTAAACAACCCTGGTGCCCCCACTGTGTAGCACCATGGCATGTGGTTGGTGCAACCGTAACAGCCCATTGAGCAGCTTACTACCATTGAAGACTTCAAACATCTACCCGCAATCCTTGCTCCCATTTTATGTTTGCCCTGCATGCTTGAGGACAGCCACTGCAGTAAGGATTAGCAAGCATGCAGTCAGCTAACTCACGGAAACATCGTGCGCCCCCCCACCCAATCTATTTCTGACGACCGCAACTCATACTTGAACCCAACCAGCTTGTTCACATCGAGGCAGAACAGGCTATAGTCCGCGCCGTCATCTTGTCGATGTGAAGAACTACCATGCTGTCTGCAATACAAGTAGACGCGCTGATGGGTATAGTCTCTGGGCACAGGCCAAAACTATGGTGCGCACAACCCCGCACTCTGCAGTACTAGTCTCACACCAGCCTGTGCACATATGCCTTTTTCCTTACTCATCTTCTTTGTTGCAAATATAGCCGCCGGGATAGTTGCTCTCTTCTTGTGGGCCCACACCATGACTGGGCGACTATGCAACGTAGGTCACACTACGACACTGAGCAGCGACATTGAAGGAGCCTATGAGCAAGAATCGGTGCTTCTTTGAGGTGTATTGGATAACTCCTTGCTCATAACTTTATGTGCCAACCGACGGCAGGGACATCCGCGATGCCTGAGAGCGTGTGCAGGCTGTTGCCGAAGACGAGCGAGCGAGGTCTGCCAGCGAAGAAAGGCCTCAACAGTACCCGGGCCTGGTCCAGCAAGGATGACGAGGGTACGTTACTAGCAGTGAGCAGCTTGGGTGTGGCAGTATTAGTTGAGGAATGTGCAGCTCTTGCATTTGCAAGATCCTAATTCTGTGTTTGGCAATGGTGTGACTCTTGCCTCAGTTCCGCTGCCTGCCAAGTTGGCTCTCAAGAGACCTGCCATTTGTTGGTTGGGATGCCATCTGCTTTTCGATTTTCCTTCTTTCTCGCTTGCTGCTAAGTGCTGGCGTCTCGTGCACTGCATTTGTGTGTTTGCTGTGATACTAATTGGAAACATATGTGGGAGGTCTGGTGATAATACGTGGCATTATTATAGCATCCTTCCCTGTGCGTGGGAAGTAATGGCCATGCCCTGGAGCGGTCTTGCAGTACTAGTAAAATCATTAGAAATGTATCATCACCAAACTAGTATAATCATTAGCAATCTGTCACTATATCTACTGGGTATGCCTTGGCTTGGTCTTCATGCAATACGCGGAAGTTGACATGCACAGTGAGGTAGTATTTCATTACCTGGGCTTTCGGTACTAGATGCTCAACGGTTTTTGGGATGCCCTTTTAGATGCAAGAGCCGTGGTACAAGCCTTGGGGTGCGCAAGGTAGCCTGGCTGGGTAAGCAATAGCAGACCCCCCACTATCCCTTGCTTCCTAAAGGGTCTGTCCTGCATCGGGAGTGGTGCGGTTACCGCTGCCAGGGTGCAAGCATCTGTGGTTTATGAGTCACGCACGCCGGTGCGTGATCCTTTGAATTCCACCCAGATGCATTGATTGACAAGTATGCTTTGGAAGTTACCTGTCCGGGCAGGCCGTAGTTTTTTTTTTTTGGGGGGGGGTCTGCGTACATTTATATGTCAGGCGTATGCCAGCAGATGGGGCCCCAGTGGATGCGGAGCGTGACAGGTGGCAGCCCGTGGGACTAGCACGGGGTCAGCCTGGTGGAGTGGTGGGACTGCAACGGGCCAAGCCAGCCAGTCAGCCCAGAACACCACAGGGACGCTACAAATACATAATAATGCCAGATGGATACAGAAAGCTGTATGGATTGCTTCGCACCGCATGCCGAACCTTTTCTATGAGTATATAGCCGTGTTACTTGCTGTCCGACAATTGCACCACAAGATCAAGCCCTGAAAGGAGAATTCATGCATGCTTATGTGCGTTCTTTTTTTCCCAGCGGCATGTGCCGTGTTAATCCGGTCGACACATCAGTTGGACACACCTCAATCGGACACAAGTTGACGAGTGTCCTCTTGCCGTAACGGTGTTCTGCATGGGAACGCAGGCTGGATGCTGGTCTAAATATCTTCCTGCTGGTGGCGAGCTGTGGGTGATATTGGAGATATGTTTTGCCACCCTGGCCTTCGTGATTGCATCGTCTGCCATTCTCTGCCATGGTGCAGCACTTCTGGGCGTGCAAGCTTCGACGACCTCGATTTTTTGTTCACCCTGAGGGGCCTTCTCAAGACGGCTTGTAAGTTGATTGCCGGTCCACGCAACCATCACGCCCCCGTCCCATGCTACTCATCTCTCCACCATCCCATCGCCACTTGTCCATCCCTCGACTCTTGCAACTATTCTCCTGCATCGTTGCATCATTGCTTGACCAATCATTGGCTTGGGATGAGGGGATGTGAAGGTATGTAACAGCAGGCAGTGCACTGCCTGCTGACCTGCTATGATTCTCTTCAGGGTTATTCTCCTTATCGGGTTTTTCCTTATGTTGCATGCCCATCTCACCTCCGTAATCTATCATTCTCAATGAATATATATATGTGTGTGTGTGCCAATTAGACAATGGAGCATAAATACTACCCTGGCATATATTTATCATGACAAGCTACAACGGATGTGTATGGTACTGTGCTGGTGCCGTCCGATATTTGTATATGTACAGTAGTAACTCACCAATGACAAATTACGTTAAGTCATCAGAACGATGTATGGAAAACAAATACAGACGTTTTCTCATCAAGAGGCCTGTCGTCTCTTCCATATAATATGTAAGACCCTTGGCACAACCTCTATGTATATGTAGGCGGTCACGGAGCCGCACTTCTCAGCCCGATGATGTATGGGATTGCCAACCACATTGGAGCTAGTTTGAAGAAATGTAGGCTTTAGCTACCAAAGGCCGGGAATTTTCTGACCCGGCAAATCCATCGACCTTGCTGAGCCTCTGCAACCTGTATCAGATGTCACCAACGGTGTGCATGTGCGCCCTCGCAGTTATGGACATCCCAAGGCAAAGGTTGGAGGCCGTCCAGAAATGGATCGGGGGTGACCATGATGACAATGATGCACTCGTGGGAGCATCCAAAGAAAGTGAGTGTGCTCACCTTTTCCTTGCGGCGCGGGAGGCCACAGCCAAGAGGGAGCCCAACATGGCCACTGACATGGCTGCCGAGCCTCCCTCATTTCTGCACGTGTCTGGCCTAGGCTCCGTGGAATCCACTCAGCAGCGACCAAGGTCTCGCCGGGATGTGGTCGTCCTTGATGAGCGCGACAAGCTTAATGTTCAGGGCATCCAACAAATCGCAGCAAAGGCATGTGCAGGCTTGCACAGCGACGGAGGAGACCTAGCTCCACCCCTTCTCATTGGTTGCGGTCGTTGGGGCAGCCCACTTGGCGGGAATCCAACGCCGTTGGCACACTGCCTTTGACGGCCATATAAGGAAGAGCGCAGGAAGGAGAATTCTGAGCCTGCCGGACCTGTCTACCAGCCCCAGCATTGATGGTGGCCGCAGCTCCACCCCCCCGGGCACCAATCAACATTGGGGTCGAGCGCTCGACATGCTTTTTGATGTCCAATTGACCGCAGCATTAATTAAGGGGACTCGGCGCGGCGAATATTTTCCGCGCCAAAAAAATCCCGCGGTACCCTCCGTACTGTGAAAAGTGGGTGCACGGTGCGCGCACCCCTTGCGGAAGTGGCCATGGCGACTGCATTTAGACGAAACGTGACAAATCTGGCACGCGGAAAGCAGAAAAAATGCTCGATTGTTGGAGAAAATTAGTTACTGATTCTAATTTATGGTGGGATGGTTGCGATCTATAATGCCGCGGGCTTTTTTTCTTTGCCATCGGCATGGGGGGTCCGGCCTGAATTTCTGTCGGGATGAATAAAGTATAATGGATGCCTGCCGGTGTGATTGTCGATTGTTGCCAGTTTTGATGGTCGTAAGGAAAGCTAGTTTAATGATGTTTCTAAAGCCGTAAAAATTCCCGCTGCTATCTTTACCTTTCCCGTCATTTTGCGGTAAGATAACATTAGGCCTGCGCGATGCGTGCCCAACCTCTCCATGAAAGGGTGGCCTTTCTTGTGCGCCTGGGCACGAATAAATGCCCGTTACGGTACGTTCTTGTATTAAACGTCTTACTCTAACGTTTTCCTGCTTTCTTAGCTCGTTGAGCGTAAGCTTTTTGCCTTCTTTCCGGCCAGATGCAGCCAGGAAGTTGCGCCGCCGGTCCTGGCGCTGCATCGCTGGATTCCTGGATGTCTTTTAGCAAGTTCGTCTGTGACATAGCTGGCTTTCTGCAGCGCGTGGCCCGCAACCTGTCGGGAAGGTGTAATGCTTTTATTTCCATGCTTCTCTGAAATTTCTTTTGCTTTATAGACAGTTGTGTTCTAGGAAATTCACGCGGTCTTCCTAAGCAGCGCGGCATCATTTAATCCCCAGACACTGACCAGCTGGCACCTGTCTCCTAAAGAAAGTGGCTCGTGCTTGTTAGAAAGGAGGCAGTGTGCATTTTGCGGGACACAATGCTTTGGTGGCACATGCGTCAGGTAGGTTGTTCCAATGGTCTCTTCACCTTTCCCACTGAGTAAATGATAGCCTTTGTCATGCTAACCAGAGCAGCTAGCCAAAGGTTGGCTGGATAAAAAGTCAGCTTATTTTCTCTTTATATACTGCGTGCGTGGTCCTCCACGTGGCCGGCTTGTTGGGCATTTTGGAAGAGGGTTTTTAATGTGTTGTTGGGTGAAACAACTTGGTTGTTGGCACAAAATCACACATTATTAGCTTGAGATAGGCATTACATATGCTGCTCAGGCGTGTCGTCCTACCAGCCTTCTTGTTAAGGGTAGACTCACAAGGCTGGCTGAGCTGATGGAGGGGTGGGGCGTATGACGCTCCGGACATCCTCCTCACACTCCGTGATCAAAGTGGGCATGTTTTGGGGTGTCTCGGGTAGCAAAACAGATGTCATTTTGGCTCAGCACTAGCTCAATTCTCTTTTAGCGTCTACCCAGGTGGCTTCACAGGAAAATCAATAACTTGAGCTACGCTTGTCAGAATGAGCTCAAACTTTGGGGTTGTGTTTCCCCCCACTCAGTATCATGTATGGATGACCCCATTCAATGTGTTGATGATTTGATTTATTTTTTTTTGCTCGAAAAAGTACCCATTTTGCGGGGAAATTAATAACTCAAACAAATGTGATTATTTTGACCATGTGAATAGCCCAGATTTTTTAGAAGTGGGGGAACTTTGCAGGAATGTATGGGTAGGTCATTTGGATAAGTGGTTTGTCTTGGGCAAAATATCTCATAAATAGCGTCTTTTTCTATTTTTAGCTCGCCACCGGTGCGTGGTTGGGGGTAGTAACCCCAACAAGTGGTGGCATGAATGTCCAAACATCATATTTATGGTACTCAATCATCACTAGATGGTTCCCAAGTGCATTGGAACTGATATTCATAAAAGTCAGTTTTTCAGGCTTTTGGACGTGCGAGTCCCCTTAATTCATTCATTCATTCATTCATTCATTCATTCATTCATTCATTCATTCATTCATTCATTCATTCATTCATTCATTCATTCATTCATTCATTCATTCATTCATTCATTCATTCATTCATTCATTCATTCATTCATTCATTCATTCATTCATTCATTCATTCATTCATTCATTCATTCATTCATTCGATCATTCATTCGATCATTCATTCGATCATTCATTCATTCATTCATTCATTCATTCATTCATTCATTCATTCATTCATTCATTCATTCATTCATTCATTCATTCATTCATTCATTCATTCATTCATTCATTCATTCATTCATCCATTCATTCATTCATTCATTCATTCATTCATTCATTCATTCATTCATTCATTCATTCATTCATTCATTCATTCATTCATTCATTCATTCATTCATTCGATCATTCATTCATTCATCCATTCATTCATTCATTCATTCATTCATTCATTCATTCATTCATTCATTCATTCATTCATTCATTCATTCATTCATTCATTCATTCATTCATTCATTCATTCATTCATTCATTCATTCATTCATTCATTCATTCATTAAACTCGTGCTCCCGTTGCATGGGGCCGGAGTCGCGGAGCACCGGAGTGCTTTTTATCCCTGTATGTGCACAACAGGAAGAAAAGGCAGAGACCCCCTGTTGCGTTTGCGTGCCATTATATCCTAGACTATCACTTGGAAGGCATATCCATAGCAATAGAGTACTCATGTGTGTGATCCACTATATTGTCATATACAGACTACACTGGTAAAGTAAGTGAAAATGATAGGTGTGGTCCTTGACGGCACCACCATGCACCTTAATGATAGGCAGCGCAGCCAGCCGATTATATTATGAAGATTGCAATAATGCTTTATGATGAAAGCAAATTATGCCCAATTAACCATTCATTCCATAACATTTGACAAATTACAATGAATGCCGAGTTGTGCTAGCTGCCGCAACTGTAGTAAGAGTAACTATCCTTGAGACCCATCGAAATCACCACAGACCGACCATGACGCCACTGTGGCGCAACAGTGTTTACTTACGTCATAATCTATTATATCAACTGTGTGACTCTAGCTGCGCTCGTGTCCCAGTTACTGGCACACTGGCTAACGACGAATCAGCCCTTTCCCGGGACTGTTCCCGGGTCAGCTGAACGTTTCTCGTCCACAATGCCAACAACATCCCAACCGGATCAAACCACTGTCAATCCTATCAACCATCGTCATGGCAATGACATGCAACCACTATGCACAGGGGCTGCTCCGGGCTGTTCGAGAAGTTTAACCCCATGAAGACAACAAACTAGTTGTGAGGGAGAGAAACGAGCGAACAACGACCACCATGGCCGCTGCCCGACTCCTAAATACCTCCGAAAATCCCGGCATCCATGCGCGCTGTCGCATTTGCTAGCAATTGCCGCCTGACGTGCAGTTAGACTGCCATGCAGCAAAATGTTGACTGAGCAAGTCTGTTCGAGAGCCACATGCGAGCCAACACACCGCACAGTAGGATCAGCATATATCTAGCTTTGTCAGATGGACTGAACATCATTCCGTCTGGACAATATACAAAAGATTCCCAAATGTCACGCACCGGAATATTGCGCAAGCCACCAAGGCTTTGCGCCCCAAAGAGTCTTGCGCCTGAACCTAAGCCAGGTCACCTAAGACTGTCACTCTAGAAACTCAGGCCTTTCCGGCGCGGCGCTCCACACCGGTCGGCCCGAAGGAACAAAGCCTGCGGCCTACTGAATCGGAACCAACCAAACGGTACCAAACGTCGGTAACGATTCCGATTACGGCAACCGCGTAACTTCTTGAGTGCACGGACGTTGATGATCACGGACGTGACACCCCTTTCTCCTTCATGCCAGAGGCATGCCACAGCAGCAATCGGACATGATAGACGATCCGGCAAGTTCTATGGGTGCAATAAGACCCGTGTGAGCATATACTGCAGCGGGTTCGACAATGACGTTTGGGAGTTTCTTCCCTAAGACACTCAAGACCTGGACAAGAGCCTCTGCGGGGGCTGGGGCGGCTGCCACCATGCTTATTGTGGGTTTAACGTGTTCCTTCGTGGCTCTCAAAGACGGAGAGCAATAGGGAATCTTCATGTGCGGGAGCAAGGCAGACGCTAGGAACTTCTAACGGATATCAGTGAAGAGGAATATTTTGACTCATGCAGTGCACATGTGCCGTTGTTACAATTAAGGCCATGTGACGCAACAGGAATTTTTTCACATATAGGTGGATTGATGATTACCCCTTGCCTAGTCTAGTAACTGTCTCCCGGTAGGTGGCCACTAAAATAAGTCACGTGACACATGGGTGCGAATAAAGCTAGCTAGGACCCACAACTGCACAACTACAGAACACGACTGTTCAGCTAGAGGAAGAGTGCTCTGGGCTCTGTCGGCCCCTCGGCCAGACCGGTAAGAGAAGCATGCGGCATGGTGAGAGAATCTAGAGTGAGCGTGAGCTAGTGACAGGGGCCTCTCCCTCCTCGATGTGTACATATATAGGTATATTCTGGTCGCTACCCTGCTTCAGGCCACTTCAAACTACTCGGCAGCTGCATGGCTCCCCGACTGCACATGAAGACGACACGAAGCCCCAGATCGGCCTGGCGTGGGGGCAACTCCATGAGCTTCATTGCTGGTGTCCAGAGCAACCCCGCCCTGCCCTGGCTCGCCAAGCGCAATTCTGCTCAAGGCCGCCGGTCATCCTGAGGGTCCTGACCTACGGCGCGGAGATGTGGACGCTGACGAGTGACGCCTCATCTGGCATGTATTTGCAAAAGCCTTGGCACACGGTCCGTCCCTAGCTAGGTGGTCACTTACCTACTACTAGCAATTGCCAGGCGCGCCAGCTCGATATGTAATTTGAGAATGACCGGGCAGCTGTGCGCAAGCTCCTGCATGCTCACTGTCTGTGCATGCATATGGATGGGCTCGCCAAAACAACTTTAAGCCTTGGAAGAAATGTCTGCTTAAATAGTGACCGCGCAACGAAAAGGTCAGAAAATTCCTTGCGCGCAAGGAATTTTCTGACCTGCTAATTGAAGTGCATTGAAGTTGCTGATCGAGCCTATCAACCCGTACGTGTCTTCGATGTCACCAACCAGGTGCATGTCAGCATGTGTGCCCTCGCCTGGTCATGGACATCCGTAGGCACAGGCTGGAGGCCTGCCGCCCAGAAATGGGTTGTGCATAACCATGATGACGATGATCAATGAACAGGTGGAAAAATCCAAAGAAGGTGCATGAGCGTGGCCACCTTTTTGGTGCAGCACGGGAGGCCGCAGCCATGCAAGAGGGACTCAGGAAGGGGCCACCGACCTGGCTGCTGGGTCTCTGACCCTCATCCCTCACTGCACGCGTCTGGCCTAGGCTCTGTGGAATCCATGCACTCAGCAGCGGCCGAGGTCTCGCCATGATGTGGTCGTCCTTGATGAGCGTGACGAGCTGATGGTTCAGAAACCACTGAAGGCAAAGGCTGCCCGAGCGTGAGCCCGTCCCGTCTAGGGTAGCACATGTCCATGCCTAGCCTATCACGGAAAGTCCACGGGTGGCGACCAGGCCGCGCGCGACCTGGGGCTGACACCATGTGAGGACAACAAGACGCCTGGGCTGGGCGGGCTTGGTGCCAGCAGACTAGCCTTTCTGATGTGTCTACCTGATCTGTGCGGGCCAGGTGCCCGGCTAGGCCCAGGTGCCTGTTAATTGTGCCTAAGAATGTGGGAAACATATGGCAAATCTCAGACAGCGTACAAATCCTTGTCACTAATGTGCAAACCAAAGGGTATATTAAGTGCCGCCTTAATTGCGCAGCATCTTGGTGACATTGCCATCGAGTCGTTACTCCAGCTCCTCTCGGCGCCGCTACTACTACTAGTAGGTCAGGATCGTCAGAATGACGACCTTGAACAGGTCGCGCTTGACGATCCGGGGTAGGGCGGGGTTGCTCCACCATCGGCGCTGGTCATGCATGGAGTTGCGCCCATGACGCCATGCTGATATGGGTCCTCATGTCGTCCTCGCAGATTTGGGAAGCCTACTGCCTAGCAGCTTAAAGCGGCCTGAAGTACGGTAATTTACCGCGGTGTCGTCTAAAAGGCGGAGTGGGGGCGGGGGCCCGGCCAGACCGAGGGCCATGGCCGGCCTCCGTTTTTTGGGGGCTGATCAGTTCTACTAGACCGCCAACAGCACGAGCCCGTCGAGCGCCAGGCAGTCCAGCCAAAGTTGGGCAGACTCCAGCTTTAGCTTCTCAATGAGCGTGATGTCTTCGGCATAAATGAGGTTGACAGCTACTAGTATAAAATTCTGCTGGTTGGTCGGCCCCCCTTCCCCAATCTCCTTCTTGATCACTAGGCCAGGTGCGCCGCGGCCCAGCTAGCAGAGCAAAGCGGGCACGTGCCCATGGTGCATAACATAATTAATTAATTAATAAATCTCGTGCTCCCGTTGGGGAGTCACGGAGCACCGGAATGCTTTAAATTTCTGTATGTGCACAACAGGAATTAAGAAAGGGCAGAGACCCCCTTTCTCCTTCATGCCAGAGGCATGCCACAGCTGCAATCGGACGTACACGATAGACGATCCGGCAAGTTCTGTGGGTGCAATAAGCCCCATGCATTACCCATTAATTAATCAATAGACACGTGACTGCGTCACGGGAGCATAAGTCCTCGGTGGGAGGGGAACATGGGATTAATTAATAGACTCGTGTGTTACGTCCCGGCCCAGACACACCTAGCCTGAGCTACGTAGCGAAAGATCCTCCTTGCCGGAATTAGGATTAATTCAAGGTGGCCTAATGTAGATTGCGCTTCACGACGTGAGTCGTGAGATATCTGGCACCGGGGCGTGATGCCAAGCTAATTGTACACACTTATATTGGCTAGCAATACCAATTACAAATGGATAATTGCCTCAGGCTCAATGTGAAGGCGTTTTCGCACTTAACATTCATCAAACCAAGAGGACGAGACTCTCGTCCTTGGACTAATTTAACCTAGGTCGGTTGCGGCGCAGATACAACGCCAATCCTTCTAGAACAATCCCAGTCAATCATTCCACGTAGGATCCGGGCCGACATCGACCCTCAACTACAGGATCCACGCATAGAACTACAGTCGAACCCAGAACTGGCGCTGCGCCACTGCGCCGGCTCCTAAAAGGTCAACCTAGGACCAAAATAACTAGTCCAATTCACACAGTAACCAAAATCCATACAAACCATTACAACAGGCCAAACTGCCTTGGTAATTTATTCCATTGTTACGTCCGACCAAAAGGGCCGGGACGTAACACTCCTCCCCCCCCACGGGGGTCGGTAGTCCCTACCGTACAAAAGATAGAAAGGAAACAAGTAAGACTACGCTACTATAAGAGTACTATGTCCCAACCCCGGTTCACCCGCGGGTTAGTGAATACCAGTTCCTCTAGAGGTTGATACACAGGACCAACCCTGACGTAGTAGCCTGGAATCTGGTGACCGGATCATTCCGCTATCCGTCACAAAACTTTCACAACCACCTTAGCGTCCGCCGCTGGTGGCACGCCGCTGCTGCTGGGCCGCGGTAAGGGCCTGTCGCCCCATGGGAGTCATTTGCCTGATCATAGTCCCGGGGTGCGAGCGCAGATCACACTCAAATGCCACCTGGTAAGTAACTTCTGCCGGCCCACCCTGGAAAGCTCCACCCACGTACCCGGGGGCCACATGGCCAGAAAACCGGCGAAGTACTGGGGGTGGGTGAATTCATATGAGAGTCAATGCCGACCGATCCACCACCCCACAGCGGTGCACGCTAAAGAAGTTCACCCCCATCATAAAAACCTCCGTGCGCACGTGATCATCGTTGATTGTCGTCTTCTGAGCCCCCGCGAAGTCGGGCACCGTCCTGTCCAGAAAGGCGCGCCCCTCCGTTGGGGCCACCTTGGGAGGCGCCACCACGTGTCCCACCCCATCCACGTGATATCTCCAATCCCACCAATCTTCCGAACCAAACCGCACAGTATGCCCCACCACGAGAGGAAGATGAGGGACGGCTGGTTGCGGTAGTGGCAGCGGAATCTAAGGGAAGAAGGTTATTTCCACTTGCTCCCAGTAGGCCCCGCGATCCACCGCACACCAAGGGCCCGCTTGAAACACCAGAGGATCGGGCAGATGCGTGCCAGGAGGATCGAGCCTGGAGAGACGAAGGTCCCTCGAATAGCACACACAGCTTTTCCGTACGTGGCCCCGGCCCACCGTACCGCACCACTCTAGCTGCCCGGCACCGCCCGTATGAAATCCCCCATTGACCACTCATCATACGAAGACCCCGGAGCCCTGGATGCAGCGTCATAGCCCACGGACGTGGCGGCAGAGTGATCGCCTTGACGACCCTGCTGGACCAACAACCGCTGCAACAGGTCTTGCCCTGATTGTACCGCTGCCACGAGCGCCTCAAGGCGTACCACGGGCTCCGCCGGCACCAGCATGCACCCGTCTCACTGGGGCCTTCCGCGACAGGAAGTGGCGTCTCAGCCCTGGTATGTAGGCAAGGTTCCTCAGCGGAACGGTGTGCGTGTCGAGCCGACGTGGTGAGCCCGCTGGGCCCCTCCGCGGGACGTAACGATGACGACCCAGCCCGGTCAGGCCGGGGGCGGGGATCCAAGGAGACAAGGAAGGTAGTCTCCTGTTGATCCACATCTGGCGGTGGACCCACGGGGGGCGCATCAGGGAGCTCACCCCTGGCCGGCTGTTCTGTTCTCGCCGCAGTGGTCTCCGTCGTCCCCTGCTGAAGTCGCCTTAATTGCCGCCTCCTGCTCCAATTCAATTCGAGCGTGGCCACCCACGTTCGTTCCCATTGACGATCCTCCGGGCGATGAGGTGGCGGCGGAGACGCTCGGCGAGTGGGTCGTCCCTCGGTCCCCGAGTCTGATCGGGAGCGTGAACGCGAGGGCGGCGAGGGCGAACGGCGGGGTGCAGGTCGTTCCGGTGCACGCCGAGGAGCTGCCTGACTCCCCCCGCCCCATCCTGTTGCTCTCGGGATAGCCCGCAACGCCCGACCGGTCTGTCGCCCCCAGCCTGTCGCCGGCGGAGGCGCTTCATAACGCGCCACGGGACGGGGTCCTGCTCCGCCCTCCAAGGAAGGGGGGCCCCGAGACGGTGGATCCCGCGGGGGAGAACGTGGGGGAGGGCGTGAGGGACGAGCATCGGAATCGGAATCGTAGCCATCGCTCCCATCGTCTTGATCTTCGTCGTCTATCTTCGCGATGCGATCCAAGGCCTGTCGGAGCGAGTACTGCCCCTCCCGTAGGCACTTTTCGCCCCGCAACGCCCCCTCCGGCGGAAGGTACCGGGGAAAGTGATTCCTTACCAGGTTCCGCACCGCCGGTGGAACTAGGAGGAGCAAAAGCCGTGGAAATACCAGGCCCGCATCCAGCGTGTTCACGCACGTGTTACAAAGGCACTCCCTCTCGTGGGTATCCCAAGCCGTGCCGACCACCACGCCGTCGCGCTCTGCGGTGCGGGTCTCTACCTTGAACCCCACGTTCCTCCGCACGAACCATCGAAAATTCTCCAGCTGCCCGTGGGCAACACGCGCCAGAATGGAATCGGCGCGGAGATCAGAAGGCATCCGGTTATAGCGCCGACGCCGTCGTTCAAACAAGGCCTCACCCTCCCGGCCATAGTCGCGCAATTAGAACACGCGGGGATTGAAGGTCTCTTCGTTCAGCTCCTTCACCAACTGCATGGCGCGCGCGTCCGGTGCTCCTGGTCTGGATGACGTCTCTTGCCGGCGTCCGCGCCCGGATGAGGGAGTTAACGTAAAGGATTTACGTTAGATGGATAGAGATTGTTACGCTCTTTCCAACGGCACCTTGAACGCCTCATTTGGTTAAGGAACGTAAAAGTTATGACGTTTCCTAGGCTGTGCCGACAGTACCCGGCGCGCCACTGTGGGCGCGTACGGACACAGGATGTACAAGTGTCACTTTGATAGTCCGCAGGACGTTGACAGGACTTGTACAGGACTTGATGGTCAATTGATAGGTAGGCGTGCTGTAGCGCGCCAGGACCTATGAGACAATTGATGCTGACTAGTGTACGGATAGGTCCACAGGACTAGCCGTATGGACAATTGATAGATCTGCGCGCCAAAGGCGTGCCAGAGTCTGTGTAATCAATTGATTGACAGTTCAGCTGTGACAGTGCAGCCGAATACTTGGACGCGTCCCTAGCAAGCTATATGAGTGACTTGGTCACACCGGGACGCTAGTTCTTGCGTGCACGTTCTCTTGGCACTGCGACCCTGTCGTCTGTGCTGCGTGCAGTCTTGGAAGTGACGTGACTTACGTCTGTGTTTCCTTGTTATTAATAAAGGCAACTTCCTGCAAGAACCATGGCGGAATTCGTGGCATTCTCACCCTCACAACTCGTATTACACGCTCTGTTAAAAAGATGCCAAATTCTGAAGAATTCCGGATTCCCGATGACGAGGAAATAGCCGCTCCGCCGGCTGGTCCTTCGTCAAGACCGACTGCGCCGTCGTGGCAGCAATTGCTCGACGAAGTTACGATCTCGCTCGACGAGCTTCATCGTCAACAGCGCGCAGCTCATCCATTGCTCGGGGATAACCCCGAGGACCCCGATTTGCCAGCACTGGTGCCGGCAATCCGCAACCTGTTGGACCAGATTCGAAACATTTTATCGACATTTACGGTCCAGGTGCGGGGAGGTTTGCGGTCGGTGACCGAAGTCACGACTGCCATTGAGGAGTTGGACAACGTCCTCTCTTCACTCACCGGTTACCAGAGAAACCTGCAAAACTGGGCATCGCTACGCACGGGGGGCGCGCCGGCGGTGTCAACAAATTTGTTTCAAGATCTTGCGCTGCTATCGCTGCTCACTCGCGGCGTACGCAGTCGTGAGCGCCAGGTTTTAATTAACCTGGTGGCATTTCTCGCATCTGTGCGAGAGTGGATTCCCGCGGGGTGGGAATTGTTGACGATCTTTACACATCCTCTGCGCCTCGTCGCGCGTCGGCGCGTCGCAACTTACGCGGCGGGGAGCACACCGGTTTTAATACATACCGGTGCAGGTCCGGAGCTGGATATGGAGGATCGTGAGTTCGTATACACGTACTGCGACTTCAGGGGCCTTGACTACTAGTCGGCCTAATTTTCTTTTGCAGTACTCGTCGACATTTTTTTTGTCGAATTTTCAGCGGCAATTCGCGGGGCGGCAGCGACACCGGCGCAGGCGGCAGTGACGACACAAATTTTGTACATATTTTCTGCTGCTTTGCTAAGGTGTTCTTTGAATAGCTTGTAGTGCAGGATGGCTGAGGGACGCCGTAGCAAGGGCCCAGCCAGTGGGAATAATAATGGGGGTGCTGGTAGTGGAACCGCTCACGTAGATGACGTGGGGGTTACCGGAGAGATTACCAACCTTCCTCACAATAATAATAATGCACAAGCTGTTCATGGCTTTGATCTCACCACACAGGGTCTTTTAATTGTCAATCAGCTGCAGCCTGTAACCTCAGACTCCAAGCCTAAGCAGGCTGAAGAGTTTGTGGAAGGATTGGAAGGGTTCCCTAGCTTGTACGGTGGTACAAATTACTATCAAATCTGGATAGGAAGTAGCACTTTTGGCAAGTGTACTGACCAGATTAAGGACCTAACCAGGGAGTGCAAAAGGCCAATAAGGCCTGGGCACTGTACGTAGCTGAGCTGAAGGAGCTGCTGGAAGACCAACGCAAGAAGGTCGGCATCCATTGGCAGGACAAGTATCAAGGGTGGGAGGTCAAGGGGGACCTGATCCAGAACTTTCTCAACTATTGTAAGATGGTTGAGGAGGGCAGGGCTCACGGCTTTAATGTCGCTGATAACATAGCCCTAACCAACTGGCTCAAGGTTTCTGGGCTGGATAAGGCGACACGTGGCTCCTTAAAAGTCATGTGTGCCCCACACTCTACCCTGAAGGCCTACAAGGTCATCATTAAACAAGCACTCGAGGCAGAGGAGCTGTTTGAGGGTGGAGTGCCAGCAGTGAAGGCTACCCAGGCAGGCGGGCGTACCCAGGGTGGCTCCAAGACGTCTGAGGCTGACCGAAGCCAAGGAGGGCGTAGGGGCAACCATAACAAGCGCAAGGGAGATCATTCACCTGATTCTGACAGGAGGTCACACTCCAAGTCGGTGTTCAGGCGGGTGGGTGGTCAGCCCAAGCAGGGCAACGCGTCTGACAATGGGGGCAGTGGCCAGGGCAAGTCCAAGATACAATGCTACCTGTGCAAGGGGTGGGGGCACATCAAGAAGGAGTGTCCCAGCTTCAAGAAGTCCCAGGGCCAGGGCAGCAACAAGAAGAACAACAACAAGTCCCAGGCAGGCCAGCCTTCAAAGGGCAGTCAGCAAGAAGACAACAAGGAGCAGTGACTGTCTGAGGCAACCCCTACACACCTTAATTCACCCAAGGGGGAGGCCAGGTGCTCCAATGCAGATTTTATATCTGGGCAACAAGAGGGTGATCTCCAGGTTCAGTGTGGCCCCAGGTCACCTGGAGAGGTACAGGTTCCTATGAAGACGTCCTTGACAGCTGGTGCAGCTGTAAGAATGTCTGACCCCATGCATCCTCGTGCTGGGCACGAGGGTGGACCTCTCATTTTGAGAGAAACCAATGTACAACCACAGAGGGGTGTGAAGGCCTCTGGTGGTATGCATGTGGTCCCTGCTGGCGGTCCAGGTGTTGGGCATGAGCAGGGTGACTCAGGCTCTGAGTCAGAACAGGATGGAAGTCAGCATGGTGATGCTGGACAACCTGACAGCACAGTCCTGACTGTGCCAGGGACTGCTTCCTCTGTGTACCAGGAGTTGGGTGCCCGAATCCACAACATGTTTGGGCATGCCACTTCTCTGTCAAACAACTTTGCCTTCCGTATGGGCAGGGCACCCCTTCTTAAGGCGTGTCAGCAAGCTGCCTCACGGTGTAAGTGCCAGTTGTCCTCCAACAAGCCCAGGAAATCACATGCCAAAGCTCTACCTCAGAGCATTGGTGATCTGCAGTGTGATATCCAACACATCAGGGGCATGCAACTGTTGGTGTGCGTGGACAGGTACACGAAATACAAGGTGCTGGAGCATTTACCTTCTATGAAGAACAGGTACTTGCTGGCTGCCCTGCAGAATGTAAGAGCCAAGTTTCCTACCACAAGGATCCAGGTGGACATGCAGTTTCAGCATCTCAAGGGTGATCCTACCCTTCCTGAGTTGCTGGTTACACCTAGGGAGGCTCATGGGCAGCAGGGTGCTATCGAGAGGGCAATCCAGGAGGTCAAGAAATTGATCATCTCTGAAGACTGGGTACCCTTGTCTGCACCTGCACTTGTCAGGAGTGCATGGCTGAGGAACGTGGAGCAGCAGCTGAACAGCAGGGTTAACTTCTACTATGATGGAGTTGCTGTCAGCCCAATGGGTCTATATCATGGCCTGTGCCCACCACATGTGCTGGAGGGCTGGAAACATGCTGCACATGTCACCTTTGCCAAGCTGAGGGAGAAGGACCGGGGTTGGAAGATGCTGGAGCCACAAGTGGGTCAGAAGGTCCTAGCTTGGAAGGAACCTAGCCTTTATGGCAAACGTGGTAGCTGGAGTCCTGGGGTGGTTACCCAGGTTGATGAAGCTAGCCACGCATGCTTGGTCAGCATGGAGGACGAACCAAAGCATGTGCACCGGCTGAGTTGGTCATATGTCAAGCCTAACCTGATGAATGAGGGCAGTCAGGCACAAGGCTCACAGGATCTGCAGGATTTTCAGGTCCCAGGTGACATCACTGACGCAACGACCACATCTGTTGCAGGGGAATCTGTCAGCCCTGGCCAGGTTGCAGAGGTACTTGTTGAACAGGCTGCAAGGTCAACAGCTGGGGAGTCAACTGTCAAGCCCAAGGCACTAACCAAGCCCAGGGGGACAAGTTTGGCTGGATTGATTGGGGCTCTACAAAGGGCCAAGAAGCAGCCCAAGGTAGCCAAGCTCAGGTGGCATGGCAATCTGGGGCTGGACACTGCCTTAGAGGTAGACACTAATTCTCAGGTTTCCATCATTGGGACCAGGGCTGCAGCAGGGTACAGCATGTCTGAACCCAGCTATCAGTTTGTGTCTGACTTCAGTGGCGGGGTACACGTGAAGGTACTGGGTGAGGTATTCATTCCTATCCTTGGACAGGACACTGCTTTTTGTGTCTTGGAGGGCTATCAAGGACCTGCTCTTCTGGGGCAGAATTTCCTATGCCAGGATGGAGTAGTGATCACGTCCTCTCTCCTGACTAAGGAAGGGGCTGGTCAGGTCCCACTGATTAATTTCAGGACCACTCACCTATCACGTGCAGTAACCAGGTCGGTTAAGCGTGTGCAAGTGTGCCAGGGGCAGGAGCCCTTGGTTGATGACCTCATATTGCCAGCTGCTAGTCATCCAAGCAGTTTGGGCATTGGTCCTCACTCACTTGCTGGACACAGCCCTATCAACTACCAAGGCCTGGTGAAGCTCATGTCCTCTCCCATTATGTGTCCCCAGGTCACACTGGGTTTGATTAAATCTGGGGAGGACTGGATCTCCAAGAAATGCGTGGAACCTGTCAATGACCTGCCTCCTGCACGACGTCTACTCAAGCTCAAGTTTGTCATCAAGATGAAGGAGGTGGACGGGGTCAAGGTACCACATGTCAGGCCAGTGCTGAATGAGTTCAAGGGTACTGGTGAGTGCACTGCTGAGGAGTTGTATACCCCTGGCATGTTGCATGATACTTGGAGGCTGCTGCTGTGTGTATTTCTAGGCCTTCTCAACAAGGGCTTGGACTATGGCTCAGTGGTGGTAGACTTCAAGAGGGCATTTCTAGAGGGGGATGCAGATGTGGCACAGGAAAAGTGGGAGGGCAAGACGCCTTTCTATGTTAGGGTGCCTGCTGTATGGAAAAGGGACATCCACACGGAGTTCCTTAAAATCCTCAAGGGCCTGGAGGGCCTGAGGTCAAGTCCAATAATCTGGAGGGAGACTCTCAACCGTTTCCTGAAGGAACATTGCAACTTGAAGGTCTCTCCTGTAGACCCCTGTCTGTTTCTGGGGCAATGGGAAGGCCTGCCAGTGTATGCTTCGCTGCACGGGGATGACCTACATCTGATAGCTCCCACGTCGTGGCTTAAGGAGCTGATCTCCATCATTAAGTCCAAGTTTCCTCTGGGTAGGGAGCAATGGCAGGTGGAGAATGAGCCTCTGCTGTTTGTGGGCATGGAGGCCACACTGGTGAAGAAGGGGGGGGAGTGGCGTAAGTTAGGTTAATATTGTGCGGAAACCAGTTAGAATGCGGTGGGATATATTGCTTGAGAACACTGAAGGCTTGGAGCAATGAATCGCTTGGTTCATTAGAAAATAGGTTTACCCTTTATCAACGTTCCTCTCACCGGCTGCGCCGCCAGTGACCGTTGGGTGCAGACCGTTGGCCCGAGGCCACACGATGGCAGGTAGCAGTCTAGTCACTGCATCGTGCGATCACAAATCAATGCACGCTGCAGTACGGTCCCTATCTAGGATACTCTAGTACCGTCCAATGACAGGACACTACGTATACTGGGTACTGACATCTGTCACGTACCTCAGTACCCAAAGTACCTATCTAGGGAAACGTATGCGACTCGACTAGCATTCCTATCTGCATAGCCCACGTGGTATTTATATTCACATACCAACGTAGGTTTACAAGGCTTATTCATACGTTGTATTCACAATGCCTTTGAGACTTAGTCTACAGCAAAGCATGGAGACTAACTCCAGTATTGTTTTATTATTTATTTCTTAATGCAGGTCTGCACCCCCAACATTATTGTTATTGTTTTTAAGTTGATTAGGGGTACAAAAGAGACATGGCTGGTTGAGCCAGGTTGGTTACAGCTGGCTGTTCTGGCCAGGTGTTATATTGCACATTAAATAAGGTGTACACAGCTGGCTGGTTTGGCCAGTTACTGAAGCACACATTAAGTAAATGGATACAAAGCTTGTGTCCTCAAGCTGCAAATGGATACAAATCTGACCTAGCCAGCACTCACACCCCACAACGAATGTGTTGAATTTTATGGCGCCCAGCAGCTATCGCTGTGGTAAGGGGGTGTGGTGGTTGTGTACTGTGCTATGGCCAGTCATTTATTCAAACACTGACTCTGATATCATAGGGGTTCATGTTCTGAAAGAGGAGCTGGTACTGTTGGCCAGCAGCATCCCGCAGCTTCGTGAGAGCGTCTGCTGGGTTGTCCTCATCCTCCACATGAGTCCAGCTGGAAAAATAGGTGGCCTCCTGTTTGAGGATCACCCAATCCAGGTCAGTGTGGACAGCAGCAGAGACAGATTTCTTGGTTAGAAAACTGATCACAGATTGGCTGTCAGTATAGAGATGTGAGATGACATTGCATGTGCTGCCTGCCTGGGTTTGTAGCCAGGTGAGCATGTGCTGCAGGGAACGAGCATGCAATGCAGCAGACACCACAGCACGACATTCAGCTGAGTTGCTGCTGCCAGGTTTTCTGCGGTGTAGCCTGCTGTACCAGGAAGTGAGGGACATGTAATCTGACCTGTTGGTGAGAAAAAACAGCCCTGATTCCCGTGCCCCCATCTGATTGATTGTTCTGCTCTCCATGGAGCTGTCCATGACACTGTGATGTGGATGTCTTCCATCAGATTCAGGCCATGGAGGATGAGGGGGGGCAGTCATGGATCAACTTCCTGATGTGACTGCATTTGATTTTGACTAGAACATCATGGGTGACCCTGCTGATGACAGCTAAGGGAGCCCCACAGATGGCTGACCACCACCCCAGTTTGCCCTGAACAGTGGCACACATGTGTAAGGGGAGGCAGTGTGATGCAGCAGATCTAGACAATCTTGATATATTCTGCAGGAGGAGAGAGAGAGCAGACCCATTGATCTGGCTGCCTGTGCAGCTGCAACATGATGCCACAGAACTGGATGGGGGTTGTGCTCAATTCCACCTGTTTGCCAATCTCATATGATTCCTGGACCTGCTGAATAAAGGTTTCCACCTCAGCTCTAGGCCCACAAATGAGTTGGTCATCTCCATGCCACACAAAGAACAGCAGTCCAGAGGGGGTGGGTACAACAAAAAAGCATGGGTCCAGGTCATCATACGTGGCCTTGAGCTTTTTGAATACTTCCTCTGCTGAGTCTCTGAAAATTTTTGGGGCACTGACAAGCCCTTCCACCCCAATGTTGATGATAAGGTGGGGCTCATCAATAAGGTTTCCACACAGCTGGGGTGTCTACCACGTACACCTTCCCTTTCCACACAGATTCAGCCTTTTCTGGGTCCCCCCTGAGGAAGGCCCTTTTAATATCAGTGGCTTTGCAGACATAGTCTTGGCCTGCATTGAGGTTGTGGAGGAAGAGGGAGAGCATGATCCTGAGTGAGGTTTGTTGCAGCCCAGGTGTGTATGTTTCCCCTTTTGGCAGTGTGGATGTCCCCTTTAATTCTGTGACACATGGTCTGGCATGGAAGATTGGGGAGCCCACTTTTTGTGGTTTTTGTTTGAGAACAAATTTTAATCTGAGCTTTTTGGCTCCCTCTGGCACGTCCCATGAAGGGGTGACAGGCGGTTTGTATTGAGGGTTTTTGGGGTTGGGCAGGACCCATTCCTGCCTGGCTTGGTGGACAATGGCCATCAGCCACTTGGTAAACCCTTTTTGTGTTTTGCATTCTTGTATGACGTGGGAGATTTGGTGGGGTGAGTGCATGGCTATGTCCCACTTACCCAGCCCAAAGGCTGAGGGATGGAGGAACTGGCTGTGCACTAACTTGTCCAGATCAGGGATCTCCCCTGGTGCATACTGAGTGTTGACTGCCTTGATGACAGCATCCATACCAGGGACAATACTGGAGAGAGGGATTTTAAAGTGGTCCAGAGGAACTGCACCCACCCCTGTGACACTGAGCTCATTAGCTGAGATAAGCACCCCAGGATAGGATACAAAAGGTTCCCCCAACAAGGTGTTACCAGAGTACCCCTCCACCACCTGGAAGGGTGTCTGAATACCAAGTATAGGGAGCATCACTTGTCCCACTACATCCAGTGAGCTTTGGCCTGAGAAATCCTGCACCCGTGCCCAAAATGAAGGTGCAATCTCAAGACCAGGGATGGCTTGTGCACTGATCACACTGACCTGTGCCTGAGTGTCTATTGCCAGGGTCCAGGGGTCCTGACTAGTGCACACAGCTGAGACTTTTGCCAACCCTGCGGCCACAGCAGCTTGTTGCTTATGTGACCTGTGTAATGCTTGCAAGGCGACTGCCAATTTGACCTCAGAGCGGGAGGTTGGCAGACAATTTGGTGCCTTGGGGCTGAGCTAATGCTTCCAACCCAGCTACCTCGTGCCTGGTTAAGCAATCCCCAGGTTGTGAAGTGGGCCTGGCTTCACTGAGGGTGGAAGGGTTCACAGAGGGTGCTGTGGTGCTGTCAACAGCAGTAATTGGTGGCTCAGAGCTACTGCTGGGCATGCTGGAGTTGCCAGATAGAAGTAGTGAGTCCATGCTTAAAGACTCTTCCCCAGGCACGTCTGCCATGGGAGAATAATACTTCTTAATTCTATGACAGCTCACCCTGTGACGCTTCCCATTGATATTGTGCTTGACCTCCACGGTCTTGCTGTTTTTGGTAAATCCACGGATGGTAACTGGACCTAGCCAAGTTCCAACCTTACCAAAGCTGTTTTCCTTGTAATAGAGAACTTGATCACCTTTTTGGAATACTGGCCTGGAATGGGTTTTATCTTTTTCTGCCAGTTTTGCTGAGGTTTGTGCACGTGCAGTGTTGTACAGTGCTATCACCTCTGGGGGATATACACCTGCCTGCAGGCCTGCTGGGATTACTTCACCCCACGTGGCATGCAAGACAGGTCTCATGTTTAGGGTTGTGCACATTTCATGACACCAGAGTGCCCTGTCACAATAGACCCCTGAAGTAGCATCCTTGGAAGGATTTTTGGCTAGTAGGGTTTTGACAGATCTGATGGTTCTTTCAATGACCCCCTGACCCTCATGATCTTCCAGCCCAGCAATCTCTATTGCTTCACACCCTTCCAGGTCAGTCAGACAAGAAAATTGTTGATCAAGCAAAATTCTGTCAACTGGGTAGAATCTGGGTAAAGCAATCATGAGTGCAACACGTAGCTGCCCTGCAGACATGCCAGGTAGGGGTTCCATTACTGTGAACCTGGACCATGAGTCTTTTAGGATCAGGTAGGGTTGGACATCTTTGTTGATGTGCATCACATCCCCCACTATCATGCCCCTATTGGTGGAAGGAGTTGCAGTATGCCATTTTTGAGGTTTGGGGCTATTGAACTGACATTCTTGACAGTGTTGTCTAGCCAGTTTTACTGCATTCCTGAGTTGTTTTCCCATGCTACTACCCCCCAGCCGTCTGGCCAGTTCCTCAGCCACTGTTTCATGACCCATGGCTAGGTGCAGCTGATGAGCAAGCTCCTTGATATCTATGGAGTTGTCAACAGTAGGGGTTAGTGCTTTTATGTAAGGTTCCAGAACAGGGTGTTGGGAGGACAGTAAGGTTGCTGCCTCAAAATCAATTATGCCCTGGTTGCCATCCCCAATGGTAATGAGATCATCATCCTCAGAGTACATAAGGTGAGTGAACTCACATTGATTTGGGTAGCGAGGCCTGTTGCAACGGCTGCCTGGAGGCCCCAGGGGATGACGTGCGTGCCAGCAGCCCGGGCAGAGATCCACCCCGTTGGCCAGGGAGTCGTTGTTGGGGCAGTTGTGCCGTGCGTGCCCTCGTTGGAAGCACCTCAGGCACCTTATGGACCCCCCAGGGTTGCCAGGCTGGTTGTTGTTGTGTTGTTGTTGTTGTTGTTTCCCTGCTGGGACCGGTTCTGGCCCTGCTGGGACCTGTTGTTGTTGTTGTTTTGGCCCTGTTGGGACCTGTTGTTATTGTTGCCCTGCTGGGACCTGTTGTTGTTGTTGTTGTTGTTGTTGTTGGGGTTGCCATGCAGGGGCACACGGTGCCACGTGTTGCCACGCCCCTGAGAGCCACTGCCCCCTTGGTGGGAGGACTTGTGGGTCTTGGGTGCCCCCCCTGGCTGGCCTGCCCCTTGCGTTTGTGGCCTTGGACACCCTGGACCTTGGGGTCCTGGGCCTGGTTGTTGCCAGTACCCAGGGGGTCCACTGCCTCCTCGATATAGAGCATGGCAGCTCTGAAGTTGTCCCAGAGGGACTTGAGGCCTGTAAGCAGGGTAGCCAGGACAGAAGGTTGCAAATTAGCTTTTGTTAGCCAGGTGTGGATGAGATACCTTGGTTGGAGCTTGAGAAGCTCAAGGTCTTTCTCAATCATTACCCTGTATGTTTTTGCATCCCCAGAGAGGTTATTCTTGTTCACCTTATATGCAGCAAGCCAGTTGAAACGTTCTACTGCTTCCATGTGGTTATTGGTAAGCACTAGCTGTTTCAGATCAGTGATAAAGGTAGGCCACTGTTCAATGGCTGCTTCAGGTGTCAGGGTACGTTCCTGATAGGTTTGAATCAATGCTCTGATTGCAGGAGATGATTGATGGAATGTGGAGGAGGCCCTGAGAGCCTTAAACTGATGTCTAAGGTTAAGACCTTCCATCCCATACTCCAAAGCAAAAACAAATTGCTTAGCTTGTTCAACAGTGTGACCCTCAGGCAAGCCAGCAATATTGATTTTGGATTCCTTTTTATGAGGGTTAAACACACCTGTGAGAGGGGGGTTGGCCCTCAAGAAGCTGTCGGTTGCTTGTTGCAGGCGGGTGGGGTCCAGGTTGATGGTCCCCCGCTCATACCGCGACATCAGGGCGCGCAGGCCCTCGACAGTTTGCAGCTGGTTAGCTGTTAACTGCTGATCTTGCAACGAGGCCAGCTGGGCCTGGAGAATGGCGAGCTGTTCCAGGACATCCCCGCTCCTTGGGGGGGCCTCAGCAGGCCTGTTGGGTGCCTGTGGCACCTCTGCACCTCCCCCCAGGGCCTCCTGGGGTCCTGGCCACCCCCCCTGGTTTGGGAGGGGGCCCCAACCCACAGGGCGAACCTGGGGTGGTGGGGGAGGGGGAGGGGGGGTCATGGTGGCCCTGGGGGAGCCCGGGGGTGTCCGGGTAACCCCACTGGGTCCAGCCCCATCGGTGGAGGGGCGGGCAGGGGTGTCTGCCTCTGCTCTCCTCCTGGCCTCCTCCCGCATGAGACGCTTCATCTCCTTGCGTACCTCATGCTCCCGGAGGGCTGCCTGAAAAGCAGCCTCATCCTCGGGTATGTCAGGGAGTGGTTCTCCCATGATCATAGCAGGCCGGACTGGACAGTCCGCCTCTTTGCCCTTCCTCGCGCCCAGGGCCAGCAGTCCCTCCTTGTACTGCAGGGGTTGGGGGGGAGAGGGTTTCTTGCTGGTGGTTTCCAGCGGGGGGGCTTCTTCAGCTACCACCCCATGTTTGGCCAAGATGGCCTCCGTGACCCTGGCTTGGGTGATGGAGGACATGGTTTTAAAGTGTGCTGACCGAGCAAGCTCGGCCAGGTCTTGACTGTCCGCATAGTGCATGGGATAGTCAGCATTTTTTAAGAGGTCACGTAACCGCTGGGTGGCCTCGCGGTACGCGTCCGCCATCGCCTGGTGGGTAGCCAGGCGACGGGCGGCTTCCTCTTCATATTCTTGCCGCTTAGCGGCGAGCCGAAAAGCCGCCTCTCGGCGGACCTCTCGGTCCCGCTGCCGCTCTCGGCGTTCTTCATTTGCCACCAGCGCGGCCTGCTCGACCGCCAGGAGCGCTGGGGTAAGATTGATCTCAGTCTCCCCATCGGGGAGACTGGCAGTGTCGGATACCTCATCGTCGGACATTGGTTGTCCGGCGATGGGTTCCACAGGTTTTCGCACCACCCGTGCGAGTTTAATACTCTCCATGTCCTTCTTCTTGCGAAGAAGGGACGCAGAGGGTCGCCCAAACGTTAGCTCAATGTGGTTATGTCCCTGGGCGAAAGGGACATTAAGGTTTGATGTGGCGGGACGAAAGGTAATCGTCCCGTCCGGTGCCACCGAGGCCGTCTGACGGGGCATACGCTCCCGAAGAGATGGCAACGTGGGGCCGGACTGTGGAGCCTCAGTGGGGTTTACCACCGAGGTCTCCGCAGCCATGGCCGCGCCAGCCGTGGTTGCGGCTGGGGCGGCCGCCGGAGTCGAGGGTAAGCCGGTCTCCCCGGGGGGAGCCGTCTCGGCCTCCGGCCTCGCAGGGGAGGGGGGTAGGTCGGTCGGCTTTGCAGCCGCCGTCCCCTCGTCCTGGCAACCATTGTGAGTCTTTTTGTTCTTTTTCTTTTTCTTGGAAATGGCCGCATCGCCAGCCGGCTTCTTGTTGTTGTCTCTGGGCATCCGCCGATCCTGCCCATCATCATCCTCGTTGTAGGAAAGCTTCTTAGCGACAGTCTTGTTCGTGATAGCCATGGTAGCAAATAAAATTCAAGTTAGAATGCGGTGGGATATATTGCTTGAGAACACTGAAGGCTTGGAGCAATGAATCGCTTGGTTCATTAGAAAATAGGTTTACCCTTTATCAACGTTCCTCTCACCGGCTGCGCCGCCAGTGACCGTTGGGTGCAGACCGTTGGCCCGAGGCCACACGATGGCAGGTAGCAGTCTAGTCACTGCATCGTGCGATCACAAATCAATGCACGCTGCAGTACGGTCCCTATCTAGGATACTCTAGTACCGTCCAATGACAGGACACTACGTATACTGGGTACTGACATCTGTCACGTACCTCAGTACCCAAAGTACCTATCTAGGGAAACGTATGCGACTCGACTAGCATTCCTATCTGTATAGCCCACGTGGTATTTATATTCACATACCAACGTAGGTTTACAAGGCTTATTCATACGTTGTATTCACAATGCCTTTGAGACTTAGTCTACAGCAAAGCATGGAGACTAACTAAACCTTTTTGCCACTTGGGCTACTCAGGTTCCGCACAATATTACCGGCGATAACCACTCGCCGGACACTCAAGTTCACGACGTCGTGAACTTGAGTGTCCGGCGAGTGGTTATCGCCGGTAATATTGTGCGGAACCTGAGTAGCCCAAGTGGCAAAAAGGTTTCCGCACAATATTAACCTAACTAAAACCTAGCCTCTTGGGGCGAGGACGAATCACTAGGCTCGGAACACCCGTATGCATGAATATGATCGAATATAAGCATCTCGTTGGTGCAAATATCGATATGAATATGATCGAATATGAGCATCTCCTTGGTGCGCATATGATTAGAGCCGGGTGCCAAATCGGAACGAATTATTCCCCCAAATAATCCGCTTCCGAGTGGATTCGAACCTGCGCCCCGCAAGGATCCAGGTCTTAGTTAGGTTAATATTGTGCGGAAACCTTTTTGCCACTTGGGCTACTCAGGTTCCGCACAATATTACCGGCGATAACCACTCGCCGGACACTCAAGTTCACGACGTCGTGAACTTGAGTGTCCGGCGAGTGGTTATCGCCGGTAATATTGTGCGGAACCTGAGTAGCCCAAGTGGCAAAAAGGTTTCCGCACAATATTAACCTAACTAAGACCTGGATCCTTGCGGGGCGCAGGTTCGAATCCACTCGGAAGCGGATTATTTGGGGGAATAATTCGTTCCGATTTGGCACCCGGCTCTAATCATATGCGCACCAAGGAGATGCTCATATTCGATCATATTCATATCGATATTTGCACCAACGAGATGCTTATATTCGATCATATTCATGCATACGGGTGTTCCGAGCCTAGTGATTCGTCCTCGCCCCAAGAGGCTAGGTTTTAGTTAGGTTAATATTGTGCGGAAACCTTTTTGCCACTTGGGCTACTCAGGTTCCGCACAATATTACCGGCGATAACCACTCGCCGGACACTCAAGTTCACGACGTCGTGAACTTGAGTGTCCGGCGAGTGGTTATCGCCGGTAATATTGTGCGGAACCTGAGTAGCCCAAGTGGCAAAAAGGTTTCCGCACAATATTAACCTAACTGCGTATGCTGCTGGTGGGGGGCAATGATTATCAAGAGACCCTCATTAGCAAGCTTCCTCCAACCATCACACAGGCACTGTGTCCCATGGTGAGGGGCATGGTTGCTTGGGTGGCAGGCATTTCCAGGCCAGATCTTATGGTCATAGCCAGGTTGCCTGATGACATGCTGGTGGAGCTAGGGTCTGCCAAGGTGGCTGATCAGGTCAGGGCTTCATCTGGCATTCTGTTGTCTGCAGTGGATTTATCACAACCCATTTGCATGGAGCTGTATGTGGATAGCTCAATGGACAGCAGGCAGGTCTCCAAGGTCAGGGGCAGGGCTGCAGGGCTCTTTGTGCTCAGACAGGAAGGCCTGGGGAGTTTGGTGAGCTGGTTTAGTCGCCTGCACAAACGGGTGGCTGTCAGCAGTGATGTGGCAGAATGCAGGGCTATTTGTGAAGGCATTCACACAAGCCTTTATCTGAAGGAGTTGCTTCATCAGATGACTTCTAACACTCCTTGGCCACTTCAGGTTACCACTCTTCTAAAAACAGACTCCATGGGGATGGTGCAGTTTGTGCACAGGCAGATGGCCAGAAGTAGGGACTTGGATTATCTCCTTCTTAAGGAATTGTCCTCCTTGGCCAATATTGAGCATATCCCTGGGGTTGACAATCCTGCTGATGCTTTGACCAAGCTAGTGCAGAAGGCAGCAGTGCAATACAAGGTTCTTCAGTCTCTGATGGACCCATCTCAGCAAGCTGTCTAAGCTGGTGCATGGTTATAGGGGATTGGAGAGCAGATTGTGTGGTAGTGTCAGCATTGTGACTGGCATAATACCTGTATTTTAGTCTGTACTAAGGCTCATGGACCATGGTACACTCACTCTGATCATAATCAGGATACAGCCAGGTTTTGGCTGGGGTTCATGCTGTTGACTACACAAGGTTGACAGGTCCATTACAGACCATGTATTCTATTTTAAAAGACATGTATATTTGTACATACTTCTCACAATGGTCTGGGAACCTTCATACTGGGGTTTATAGGGCGGGGTTCGATTCCCTGGTATTATGTTTCTACAAGCTGGCCTGTTCAGGTGTTTGCCTGTTCAGACTTCCCTAGTTCCCCAGGGCAGGATTTAATTGTTGCCTATGTGTTTCATTTTGTCATTTGTTTGCTGTGGCAGTTTACCATCTGGCAAGTAGACGGGCGCCGTAAGACGGGCGCCAATAGACCCCTGTTGAGAGAATGACAGGCAAACTATTGTAATACGCCTTACTTTGTCAAGTGGTATTTTAATTGTCATGGATTTATTGTACTTATATTGAATATGTACTGGGTTTTATGGGATTAGTATCTGGGATTAATGTAACTCACCGCCAGAAGGTCATTGTACTGGAGGCTCTACCGAGGTGATGGGATTAATTCCTGGAGAAGACCTCATAGAATTAACCTGTATGTATTTAATTTTGTGTGCTTCTAATATCTGGTGGTACTCTGTAATGCCACTTCCATAGGTTTTTATCCATTTCTCATGGAATGGTTTTCCCTGTGGCAGATCTGTTTCTTTTCCAGTTCCTTAAAAGAAAGGGCTGGGGGAATGGCATTGGCCATTAAAGACATCTGTTCAAGCTTCAAGCTGGAGTGAAGGACATGTCAAGCTACTTCAAGGGTCCCTGGCAGGGGATGTGATCCCTAAAGAAAAGAAGGGATTGGAGTTAACGTAAAGGATTTACGTTAGATGGATAGAGATTGTTACGCTCTTTCCAACGGCACCTTGAACGCCTCATTTGGTTAAGGAACGTAAAAGTTATGACGTTTCCTAGGCTGTGCCGACAGTACCCGGCGCGCCACTGTGGGCGCGTACGGACACAGGATGTACAAGTGTCACTTTGATAGTCCGCAGGACGTTGACAGGACTTGTACAGGACTTGATGGTCAATTGATAGGTAGGCGTGCTGTAGCGCGCCAGGACCTATGAGACAATTGATGCTGACTAGTGTACGGATAGGTCCACAGGACTAGCCGTATGGACAATTGATAGATCTGCGCGCCAAAGGCGTGCCAGAGTCTGTGTAATCAATTGATTGACAGTTCAGCTGTGACAGTGCAGCCGAATACTTGGACGCGTCCCTAGCAAGCTATATGAGTGACTTGGTCACACCGGGACGCTAGTTCTTGCGTGCACGTTCTCTTGGCACTGCGACCCTGTCGTCTGTGCTGCGTGCAGTCTTGGAAGTGACGTGACTTACGTCTGTGTTTCCTTGTTATTAATAAAGGCAACTTCCTGCAAGAACCATGGCGGAATTCGTGGCATTCTCACCCTCACAACTGAGGGCCCCGTCTGACGGGCCCCACCTCCCGACCCTCCAGCCCCTAAGGCATCTCCTCGGACTGCAGGCTCTCCGCGAGCGGTCTGCGCCCTCGTATTCTTTTCTGGGGTTGAGGGACCTCGAGTTGATCCGGCATGTCCAGGTCAACCAGATCTTCTTCGAATGGCTCCCCCTCTGCTTCCCGTATTTCTGTATCTGCTGCCTCCGCGGCACTGAAAGAAGTCGGTCCCCTGGGAAGCGCCTCCGCGGCGTCCCCCTGCATAGACCACACACAAAATACCAGGGCGTCAGGCGGCGTGTACCTAGTACCCGGCTCACACACCACCTTCACCCTACACCGCTGTACCGTATGTAGCCTGCTAACGCAACTGGTGCGTCTTCTTGTATGCTTCTAGTAAACGGGCGCACCCAGCTAACTCAGTAGCGGTGCGCCAGGAGTCCTCAGACTCATGCTGCGCGAATCGCCATCGCACCCGGTATTGTCGCTGGACCCCGCGTCCCCGTTTGACATCCCGGTGTCCCACGATCGCAGCCACCTCATCCTCCTGTTCCCCCGTGTCCGGATTGAAATCCAGCGGGGCTGGGGGTCGATTGACTCGGCCCTGGATGGTGTTCTGGTTATACAACTTGAGCTGGTCACGATGGAACCGGTTGGACGTGAGGTTCCATGACACTGGAATGTCCACCTGGAACATGACATCGTCAAACTTGGCGAGGACCTTGTAGGGACCCAGGAACATGGGACGAAGCTTAGTCTTCAGCTCCTTCTCCACCTTGTGTGAAAATCGTCCGATCTGCGGGCCCTCCACCAGGACCCAATCGCCCACCTCGATGGACGGCGTCCGGTTATCCCGCTTTCCGGCTGTCCTGTCCAGATACCGCTCTGCCGCTGCGCGGTAACCCTGGACTGCGCTGTTATGCGCCTGGTGCATCGGCTGCAGCAGCCGATCGACCCCCTGGAGGGTGTCCAGTTTGACCTGATCCTCTCCAAGTCCGGGGCTCAGGAGCAATTCGGGCGGTTTGAGAGGGTGCCGGCCGGAGTTGAGGAAAAAGGGAGTGAATCCATGGGCGGCCTGGGGGGCATTGTTCAGGGAGAACTCCACCAAGCCCAGAAGTTCCTCCCAATTGCTACCCACCGCGTCGGTGTAGTGACGCATGGTCTCTTGCACTGTGCGGTTCAGCCGCTCCACCAGGTGCGACGACGAGCTGTGATAGGCCGTGCCCAGCGACACCTTGGTGCCCAGCCGCTCGAAAAACTCCTGCCAGAATTTGGCCGTGAAGAGCTTGTCGCGGTCAGAGAGGAACTGTACGTCGGCTGAGCCCGTGGAACCGGAACACGTGAGTCAGGTATATCTTGGCGCACTCTTCCGCCGTGAGGTCGACCGGACATGGGGCCAGGTGATACATACGCGTCAGGCGGTCCACGAACACCAAGACCATGCTGTTAATTGCCGCTCTTCGTCTTCTTGAACGGGCCGATGAAGTCCATCATGATGGAATCCCACGGACCCATCGGATCAGGCAACGTCAGACGCCTAATATGGATTTGTACTACAGTCTGTCTTAGGGACGGCTTGAGAGCCCGTGTTCCTGGACTTCATGATCTGGCACGAGGGGCACTGGCGTACATACGTCTCGATATACTCCTTCATCCCTGGCCAGTAGAAATGCTTGCGGGCCCGGGGAAGGAGACGGTGACTCCCTTGATGTCCGCCTAGGAGGGAGTCATGGAGCTCGTGGAGCAAAGCGTCTCTACACAGCTCAGGGACGTACAGCCGCCATTCCTCCGGCTGGACACCCACAAACAGGCGCCCTTCCTGGAACTTGCAAGGGAAAGCGCCCATCTGCTGGGGAATCATGTGCTCTGATGGCCTCGAGCGCCGCTTCTTCCGTGACCGTGAAACGACTGATCATCGTCTCTAGGTCCGACGTAACTGTGAACGCGTCCTCGGCCGAGTCCTCCGCATCCGTCCTCGCCTGGTTGACGAATTCTGAGAAGACTGTGGGGGGGCCGAGCGGCTGAAGCTGAAAAATTCCCTGGGGCGGCACCACGTGACTGAGGGGCACGCGCGTATGCGACCCGGCCTCCCCGTCCCCGGGGGTGTCCACGTCCTCGTGGGCGCTCTGCCGCGCCGGCTCGTCCAGGAGGGGTGACAAGTCATCCATGGTTGTGTGCCCGAGATGAAACAGGTGGCGGGCCCGGGGGGACCGTGGCTCCGCGCCATAGGCGGTCCCCGAGGCGGCCACTGGTACACAGGTGGTATGAAGCACGTCCATGTCCTCGTAGAACCAATAGTCCGCCCGTCGCGAGAGGGCGTCGGGCACCACATTGTCCGCACCCTTGACATATTATTGGATCTTGAACGGCGCAAATTGCGACAAGTACTCAATCCACCGCGCTTGGCGGGGCGTCAGATTGGGCTGCACCAGGAGGTGGGTGAGGGGCCGGTGGTCGGTGTGGATCACCAGGCGGTGGGGGTCGAGATCGCCCTGCTCGCTAATGGCCACCGAAAACTGGGCCCCCAAAAGATGATGACGCCACGTGTGGCAGCTGTAAACTACTGCCAGGAGTTCCTGTTGATGCACTGGATAGTTCCGCTCCGCCGGAATCATCGTGCGTGAGATGTACTCAATGGGCTGAAGGCCCTTGCCTTGATCCTGCAGGAGAACGCCCCCGATGGCCACCTTGCTGGCGTCGGTAGCCACGACAAAAGGAAGGGAGCCTAGCGGATCCGGCAGGACGAGGACAGGCGCTGTGGTGAGGTGGCGCTTAAGTGCCTCGAAAGCCTGCTGGCACTGCTCAGCCCAAAGGAACTGGGTACCCTTCTTGAGAAGAGCGTTGATCGGGGCGGCGATGGTGGCAAACCTCGGAATGAACCGTCGGTAGTAGGATGCCAACCCCAGGAAACTGCGCACAAACTGGCGTCCGCGGACAGGGTATGGCCCAAAAAGGGCACACAGCGGCCGGCGCGCACCTTGGCCTTCCGCGCCGACAGGTGCTCGTCTTCCATGATCTGCAGTACTGCGTCAACATCCTCCAGGTGCTCCTCGAACGTCCTGGAGTACACCAGAATGTCGTCCACATCAAGTTTCGTTTAAGTGGCCAGCCGGAGCGGCTGCTTAGGTTTTAGCGGACAAGTGTTCGAAGCGCGTCATTGGTGAATTACTTGGGAACTTGGGTTTCCCCGCGAAACTCCAACCGCACGTTCAGATTTCCAAATCTCAAGTAAAGTTCGGCGCAACTTTCTGAACGGGGGCAGTTGACGAGCAGCATTCCTCCGGACGAATGAATTGCGTTCCATACTTGCGCAAAATTTTGAAAGGTAGCTTGCGTGCAGCCCTACTAAAATTTGCGCGGCCGTTCAGATTTCCAAATCTCGGGTAAATTTCGGCGGAACTTTCTGAACGGGGGTAGTTGGCGGGCAGCGTTCCTCCAGACGAATGAAATGCGTTCCATACTAGCGCAAAATTTTGAAAGGTAGCTTGCGTGCAGCCCTACTAAAATTTGCGCGAAGTGTGGGACTGAAAATTCGTAACGGAAACTTTTTGGTAGTTGCCGTCACTTCCTTTTGTGCAAACGTGTGGGAGTGAAAATTCGTAACGGAAACTTTTTGGTAGTTGCCGTCACTTCATTTTGCGCGAGTGTTGGGCTGAAAATTCGTAACGGAAACTTTTTGGTAGTTGGCGTCACTTCCTTTGGTTCGACTGAAAATTCGCTGAAATTCGCTGAATTCGTACCGTAGCCTAGTTTTTAGTACCTCGAAGTGACGGGGCACCTAAAAATTTGCCCACAAGTACACTTGGCAGCGCGCTCACTGGGAAAAATTGTACAGCCGCTCCGGCGGGCCACTTGAACGAATTGTAATGGGTACTCCAGCGCGCACGTGCGCTTGTAGGTCCATGGTGGGCGCGCCCCCTTCTGCGGATCCGTCATATCCTTGGAGGTCTACCTGCGGCAGGTGGGCCGTGCCCATCACCGGACGGAGGATGTCGTTCATCAGCATCTGGAAAGACGCAGGCGAATTACACAGGCCCATTGCCGCCACCTGAAACTGGTAGTGGCCGAAGGGCGTGGCGAACGCGGTCTTGTGGCAGTCCTCTGGCGCGATGCGCAGCTGCCAAAACCCGTCCGCACAGTCGATGGCGGTGAAGCACGTAGCCCCTTGGACACGGTTGAAGATGTCGTCGATTCTCGGCATGCAGGGGATATCGGGACTTGACAGTGATGGCGTTCAGCTTCTGGTAGTCAGTCACCAAACGCCACTTGCCCCCAGGCTTGGGAACGAGCAGCACGCCTGCTGAGAAGGGGCTGTTGCTTGGCTCAATGAGCCCGGCGTCGAGCAGCGAAATGAGGATCTTCTTGAGCTCCACCAGCTCGACTGGGCCCATGCGGTACAGTACCAACACGCGGTAACGCAACTAGTTACGCAACTAATCAAAAAAAATTAAATGACGTATTTATATGAAGGAAGTGTAGGGCTATCCAACGCCACCTTCCGTTGCGTAAAAGCTTATGTCTACAGAAAGATACGGGGTCAGGAAGAATCGCCATAGCCAGTTCCGCAAGTGGCACTCACCGATTTTGCGGTTCCGCAACGAGGGAGAAACGCAACAAACATGGGGTACCCTCGATGTAGGGGCCAATAATGAACTGACGCGTTGCGGTTAAAAAGGATGCGGCGGAAGTCAGAAGTCTGAAATTCGATCCTCAGTTATTTACGTCTGGCTTCCTCGTATTTACGAAAGGTGCGTAAGGGCTGCCACCGGTACGTACAGCCGCCATGCCATATCGACGTGTTAAAATTTGGCATACACGCCAAAATTAATTTTGCCCGACAGGCTCATGAAATATAATGTGTTCGCTTGGACTGTTTATATGTACTGAAAGCATAGCATCATTGACGATGGCTTGTGCGAAATTCGCACATTATGTAAAGTATAAATCGTGGACGTGCATAACGTGTACCAAAAAATGTGGATGCGGTGTATGTCATTCATCGTGAACGTGTACCCTCGTCCGGCGCACGCATTACATACACGTGTACGTAAGACAGGACAACAGCTATCTATGTATGAACTATCTCCTTATCTTAGCTTCTAATTTAATTTATAGAAGTGGGGATAAACAGTGTGCAGCGCATGCCTTTCACGTACTTAAATACATGTCTACCCTTAGGCGCTCTTATCTGACACTTTTCCGCATAATATGATAACTGCCTGTACATGTAAGTGGGTGCACACGGGTGTACACTCCGGGTGTACACGGCCGGTGTACACGCCGGGTGCACTTCGGTCTACTGCCACACGCTAAGGCGCTTTTGTATGCACTGTATGTGGTGGCGTGATCCACAACGTCGTTGTGGGTCACGCTACACTTCGGCCCACCGCCACGCTTAAGGCTCCGTGACTCCGCGACGCGAGCACGAGTTTAATTATATAATTCATTAATGTATTCCAGCAGCAAATTAATTAATTAAATAAACTCGTGCTCGCGTCGCGGAGTCACGGAGCACGTGTCTATTAATTAATTAATTAATGTGCACAAAATTAATTAATTAATTAACTAGCTTATTAATTAATTGGCGTGTCACGAGTTGAATACAAAATTTAAACTGATGAATTGGCGTCTCCGCATGTGCAGAGGACATGCATGGGGGTGCTAGTCCTCTTTAAGTGATTTGGAGAAAGATGATGGACATGGCCACGTGGGCCCATGGTCATGAATTTATTGATTAATTAATAGACACGTGACTGTGCAGGTCATAGAGGCCAACAAGCCCCATGCAGTGGGGAAGGAACGTGTTTTCAAACGAGGGCGGCATGCCAACCAAGACCCCTAGGGTCGCGACCATCACAAAGAGAACATAGAACTGTTTTGTAGATAGCTTTGACCGGTAGGATTGCGTGCACCCCTCCCTCCCTCCCTCCCTCCCTCCCTCCTCCCTCCCTCCCTCCCTCCCTCCCTCCTCCCTCCCTCCTCCCTCCCTCCCTCCTCCCTCCCTCCCTCCCTCCCTCCCTCCCTCCCTCCCTCCCTCCCTCCCTCCCTCCCTCCCTCCCTCCCTCCCTCCCTCCTCCTCCTCCCTCCTCCTCCTCCCTCCCTCCCTCCCTCCCTCCCTCCCTCCCTCCCTCCCTCTCCCTCCCTCCCTCCCTCCCTCCCTCCCTCCCTCCCTCCCTCCTCCCTCCCTCCCTCCCTCCCTCCCTCCCTCCCTCCCTCCCTCCCTCCATCCATCCATCCATCCACCCTAAACCCTCCCTCCCTCCCTCCCCTCCCTCCCTCCCTCCCTCCCTCCCTCCCTCCCTCCCTCCCTCCCTCCCTCCCTCCCTCCCTCCCTCCCTCCTCCCTCCCTCCCTCCCTCCTCCCTCCCTCCCTCCCTCCCTCCTCCCTCCCTCCCTCCCTCCCTCCCTCCCTCCCTCCCTCCCTCCTCCCTCCCTCCCTCCCTCCCTCCCTCCCTCCCTCCCTCCCTCCCTCCCTCCCTCCCTCCCTCCCTCCCTCCCTCCCTCCCTCCCTCCCTCCCTCCCTCCCTCCCTCCCTCCCTCCCTCCCTCCCTCCCTCCCTCCCTCCCTCCCTCCTCCCTCCCTCCCTCCATCCGGGTTAATGCTCCGTGATGTCCCAGTGGAAGCACGAGTTTAATTATATAATTAATTAATGTGGACATGTGTGTGCATGGGCAAAAGCTGGCTAACTCAATCAAAAGACGTGATAATAATTTAGTACTTAATAAGTTAATTAATAAGACATGTGCACCGTGTGTACAACAGGCATCAGTAATCACCGATAAGTAAACCAAGGCAACCACGATGTTAGATCATGGATCCAAGTCGACAAAGCTGCTGTCACGGTATCCTACATGTCCTAACCCCTGACACGCGGGAGGGGCACCGTGTTCCGTGGTGTCCCTGGAGCGTTCTCTGGGCAAGGCCTGGAAACAAAAGGCCGAGCATTGCGAAACAACTCCTCCACTTCAGACATCGTGGGTACCGGGAAAGCAAGGGGGCCCAACCTTTTGGTGTGGTAATAGACATTGTGACACAAGTTAAATAGCCCTGAATCCACAGAATTCACGAAGAGAGCGCGGCCCTTATGCCGAAACAAGGATACCACCATTACAAGGAAGGAGTACACATCATGGTCTCGCTGCGCTGTCACCACCCCTCCTGTCATGCCGGGCTGGTCCACTGTTGCAGTTAGCATATTGGTGATGCAATATGCTAAGCATATCATACCTGAAGTGGCCTTTCCAACGCCGTGCTAAACGCCTCATTTGGACAAGGAACTTGAGAGTTATCAAGTCCCGAAGTAATGCCGCCGGACGCTACAGCAGTACCAGGACTAAGGACACGTGAGGGACAGGGCACGTGGCAGTGTTGGGTGAACCATCACACGTTACGTATCACAGGACCGACTGTCACTAGGAGGTACTGTGGTCAATATTGGTTGATGGTACCAAGAATGTCACAGGACTTCAGGACTGGCAGTCCTGCAGGCCTGGGATGGACGGGTACTTGTCATGACGGATAAATCCAGAGCGTTACTGTCATTCATGGAAGGACAGACGTCCTGGATTGATGCAACCAAGGAAATTGACAGTGGCGGACCTGCCAAGGCGTGCAAGGCCTGGCAGCAATGGTGAGACCTAGAAAGGCTCGGACACAGCAGTGGCCAAGCGTCTTTTCCCAACACCGTCCGTGGGTGCTGCCGCCTCAGGCTAGTGACCACAGGGTAGTGAGGCAACTGTGGTAAAGGTTAAAAGCCGCTGGTTGAAACCATGGCTCCATTCATCACATCTTGGGAAGACCAGAAACTCACTGATCCGCGTTCATCTAAATCGTATTACAGTCTGGTCGACGGATATGTCGAATTCGGACTCTGAAGCTAGGACAAACACCTTTGCGCGTGCAGCAACGGTAGCGGCGTCCAGTCCAGTACCCGCAGGAGGGCACGAGGACTCGGGGAAGTGCGCCGAAATATTCGTGCGGTGTCGGCACCGGGCGAGTACGTCCGAGGAGCAGCCGAGCAGCTGCTGAGATTTCGCGAGGACCTCGCGGAAATCATCAGAAGGCTGCCAGCGTCTTGGCGGGCTGGCCACACAAACGCATTCGCGTTTGAGCAGGTGGTCACTCTGCTTTTGCAGATAATTGCCATAAGCCTCGGGGGTGCCCGAGAGATAAACGACCTTGTCGCCAATCTCCGCCTTGGGGACGACTACACCGGCGTGCCAAACGTGGTGCAGGTCGCCCGGGACAGGCGGGAGGCCATCGTTCGTGGCAGTACGCAGGCGTTGGTGGCAGAGTGCCAGAATCTGGCGCACTCTGTCTTAGAGTTGACCAGAGGCGCTGCTGATCGTGTCTTCATTACTCTTAATCCCTTCTCCATCTACACTAGTCGGGATACTCCACATTCTCGCCGAGAGTTAAACCAGCTAAGTTTGACTGTCGACGTGGTTGGCGGTCGAGAGGTCTCAGCCGACGACGCCTTCTACGACTTCGTAGATCAGCCAGCAGGGGCGGTAGTACAGCCGGCCCAGAGGCGTCACGAGGGCGACGGCTCTCAGGAGGGCCGTGAGCAGGCGCAGCGGGACGAGCTTAATCGCTACCACATTGACGACAACGTTGGTTTAGGTGAGGCCATTTGCTGAGGTGGGGGCGTTCTCGCTGGATACGTGATTACGCGTATGGTTTGAGGCTTCCGGTGGTTATTAGGCCTGTGCCTACTCACGACGACCAGGGGCAGCCATTGAATCCGGTGGAGGGACCGTTCCACGAGCCAGCACCTGCACCGGTTGCAGGAGAAGCTTCGTCTGAAAACGAGGCTTGAGGGGGTGGAGGATAGGTGGAGAGTTTGCTGTTTTCTTGTTGCAAAGTTGGTCGCAGCCATTGTATATAATGCCTAGGAGGGCAAGCCGGGGTGCGGCGACATTCGAGGAGCAACGGGAGCGAACGGCAGAGGAGGACATCGCCAGAGAGGAAGGGGAGGCGATGGAGGAGAGGGGCGTGGAGGCGCCAGCTGGGCAACCTATCCCAGAGATGGACCCCAGGCCGGGAGAACACACAAGCGGTGGCGTGATGGGCAAGCTGAGGCGGAGAAAGTCAAGCGTGCCAGGCGACCTACGGATGCAGTGGTGCTCACAACGCCTGGTGAGGAGGACGCCATCGTCACCCCAGGTGTGCGTGCTGCAAAGCAAGCTGCTGTTCACGATAGGGTGTCTGGTATGTTGCCCGAGCGTTTGGAGGCTAGGATTGACCCTCCCCAGGCACCACCAGTGCGTGTGGGGAGTGTGTTGCCTGGCACCCGTCCATTTTCTGATGCTGTGACAGTCATGAATGGGCAGAAAGCGCTCAACCCTCCCTGAAGCAAGACAACCTGGATAAATGGCTTGATGACATGAAGCTAGTTGTGGGCTCTGTCGCAGCAGGTGTGGATATTGTCAGGGTGTTTCACTCTTCCACCGCAAACAAGGGGTCGTCTGAAAGGGTCAATGACATGGCTAGGCATGCTCTGAAAGAGGGGCACACTTGGCTGCAGTTCCTGGATGACATCAAGGAGGAGTTTTCTGACAGGGTTCACAATCTCACCATGGAAAAGAAGAGAGAATTTGATGAGTTTGAGATCAAGGGTGAGGTGGCTGCTGAGCTGGCCAGGTTTGAGTTGATCGTGGAGGCAGGCAAGAAGCAGGGCTTCAGTGTGACAGTCAGGGCAGCAGCAGACCACTTCTTTGATAAGATGGGCTTGTCAGAGGAAGGTAGGGCTACTGCTAGGCAGCTCTGTGATCTCACTGATGGCACCTGGGGGGCTCTGAAGCGTGTGATACTAAACTTCAGGACCCGGGTCCCTACCTGCAAGGGTATCAGTTCTCAGGGAGGGTCAGCGTCTCAGGCTAGCCAGGGCAAGAACCGTACCCCATCTGGGACACGGTATGGTAGCAGGAGAAGGAAGCAGGCCCAGAAGGAGCAGAACCAGGGTGGTGGAGGGGTCAGCAGGGGAACCAGAATCAGGGGAACCAGTCTGGCAACCGTAACAGCCATCAGCAGGGTAAGGGTGGTGGCCAGGGGCAGAATAACAATCAGGCCTCAGGCAACCAGAACAAGCAGGACAGCAAGGCCCCAGGGGGAGGGTCTGGCAAGAGCAAGTGTTTTGCTTGTGGCAAGGAAGGTCACTGGAAGAGGGATTGCCCAAACAAGAAGAAGGGGCAGTCTGATCAGAAGTGACTAGTGAAGCAGTCCCGTGTACATAGTGAGACACCCTGTGGGGACACAGCTTCACATGTAAATAAATCTGGGCAGGGTGCCACCTCTGATCAGCACCAGGGGTGTACTGATGTTCTCATTCCACAAGATTGCATGCATGCTGCAGCACAACAATCCCCTCAACTGTCAACAGGTGGAGGGTCCCCAGACAGGGTTGGCTCTGGGAGCCTAGATGCTCTGCTGGGAGGGTCTGCTGGGTCCTCTGGATCCAAGATGCAGAAGGTGGATGTTGCGTCCTCACACGCAGGGCCCGTCCAGGCGTCTTCCCAGGTGCGTAATCTGGCTAGGCAACTGAGCTACACGGATGCTGGACGCAGGCTGCACAATATCTTTGGTCACACAGCCATGGCTGAGATGTTTGGTTGGAAGATTGGAGATGAGCCACTGAGGGAAGCATGCAGGGCTGCAGCTGAGCAATGTGCTTGTAAGGAGAATGCTGCCAAGAAGCCAAGGTCCCATGCTAGGGAGCCTGCCAGGGAGAAGGGGGACATCCAGGTAGACGTCCAGCATATCAGGGGCTTATACATTTTGGTGGCAGTGGACAGATTTAGCAGGTACAGGCTGCTCCAGATTCTGCCAGATATGAAGGGGAATACCCTGCTGCTGGGCTTGCAGACTCTCTTACCAGGCTTTGGGGTGTACAAGACAGTACAGGCTGATATTCAGTTTGAGTGCCTACTGTCACAGCAGGAGCAACTGCCATGCAAGCTGCTGGTCACGCCCAGGGAGAGCCATGGACAGCAAGGTGCTGTGGAGAGATCCATCAGGGAGGTCAAGACCGTAGTGCTGGCAGAACCTAAGGTGCCACTGGTAGCATCTGCTTTGGAGAGGGCAGTGTGGACCAGGCAGGTGGAAGAACAGTTGAACCTCAGAATAAACTACTATTATGACGGGGTGGCTGTCAATCCTGTAGCACTGCAGTTTGGATGCTAGCCCAGGAAGTGGTCCAGGCATGCTTGAGGAAAGCAGACAGGGTGTTTGCTCAGTTGAGACGCAAGGATAGGGGCTGGAATGTGCTGAGGCCTCAGGTGGGGCTGAAGGTCAGAATGTGGAAGGAGCCATCAATGCAGGGCAAGAGGGGCAAGTGGCAGAACGGGGTGGTGACCTGTGTGGAAGATGCCAATCGTTCCTGCCTTGTGGCCTTGGAGAGTAATCCCAGGCATGTTTACAGGTTGAGCTGGGCCAACGTCAAGGAACGCAAGCCACATGCAATCTGGCCTGCAGACGGGCCTGGACCCCAGTGTTGGCTGGAGGGCCAGGTTAAGGACCAGGTAGTTGATGTGCCTGTCACTGACGTGGGAGGTGGCTATCCCTCTGATGATGATGAGGTGCAGGAGGCAACTGCATCACCTGTGGTGGAGCCAACGGGGGCTGGGCCTGCACCAGGGTCCAAGAGGCCACTCATGGCAGACATTGTCCGGTCGCTCATGTTCAACAAGCACAAGGATCCCAAGGTATCTAAGTTGACTGAATGGGGTTCTTGCTGGGCTGCTACCCTAGAAGTGGATACTAACTCAGAGGTGTCTATCATCAGGGTGGAGGATGCTCAGGGCCTGAAGGTGAATAAGGCTGGCTGCAGGGCAGTGAGTGACTTTACGGGCACTGTAACAATGAAGATCCTAGGGGAAGTGACTGTGCCTATCCTGGGTGTCCCCACTGCGTTCTGTGTGGTGGAAGGGTACCAGGGGCCTGCCATTTTGGGCCAGAATTTCTTGTGCATGCCAGGAGTGACTCTGTCAGCAGATGAGCTTGCACTAGAAGGTCATGGCAGTTTGCCCCTCCAGAGATATCACTACTCCAAGGGTCTAGCTGTGGCAGTCAAGGCTGTGAAGGGGCAGCAGAGTGTGGGGCCTGAAGGCAAGGAGCCCATTGCTGAGGACTTGTTGATCATCCCAACCACCCTAGATCCACGGGACTTGGGGGTGCACAAGTACCAGATTGCTGGTCACAGTCCTATTTCCTGGCACCAGTTGGTAGAGTTGATGCAAAGCCCCAAGATGGCTAAGGCATGGATTCTAGGGTTTGTCTCCAGTGGGCATGACTGGATAGTGTCTAACTGTGCTGAGCCTGTGGATGAGTTGCCCAGGGAGCATCAGTTGCTAAGGCTCTTGTTTGTGCTCAAGCTGAAGGAGATAGACGGTGTGCAGGTGCCACATGTGAGGCCAGTTGTGACTGAGTACCATGGCACGGGGGAGCTGACAGATGAGGAGTTGTATACGCCTGGGATGCTGCATGATACCTGGAGGATTGTTCTGTGTATATATCTGTCTTTCCTGGTCAAGGGCATTGCGTACAGCTCTGTGCTGATTGATTTCAAGAGGGCTTTTCTTAAAGGTGATGTGGAGCAGGCCAAGGAGACGTGGCGTGATATCCCTCCCTTCTTTGTAACAGTGCCCAAGGTGTGGAGAGCAGAGATCAAGTCAAAATATCTCAGAATACTCAAGGGTTTGGAGGGTCTCAGGTCCAGCCCTATCATCTGGAGAAAGAGCCTGGAAAAGTTTCTGAAAACTCACTGTGGCTTTACTGTGTCTCCAGTTGATCCTTGCTTGTTCCAGAGTACTCATGAAGGGTTGCCTGTGTTTGCATCTCTGCATGGAGATGACCTGCACCTTTTAGGGCCTCCTGAGTGGGTGGATTCAGTACTGTCCAAGATCCAGAAGAGGTTTGAGTTAGGAAAGGTCCAGCACATGAAGCAGGATGAGCCCATGGTGTTTTGTGGAATGCAGGCCACGCTGATCAAGAGGGCAGGTACTTGGTTTATCAAGATGGAGGGTGGCAACAACTATCCTCAGCAGATCATTGATGCCCTCCAGCAGCCCATTACCCAGGCCAGGTGTGCCACAATCAGGGGAATGTTGGCTTGGCTAGCTAGCATTTGTGCCCCAGATTTGTTGGTGCTGAGTAGGCTCACAGATGCTCAGCTGGTTGAGGTAGGGGCAGAGCAGGTGGTTGAGTCTGTCAGGAGCTCACCTCCACTCATACTGGCAGCTGTGGACTTGTACAAACCACTCAACATGGTGCTTTTTGTGGACAGTTCCATGGACAGCAGGAAGGTGACGGATGTCAGGGGTAGGGCAGCAGCACTCATTACACTACAACAGGAGCACACTTCTCTGGTCAGCTGGTACAGTAGGTTACAGAACAGGGTGACGCCCAGCAGTGACATTGCTGAGTGCAGGGCAATATGTGAGGGGCTACACACTGCTCTTTACCTCAGGGAGTTATTCTACCAGCTCTGTCAGGTAGCTTCCTGTAGCTTGCAGCTGCACACACTGGTCAAGACAGACAGCATGGGCATGGTGCAGTTTGTGCACAGACAGCTCGCCAGGAGCAGGGATCTGGATTATTTGTTGCTGAAGGAGATGTCTTACCTTGCTCATCTTGAACATGTGCCTGGTGTTGACAACCCAGCAGACGCCCTCACCAAGCTGGAGAGCAAGGCTGAGCTACAATACCCTGTGCTCAAAGGGCTCATGTACCCCTTTTCTGGTGGGACTTGAAGTCCAGCCTTTGCCAGTTGGTGGCTGACCAGTGCTGTTGTCCCCAGGGGGGAGGGCAACAGGTAGCCTACCTGTCACCAAGCAGGTAGAAGGCTCAACAGGAGCAAGCTCTTCCTGTAAAGGATTAGCACAGTGGGATGCCTTTGGCCTCGGGCAGTTAGGCCATGACAGGGCAGGCCATGTTGAGAGTTCTTCCAGGTTGTTTGTATATATCTCTCTTGTTTAGTTTTCTTTAGCTGTGAATAAGTGACAACCTTGGATATTATGGTGTTGTAACCTGACAGTTGGGCCTTGCTGGTGCAGGCTGGTCCACTGGGAACACTCAACATTGGTTTTGGTGGATATTCTATAATAAACCATAATCATGTTGTATGCCAATCTCTCTTGTTGTCTGTCATGTGACCAGGTTAAGTTTAACCTGGGGTTCTGGGGTAGGGTTCGATTCCCTAGTTGAGCCACAGCCTGGTATGTATGACTCCTGGGCTTTAACACCCAGTGATGACATGGGCTCCCCATCAAGCAGTGGCACAGTGGTGTTGAAGTGGTTTCCATTGGTGAACATTTGGATGGATGATGCCTGGAACGCTCGGGGCGGGCGCCATGAAACGGGCGCCAGTGATAACTGGGAAGACCAGGAACTCACTGTAATACGTTTCCTGTAGTCAGGGCCTCTCATTCAGATATCCAGGATATGTTGCCTAAGGAATATTCAATATCCTCCTTTAAGCCCAAGCCAAGGTACAGTTGCAAAAGAAAGGGTTGGGGATGACCTGCAGGTCAAGTTAATGATCAGATGGCAGGGTTGAACCATAGATCCCTAAAAGAGGATACCATTAAGGTGGCAAAAGGGGTGCTCATGAGGCTTATTATAAGTCCAGGGTAACCAGGTGTCCATTTCACAAGGCAGCAAGGAATGGGTTGGTCATGGTGTGAAGCTTGCAGCTCCAAAACAAGAAAGGGTTGGAGTTAGCATATTGGTGATGCAATATGCTAAGCATATCATACTTGAAGTGGCCTTTCCAACGCCGTGCTAAACGCCTCATTTGGACAAGGAACTTGAGAGTTATCAAGTCCCGAAGTAATGCCGCCGGACGCTACAGCAGTACCAGGACTAAGGACACGTGAGGGACAGGGCACGTGGCAGTGTTGGGTGAACCATCACACGTTACGTGTCACAGGACCGACTGTCACTAGGAGGTACTGTGGTCAATATTGGTTGATGGTACCAAGAATGTCACAGGACTTCAGGACTGGCAGTCCTGCAGGCCTGGGATGGACGGGTACTTGTCATGACGGATAAATCCAGAGCGTTACTGTCATTCATGGAAGGACAGACGTCCTGGATTGATGCAACCAAGGAAATTGACAGTGGCGGACCTGCCAAGGCGTGCAAGGCCTGGCAGCAATGGTGAGACCTAGAAAGGCTCGGACACAGCAGTGGCCAAGCGTCTTTTCCCAACACCGTACGTGGGTGCTGCCGCCTCAGGCTAGTGACCACGGGGTAGTGAGGCAACTGTGGTAAAGGTTAAAAGCCGCTGGTTGAAACCATGGCTCCATTCATCACATCTTGGGAAGACCAGAAACTCACTGATCCGCGTTCATCTAAATGTTGCGGGATGCCACCGAGGCTGACGATCCTTACCAGCCTGATGCGTGAAAATCCGTTCCCCCCCTCTTGTCGCCAGGCCGAGATCTGCAATACGGATTATCGGATGTGCACTTCCTGGCGCCATGGTGTAGAGAAAATTATCGAGCTTGACGTCATTGTGTATAATGTTAACGGCGTGCAAGCCAGCCAATGCCTTTGCACAGTCTGCAAGGACGCTGGGTGAGCAAACTTCGAAAACACGCTGATTTTCCGGGGCATCACGGGCAGCATGCAAGTCACCACTCATTCTCTCCATGACAATACCACCTACTTCACCGCACGTGGACCAGAGCCCTTCTACTGCAGGGCAGACCTGCGGGCCAGCTATAGACATGAAACCGGCCTCCTTGGCCACTGCCACAACGGCGGTTATAACAGCCTCCTGGTAGTTCACCAGCAGCGTGTCTCGTCGAAGGCTTGCCAGCTTTACCACTAGCGTAGCCTCGCCACCTGGTGCACTCGAGCTAGCAGGGATAGCGTATAACGTGCCATGAGCACCTTTTCCTATCCGGTCACCTGACAATTTCACTGCGATGACATGCGTCAACTTGCTAGCGCTGTGAGAAACCTTTTGATCATAATTCGTCAGCCGCTGCAATGCAATGCTCCAATCCGACGGTGCATTGGTTTGCAGCTCAACGTCCCTGCGAGCGTGCGAGTCCGCGGCGTTGAACACACGCGACACCCTATGCAAAGCGGTGCATGTACGCAGTCTGTAAGTCCGTGAATTAAAAAGCCTGTCTCGCCCTTAATGCCGACAGGGTTCCCGGCGACAGGTCCTGTCTGTTGGTCGACATTTTTCTTTTGCAGCTGGCCATTGTAGGTAGGTATGAATGATCTCGATGCTGTCAATTACGATGATACACGAGGTAGTCTATACCTAGGATCGAGAGCTTCTTCTTGTATGGCAATGCCGGCTGGGCGATGACGGTGACGGCCGTCACCGTCATCGCCCTCGACGGGCGTGATGAAAAGTACCTGGTTGATAGGCGGCAGCTATTCACAATATAGGCCGTTTTTTATTACTCCGAATAAAGAGTTAAGAGGTTGGCCCTCGGCAGGGCGATGACGGGGCGCTGACGGGGCGATGACGGGGCGATGACGGGGCGTTCACGCGCGTGATGAATACAACCTGTTTGATAGGCAGCGGCTATTGGTAATATACTTTGTTGATTAAGAGAAGAGTTTAGATGTTGGCCCGTCAAGGGCGATGACGGTGACGAGCGTCACCGTCATCGCCCTCGACGGGCGTGATGAAAAGCCCATGTTTTATATGCGGTAGCTATTGGTAGTCCGTAGTATATAGGTCGTTGACTATCACTCCGAATAAAGAGTTAACAGGTTAAGTGTCGGCGCTTGCATACTGTACATATGTTTAATGTAGTGGCGTGATCCACAACGTCGTTGTGGGTCACGCTACACTTCGGCCCACCGCCACGCTCAAGTGTCGGCGCTTGCATACTGTACATATGTTATGTAGTGGCGTGATCCACAACGTCGTTGTGGGTCACGCCACTACATACAGTGCATACAGTGCCTTAGCGTGTGGCAGTAGACCGAAGTGCACCCGGCGTGTACACCCGTGTACACCCGGAGTGTACACCCGTGTGCACCCACTTCGTTGTGGGTCACGCCACTACATACAGTGCATACAGTGCCTTAGCGTGTGGCAGTAGACCGAAGTGCACCCGGCGTGTACACCCGTGTACACCCGGAGTGTACACCCGTGTGCACCCACTTACACTTGTACATGTACAGGCAGTGCCGAGCGCCGAGCAGCCGACTTTCAGGTGAACCGCCCAAAGCAATTGAACATAATGCATGGAGCGATAATGTACGCCCAAAACCAAAACCTAGAGGAAGCATTTTCGCGCACAAGCGCGAATATATAAAACATCAAATATTGCCTGATACTGAATTCATTATCTACTTAGTCATACCACCAAAAAAAAAATACCACGCGGGTTGTCAGACAGACATACCAGTACATACATTGTAATGGCGTCTGTAGAGCCACCAGATCCTGCGAAGGAGCTAAATCGCAAACTCAAGGCCAACGCCCGGCGAGCTACGTACGTGGCTAAGCGGATTAAAGAAATGGGCAAAGACGCCTGGCTGGAGCAGCGCAGAGAAGCCCGGAAGAATGAGTACGCAGCAGAATCGGCTGCTGTGAAGGCCGAGGAGCCGTGGGCAGTAGCGAAGCGGGATTGCGATAACGCCCAGCGGCGCTTCTTGTACCGCAACAAAGAAGTGGTGGAGACGCTGTGCAGGCAACGAGCCGCCTTGTCACCCATGGATTCGGTTGCGCATGAGGCCCAAATTGCTCTTGGGACGAGCGGCTTATTTAGGACATCAGGTCTTGTGATGCCATCAGAACTGGCCCTGCTTCGTGAAATGTCTCAGCCTGGAAATACGGTCTATGAGCCGATCTTCAACGCGGTAACTTACAACAAGAAAACTCGCGTATTCGTGACAAATTCTGGTGACAAGCACCGATGGATGGGCTTCGTGCCCTTCGATCAGGGTGACCCGGCGCGTAGGATCGCAAATCGTCTGGTGCGTGTCCTGATGGGCCCGGACGGCAAGCATTTCCCAGTGAAGGGCTACTTTCTGTGGAGCAAGGCGGGATGCGAAGAGCAGCCCGCCCATTCGGACTACACGCGATACCCGGGAGCATGGGATGTGAACTACCCCGTGTCGGTCATAGTGGCCCCCTTCGCTGGCACATCGTTTGTGTACTGGGAGAACAGTATACTGTACCCAGGCCTGGACAACATGAGCTCCCGCCCTGACGTCAAGAAGAAGACGTTAGTGTTGGAGGCCGGCGATGTCTTGGTGTGGCACGGGGCGCTTGTGCACGCGGGAGCGGCGTACAAGGAAAGGGATAACTTTCGTTTTTTCTTCTACGTCCCGGCACAGGGTGAGAAGGGGCTCGTGCAGGACGCGGTGAACCCCATCCTCGTTTAGGATTGGCTAGTGTCATGCACTTGTTGTACGGTCCTGGCTGACTGCTACATGTCAGAACAATATACAAGCATCCTGCATTGAGTAGGATACAACATATACCTGTCCACACAGTGTTTGGTTGGACACTGATTACACGTGACCTGCTGAGCAAATAGTGTCCGTGGGCTTTGGTTTTCCTGCTGCTGTAATAAATAAAGCTTAAGTCCTCCAAGTGTTCTAAATTTAATGTTTCTACGTGGTCAATAGCAAGGAGCAAGTAGGATGCATTGCGGGGTTGAGTTGAAATTGATACAACAATAGATCGAGAATGTTGTTATAGCATGGTAAGGGAGACAACTATTAAGTGAGACAACCTTGTACATGGGTTGTATCACTTACTGCATAGAATAGACAACTATATATTAAAAAATATAATTACTTGGAGCAGATTGAAGGCACCTACACATAACCACAGCTAAAGCCAACATGAGATACCACGACAAAACTACAAGCCAGGACAACTATATATTGTAAACAATATGTAGGGAATAGTAAATACTTTGATGTTTTCAGTGAGGAGTTTTTGAATGGGTATTGGGTACCTTAGGCATTCGTATGGCAAGGTAGGGAAACTTGAGTCTGTTTTTAGGGTAGTGCAATGTGGTAGTTTGTTTGCTGGGCCACTAAAACCCCTTGAGTGTGACCTTCATGAATCCAGGGTAGGGTAAGGGTTGGTTAGGGTATGTACATAGTGGTGGGTATTGTAAGGTAGGTCTTGAGCTCCTTGAGTGTGACCTTCATGAATCCAGGGTAGGGTCAGGGTTGTAACTATAGAGATACTCACTTAAAAGACTGTGACATTCAAGAAACCAGGGTATGGAAATGCGTGTTGTTTGGGGTTGTTTGACTGGCGTACATTACCATAGTTGTCTAACTTATTAGTGGCACGGGATGATGTTATTGCTACTACTACTATAGTAATACTCCTAAATTATTGTCATGTGTATAGGGTTTGGGTCTGGTGGTGTGCCCTTTGGCATCCGGGGTGCATGTACATTTACATGAGTGAGCATTTGCATGGTACATTTGCATGGTGAATGCACTGGACATTTATTAAAAAGGAGGAAATAAACTGAATAGCCGTTGAGTGGAAATGGCTATGGACATGAATCCAAAACCACATTGTTGGCATTGCAACATGTATGCTGTGCTGCAGCACTATGTTCTGTTTAGGACATCAAACAGCATTACATCAGAATAAGACATCAAAAGTGTGTCATGACAGGATCTCTCTCCTCACATTGAGGATAGACAGTTGTACAAGTATGGCACGGGCCTCAGGCACCAAACACCAGCCACTTGAGGGCATAGTTGAAATCCGTCTGCTTGGTAAGGGTGTCATGCACAGCCTCCTCGCCCTCCTCCTCCGGGTCCCACAGGACGTTGAACGACCAGCCTGCCGTTGTCTTCTTGGGCAGCGGCTCGACACGGACCGAGTTGCGTGGCGGTGTGTTGACGATGGTACCGTAGTACCACTTCCAGTAGGGCTTGCCGTCATCCCCCTCCACATCCCACAGCTGGCAGATGCGCCTGCCAACCATGGACTCAGGGGTCAGCTGAGAGAGGTGCAACACCTGGGCGGCCAGCAGCTCGGACGCCACAGGTGGGTCGATCTTCTTATCCTGCATGCGCTTGTACGCACCCTCCTTGTACGCATGCGGGTCGTCCTTGTTGGCATGCGGGTCCCACTTGATGATGACGCGAGCCTTCTTCGTGGGTGACGCCTTCTTCTTGGGCGACGCCTTGGAGGAGGTGGCGGGGCCCGCCTTGGTGGTGGTGAGGCCAGCCTTGGTGGTGGCGGGGCCCGCCTTGGTCGTGGTGGGGCCCGCCTTGGTGACGGTGGGGCCCGCCTTGGTGACGGTGGGGCCCGCCTTGGTGACGGTGGGGCCCGCCTTGGTGACGGTGGGGCCCGCCTTGGTGACGGTGGGCGCCGAGTGAACCGGTGGGAGCACGTCTGTCTCGTCAATGAACGGTGCCACCTCCTCGGAATCCTCGAACGTTGACAGGCGTTTCATTTCGTACCGCCTCTTGAATGGCACCTGCACCTTGTCACCATGATGTGTCACAGTGGGGGGGGATGGCTCGTCGTCGTCCTCGTCGTCGCAGAGGTCGTCCTCGTCGTAGTCCTCGTCACTGTCCTCGGCATATGACACCTGCACGCAGTGAGGTGAGGTAAAGCAGCAGCAATGATGATGTCTGTCATGCGTGTACGGGCAAGAAAACCAGCACGGAGACTGTGTACGCTGGACTAGGGAACCCCATGCATACTAAAATGGGTCACAAAAGTACCGCTACCTTAAGGGTTACACACTCACAACTCCTACATTGCAAACAATAACAAGCAAGGGACAATCTGACAAGCATGGACATACCTTCTTGCGAGCCGCACGCGTGCGCTTGCGTGGGGGCACGGCAGCTTCGCCATCTGGGCGGGCATTGGAGGTGGTCGCGGCCTCCACCACAGGGGTCGGGACAGCTGGCGCCGTCTTTGTGTTGTTGGTGGATGAGCCCGCACGCCCCCTCTGCTTCTTGGTGGGCGGGCCACCTTGGGCAGCATTGTGGGCGGCCAGCGTCTTCTTGCTGCCCCATACGCGGCACTCCTCGGGGGGTTGTAGCCCACCACCCCCCTCTCAACTGCTGCATCTGACGCAGGGGGGGGGGGGCAACCCAGTTGGGGTCGACCTCGAAAACGGTGCCTTCAGCGGGCATGGAATCTGGACCGGGCGTGTTGGCCAGGGGCACCCGCAAGGAAGCAGCCTCAACCTGTTACATACATACAAGGCAAACACACACACACACGGTGCGAGGCAGGCCAACACGCAAAAAGTCAGCTAAAGGGATTGTGCGGACAGGACAAGTATCAGTTGGTTTGCCAAGTTGGCGAAGTCAGCCAGTGGTCCACACATTGCAAAGGCACACCAGCTGAGTTCTTTTGACATGGTGTCAGAGGATTGATGAAAATGCTCGACTACGCGAGTTATTAGCAGCCTGACTTACCGCATCAGCGTTGGGAGTGACCGCCAGTTCCTCGTCAGTTGGGCGTGGGACCTCGTATTTCGTGAAGCCCTCGGGGCAGACGAGTGCGTCGCGCTTCGGATCCCGCTGGAGGCTGACGGCACAGCCGGTCTGCGTCCAGCCCTTCATGATGGTCAGCCTGCCCTCAGGCCCGCAGAGGCGGATCCAGGCGATAGCCACGGCATTCTGGATGATGATCCGCGTCTCGGAGGCGTTGGGCGGGTCAAGCCCATCGCGGGCCCTCGCGTCCATTATGCGGGTGACCGCCGCGTCAAACCAGCGCTTGAACACGGCATTGATGCAGCAGTCATTTGGCTGCCACAAGTGGGTCATGTTGCCCGGCCCATGCCACGGCACCACCCCCATATCCCGGAGGGCTTTCCGAAAGGCGTCGGAGACCTGCATGCACCGATCCACCGCAGCACCAAAACACCCAGGCATTGGAAACGACACATAAAAAAAAGAGAATATTAGTCTCCGGCATCATCATCACCACATGCCTTGCAGCCAACATGCACATGCACTGAAACGAAACAAGCCAAAGAAAATTGGGGTAATAAGGAAGGAAACACATGCCCACCTGAACAGCGAGGTTGTCCAAGAACAAGAGGACGTCACGCTTGCCGTACTTGGCGTAGAACTTCTTCAAAAAGGCTTCAAACAGTTGCAACCACACCTCCGGGGCGTGGTCGCTGAACCAGGCGGAGGCCTGAAAGGTGACAACCGCCTCAGGCATGTACTGGTTGGTCTCGTAAGCCATACGAGCCACGTTCTTACCCGCGCCGGGGAAGATGATGAGGGGGGGGGCATGTCAGCCAGCCAGTTCTCGTCAAAGGGGGAGTGGGGGGCGGTGGTCAGGCAAACGGTAACTGCCCGGTGCTTGAAATCCACCTTCTTGGTGCCCATGTTCACGTGGGACGCCCCTTTCTCCGCGAAGCACTTGCCCTTCATGTTCCTCAAGGCAAGGCCCACCTGGTCCATGTTAAACCGAAACGTGCCGGTAGCGGGGCCGATGGGGAAACGCCCCCAATATGGGTCCCTGAGCGCCCTCAAGCCGCTGTTCAAACCGGCGACGATGAGCCCGGAATGAAACTGCTGCAACGCGGGCAACGCCTCCTCCATGGTGACATTGCGGTGGTTGCTCGCCACCCGCGTGACAAGGCCCCGTCGGCACGCGAACTCGCGGGCCCACGAGTCGGAGTACGCAAAGCCCATCCCCGCGGTCGGGTAATGTTTAGCCATCAAGATCTTGGCCTGTGCTTTGACGACGCTGCAATACGATTGGGAAAAACAGGCACGCAAGCAATGAGAGGGCGACAATCAGCAAGCTTTTGCGCTCCTTCGAATGTTCACCAAATACACATGCCGCAGTTTAAAGACAGAAACTACCCATCAGTGTTTTCAGCAAAACGAAGAACAAGGAAAGCATGCAAACTTACGCAAGCACAGGGGCTCTCTTCTGGCTGACGATCCAGTCCCTCAAATCCGCCTCCATTAATGGAAAGCGGCCTTCTCGTTGTTTGCCGGGCACCAACCCTCGGCCCGAGTGGTTTTTCAGGTTTGGGTCATCAGCCATGGCACGGATCTTCGCCTTCGTCTCAGATTCCAGCCACCGGCAGACGGTCGAAGTGCTCACTCCATATTGCTTGGCGACGGCCGACGGCGTGGTAGTTCCCTGTTCGATACACGTGACTGCGACAACTTTCTGCTTCGCGCTCACGAGCGTGACCAGCTTTGTGTTGGGTGGCTCCAGGATGGGCGCCGCCTTGTCGTCAGCGGTGGGCAAAACATTGTCACTCTTGGCCGGAACGCGCGCGCACAGCTGCGGCTGTCTCCGCCGTGGTTTAGCCCCACTTTCTTTGCCTGTGAAGTTAGTCATGGGGCGTGGCTATGGCGCCAGCCCTCGTGGTGGGCACACGTGTACAGTATGGATGGTGCGCACACTTGGGTTGTGCGCAGGTCAGGTTGGTGGTGGATGTGCCACAGGACGACCGATGCTCTTTTTTATATGCAAATTTGGGCGCCAAACTCAATTTGCACCGACTTTGCCAGATATTTGCCGACCTACACGTGGCTGAGTTGACGTTTCGCGGGCATCGGACGCGCGGGTTAGTCAGTGTTGCGAATCTGACCATTCGCAAATCGGCGTCGGGCCTGGATCTGGCGCCTCGCAATTTGAAATTGCCGTCTCATTAGGTACGCAATCTACCGACTTGCGTACATAAGTAGCACTGTAGGACGGCGCAAGGGCGCAAGTGCGCACTTGTCGCGCCTCGCAATTTGAAAATTGCCGTCTCATTAGGTACGCAATCTACCGACTTGCGTACATAAGGAGTACTGTAGGACGGCGCAAGGGGGCCAGTGCGCAACTTGTCGCGCCTCTTCACCGTGTACACCCGGCATGTATACCCGGAGTGTACACCCGGAGTGTACACCCGTGTGCACCCGGGAGTGCAGACCGAAGTGCATGGAGCGTGACCCACAACGACGTTGTGGGTCACGCTACACTTCGGCCCACCGCCACGCTCAAGTGTCGGCGCTTGCATACTGTACATATGTTATGTAGTGGCGTGATCCACAACGTCGTTGTGGGTCACGCCACTACATACAGTGCATACAGGGCCTTAGCGTGTGGCAGTAGACCGAAGTGCACCCGGCGTGTACACCGGTGTACACCCGGAGTGTACACCCGTGTGCACCCACTTACAGGCGGACTTGAGGATGAATTACCATCCTTGAAAAAATGATGTTTTGACGTACATAGGTGGTCGGAAAGTTGCACGAACGGCAGCGATGGCAGACGGCTTGGCTACGTCGGCGGAGAAAGTGAAGGACACACTGGCCACCATGCGCTCGACATTGCGTGAGCCGGTAAGTACAGTAGACGGTTACGCAGTTGGCGGGTATAATTTCATGTTACGCGGCTGGGCATATTACGGAGACAAGGTCCTTGTCCCTGGCGTTATGCAGGCAGGTGATGCGTGGCCGGGCGCCATGCCCTTTTTGTTTTTTTTGGGCCAACATGCACCTGATGCTTTTCGGCGGTTGTTGACAACCCAATCTGGTGGCTGGCATCCATGCTTTGGACGTACGCGGGCCGGGATGCACGTGCACGGAGCGCAGGTGAACAATTGCAAGACACCGAATGACTTCGTCAGTCTGTCCAGAGATTTTGAGGGCTCTCCCGTTGAGAGGCTCGTCGTTACCTTACACACGAAACAGGAGTTACACAGGCGCAAGGATGACCTGAAGAAGCTGGCTGGCGATACGTGGGACGTCAACGCATGCACGGCCGCCGTAAGGTTTTCCCTGTAATGTAGCTACAATGTTGTTGCTTTCTGTTGGATGCATTGCAGGTAGAATGCTAGGCCTTGAACCAACCGGCCGAGGCACATGGGTGACGTCTCTGAATTTGTGGCATGGGGTGTTCCTGGTTTCATGCTGCTTCAATGTACATGGATGCCGTTTGTACGCAGCATCGACGACTGAATGAGCACCAGAATAAGCGCGCTGCAAAGGTGTGGCCTGTCAAGAGTGAGCGCGATGCAAACCTGCGGAAGCTTGGAGCCTCAACATCGTCTGCTGATGAGCAGAAAGAGGCTGAAGGTGCAGCGCCGGTTGCGTCTGGGGGTAATACACGGCAACCAGCGACGCAGGGTCAGCTCGCAGTCCTTCCCCCGCCCCTAACCTCCGCCTCCCCCCCAATGCCGTCCTTGGCTCTCTCAGGGGGCTTATCAAGCCTCCCACATGCGGACAGTGCTGCCCGTGCTGGCTACGAGGTAGCAAATGAGGCGCAACATCTGCTTCGAGCTGCGCTAGAGGCTTTGCAAGGCGTGACAGCAAGTGCGGCGCCAATCCTTAAAGACCCCGTTGCCGCGGGTAATCTGGCGCAGGCAGTCGTGACCAACCAGATACTCGCGCAGGTAGGGCTCCTGTTATTTTGCACTGAGTTTACCTGTTTATCGGGTTGTTTGTTGTGTTCAAGCAGTAACGTCTCATCTGAGCATCTCCATTGTTAGGATGTCCACGGCCTTGGCACACCGGGCTTATTTACAGCAATAATCTGCCTGGTGATGTGTGTGATCGGCACTGTGTGTTGCAGCTCATGCGCGTGGCATCAGCAGCCAATCGGGGCAGCGGGGACGAGGCCGCCACGGCGGTGGTGGGCGGGGGCAGCGGGGACGAGGCCGCCACGCCGGTGGTCACTGGGCGGGGGCAGCGCCGGGGTGGTCCCACGCGGAATGGGGTCATTTTTGGCGCATTTTGCAAGAAAAAAACGCTAGTTTCAATCGTCCGATATCTTTTTTTCGCGCGAATTTGGCGTCCGATCGCGTATTTTCGAGCTAATTTGGTGTCATAATGCTTAATTCATGTCAATTTGAGCGTACATTCCACATCGAGAGGCTTGAAAGTTAGTAATTCATGTAAATTTTACGTGGAGAGACTCGACATCATCCTAACCTTTGTATTAACCATAGGACGAGCATTGCCAGCGCATGTCCAAGTGCTAACTTTCCCTCACACTTTCGAGGGCCTCTTCCGTAATTTCGCTTCCGCGATCTGCTGTTCCGTTTTCGAGTTCCTCCTCTTCTTATCGATCTCCTTTGCAGGCGCCCAGACTTCCACATCCTTCCAGCTCTTGCCATCCGTCAGCTTTACCACCTTCATCGCGTAGTCCAGCGGCATCCACCACAACTTGTTCTTCAACTTCCCTCCCTTCTCCCCCTCAGCGAAAAACTTAAATGCGACGTCCCTCCACTTGGTGTCGTATCCAGACACCTGCCCATAAAGCATGACGTCTTCTAGCTTGGCATACATTGGCGTAGCCGTATCCTTGTTCCCTGCTTGCATAATGGCTAAAGTCCACCCATCACACCAAAAGGCCTCTGGTGCTCCGAACCCCATTTCCCCGTCCATAAGTCTCATTTCCAACGTGGGCTTGTCATCATCCTCATCGCCCGCCTGACTGTCTTCCGCCCCCTTAGGCTCCTCCCGTCCGGAAGTGTCAGCATGTACAGCCGCTGGTCCGAAGCCCACCGCCACATTAGCCAAGCGAAGTAACTGCTCCACATCCTCATTACCTGCGAGCAAACCGATCATGCCATCAACGCATGACTAAAATCGAGTTAGTAGAAATCGGACTGCCAACCGTGAAAAATCAAAACACTCTACATACCAGAATTCACTCGCAGATTTTTTCTTACCCTTTTTGGCCTTTTCCTTCGACCTCTGCTCGCAGGTAGACCCCGTCTGGGGGTGGGGGGCAGGCGCCGGGGCGGGTTTGGCGGGCTCGGCAACCTTGGCAGTCTTCGCGGTCTTGGGTAACTTCTTGGAAGCAACGCGCTCCTTTCCCCCGTCCTCCTCCTCTCCGCCGCCATCCTCCTCCTCCTTCTCCTCCTCATCGTCCGAATCTGAAAGCACAACTGCTTTTCGACGCCGTTTCTGAGGCAGGGCAGGCTTGGGAGGCTTCCCCACCTTGGCCGATTTCTTGGAAGCAACGTGCTCCGCAGCCTTCCCACCCTTGGCGGATTTCTTGGTAGCAACGTGCTGCTCCTCCTCCTCCTCCTCCTCCTCCTCCCCCTCCTCCTCCTCAGCATCGTCGTCCTCCTCCTCCTCCTCCTCCTCAGCATCGTCGTCCGAATCAGCCACTGCCACAACTGGCTTACGAAGCTGCTTCTTCGGTACCTGAGAAATGGCCAGAGTCGGCGGGGGAACCCGAAGCTGCTTCTTCGGTACCTGAGAACTGGGCAGAGGCGCCGGGGTGGGCAGAGTCGCCGGGGGAACCCGAAGCTGCTTCTTCGGAACCTGAAAAACGGGCTGCGACGCGGCAGGCTTGGAAGGCCCACCTCCATCATCCTCAACAAGTGACACGACTGCCCGTCGAGTCACTTGAGAAGCGGGCTTCTTCGCCGCAGGCGGATCCGAATCACCTTCAGGCCCCGTCCTCTGTTCGGCCTGCTGCGTTCTGACCTCGACGGGGGTCTCTCCGCGGTTAGACCCTCCTGCCGGACCTCCATCCCCTCCATCCCCTCCCTCCAACAACTGTTGGTCATCCCTCTCCACCACGGCGGACGATCCCCCAGCTTCGTGGGAAGCTTTTCGCTTCTTCGCCCTTCCGAGCCTAGGCCCCCCATCACCTTCCCCCTGTTCAAGCCGCTCCCACAATTCACTCCCTTTCCCGATCCTTTCCACTATCTCTTGAAACCCCTTAATCTCCGTCTGGTACCAAACACGATCACCATCGGTTCGAACCTGGAGAAAAAGTCGTGGGCGCAAGCCTTCAGCACATTATCGTACATCCCGCCCGGTTGGGGAATGGACGAAGCTGTCGGGCAAGGACCGAACGCCCACCACCCTCTCTGAAAGTTACTCCACTTATCACCCCAAATGTTCGCCAAGTTCAGCAGGCTCAGGCACGGAAGGGACCTGCCCAAGGGAAAGGGGCGGGCTGAAGCTGAGGCAACCTCGCCTGCCACCTGCTTGACGAGCGACTTGTCATCATCATCACCGTCTAGCCTGACAGCAAAACCAGACCCGGCGACGGCCCCAGTCCACACTCTGCCACTCATACTTCACGTCCCACTCCTCCTCCTCCTTCGCCTCCTCCTCCTTCTTCGCCTCCGTCTCCTTCCCCTTCCCCTTCCCCTTCCCCTTCTCCAGCCCCTTCACCGGCCCCTTCATCGCCGCCTCCTTCACCCCCCTTCGAGTAATCCAACTTTTGGAGCGTACTTCCTGAACGCTTCCGGAGCCAAAAGTGCCAAACCCACCGTCTTGTCCTCGCTCTCTTTTAGCAGAATCTCCTGAAAGTCGATCTTGCCATTACTGAGATCCTTTCTCGGAATCCTCAGATGTGCGGCGTGTTTTTTGGCTTTAAGAAGGTAGGCGATGTTCCTCGTTATGATGACGGCCACATCCCAAAATTCCCGGTATCTGGCCACAATCTCCTTCCTGCCGACCGGCCGAGCGAGAGGATGGAGATTGAAGACGAGTTCGAAAATATGAGACGCCACAAACTCCTTGCCTTTGCGTCCTTGCATTGCGCTTCCAGCGTCTCATCCTCCTTGAATCTGGCGCAAATGGTCAGCCGCAGGCACTCCAGCACATCCTTGGCGATCTCCACCAACTTGGTGAGCTTTTCCGGTCCAACCTGGCAGCTCATGATGCAATCGATCACGGCGTCCATCATAGGAAGGCTGGCCAAGTTCCTGAAAGAAGTCCAAGAGACCTTCTGGCCTTTCTTCTCCCCCTCTGCATTCGCGAATTTGCACCTTTGCATCATCACCTCCTCAGGCGCGGGTTTCGTTGAGGCAGGATCATCAGTCTGCTCCTGTGTCAGACGGAGAAACGTGTTGGCCAGCGTGCGACTGTAAGCGGAATGCACTGAAGCAATGCTGTGGGCCGGCTTTTTCTTTCCTTCTGCTTCCTCCTCGTGTACATCCACCGCTGCCGGCTCCACATTCCCTTCCCTTCCCCCCGCTTGCCGCATAGCCGGGAGGATGTACGTGAGCAGATTGGTGTAGTGGCCATCCGCAATATAGTGGCCCTTCCCACGCGTGACTTTGCCGTATAGATATAGCTTGTTGTAGTTCCACACGTCAAGCAACGCCTGGCCCAGCGTACGATCCGCCACGGCTAAGTCCTCCGAATTCGCCCCCTTGGCGATGTCGAACAGCTTCTCCAGCTTGCCGGTCAGCACCGCCTGCGACATCAATTAACATCGAGCGAGCAACGACAAAACTCAGTCATAAAAGGCGAGGGGTATAGCTGCGGATAGACCCTAACAAAATTCGAAAAAGAAACGGCCGACAATACGCAACGAAAATTCCAACAAAAAAAAGGAGAGGGTCTAGCTGCAGCGAGACCCTCGCAAAAAACTTGAAGCGCACACAAAAAACAACCACGAAAATTCCGAGGGTCTACCCGCAGCTAGACCCTGCCAAAATAGATAGCTTACATCTTCTTTTGCCTTAGGTAGATTTCGCAGCTCACTCCACGACGGGAGCAGGTCGCCACCCTTGAGAAGAATGACGTTCGTACCCATGTAACCACCACGGAATTTCCGCAACAGGTCCTGGAAGGCGTGCTCCGCCTCCTTAGGAGTATTTGCGAAATTGGACTCCGCCCCACCCTCGCACATCATTGCCCGAACCTCTCCCCACCCGCCATCCGGCCCCCTGAGAAACGACTTTAACCCCTTAAAGTAGTGGTTCCCATCCACCACCGCGTACCGGAGAACCAGATACGGTACCGGTACCCGTTCCTCAAAAAATTTCGGATCGTAGGACTTCATCGCAGTATTGCACAGCAGGTTGAAAACTTGCCGACTGCCCTCGATCTCCTGAGGCAAAACTGCTTCCACCTCGTCCACCCTGGCGTAGGTACGCCACTCAAGTCCTCTCGCGAGGAAAGAGGTGGTGGACTCCGTGTTAAGCCACACGTCGACTTCAGTATCCGAAAGGGGCCGGAAGTACCTGGACCCCACATCCTCCGCGTCAATCTTGGCGCCGTGGTGATGCTTCAGCCACTTGACGAAATCCGGCATGCACAAGATTTGCTTGTCGAACAGGTCAGGTTGAGATTCGGCAAGCGCCTGGAAAGGGAACTGCCAGACCGGGACAACAACCTTGAAGTGCAAGGCGTTGTCCCGCGCATTGAGGAGAATGCGGCCGTTCTCCTTAATGGTTTCAAGGTTTAAACGCCGCTGCCTCAAAGCCTCTGGCAAAATAAGCGCGTTGACCGTCTGGATCCGCATACTGAAACATCCGGTCTGCTTAAAATCGGCCGGCCGAATCCAACGCGTTTCCCTGAGAGTATTGGCCTTCCGGATGTTCTGGTCCCTGACCTCCTTGTTCGAGTCGACCTTTTTCGAAGGCTTCCAGCTTTCAATGATAGGGTCGGTGTCCGGGTTCCCACTGCTCGTGAGCACCCCCTCCTTAAAAAGCTTGTTGAGTGACCGGAGCAGCTCAAGAAAGGGGGAGAACTCGGGCCAGTTTGGCAGGTCATCGACGTCCGCCATCCGCCTACTCGAGCAGTACTTGAGCATATCCTTCACCAGCGCGAACACGGCGTCATGACCAGGTAACTTCTTCTCCACCGTGGCGTCTTCGTCCCCCCCGTCATCCTGAAGTAAAAAATCGAAAAGGACCGCAGGATTTGCTCAAGTCAGTAATCTTTAGGCCGACCACGACATCCTGTTCAGGGACGAACAAAGTTCTGTTGGAATAGTACCTTACTGACACTAAACACCAAGTCCCGCAGCCGGTCAGCGTCTACCCGCAGCGAGAGGTCTAAATTTTCACAACAATCGTACCTGTCCAGTTTTCTGCTGCTTCTTGGCCTCCTTAGCCTTCTCCTTCTCCGCCTTCTTCGCCTCCTTCTCCGCCGCCTTCGCCTCCGCGTTCTTCTTACTGTTGGCCTTTGCCACCGCATTCAGCGCCCTTTTTCCCTCAGCGGCCCGACGACGAAAATCAGCCTTCATGAATTTCTCGATCTTGTCAACCTTTGCCTCTGAGTACTCCTTAGGCTGCCACTTGAAATTCTTGGTGGCTTTCGACTTCACCAGATTTGCGAATTCATATGCCAATTCACTCTTAAAGGTAGCGTCACCCAACACCTCCGTATCGAAATCGGCATCGACTTCCGCCTCAAGTCGTGTCAGGTACTTGCGAAACTCGGACCCCGCAGGTCCCTCCGAATCGACGCCATCGGGCGGAGACTTAAGCATGATCAGGCCAACAGCAATAATATGATCCTTCGCAACCTTCTTGCGGGAATCCAGCTTTTCCCTTTCATGCTCAGTCAATGGAGGCTTCGCCGCCTTCCCCCCCGCAGTACCCCCAGCGACAGCCCCCGCCTGCATGACAAAAAAAAACGAACAAGAAGGGACTTGACCTCAGTTCGATTGTTGCACCATCGTCTCTCTGCGGAGATACCCCTCAGCACGAAAAAAATCACACGAACTCGCGGCGGATGAACGTACCTGCACAGCCACTTCTCCCTCAGCGTCTCCCCCATCCTCATCTCCTCCAGCGTTTTCATCCCCCCCATCCTCATCTCCTCCAGCGTTTTCTTCCTCTCCGGCAGCGCCTGCTGAGGCCAAACCCCCCGCCTGTCAACACCGAATACGACAGCTCATTGGAAATCAAAATTAGTCGATATTTGTATATTTCGCATAATGCGCTCACTAAAACTTCAGGCGAAATGCAGACATCCGGATATCGTTTAATGCTTACCATTTCCATCTCGAGTCCAGACCAAATACCAGCACTGTCAACAGCCATCGCCGCAGCCGCCCCCTGAAAAAAGACAACAGATTGGTTGGGGGCACCGTTGAAATTAGCCGAACATGTCAGTCTCAATAAAAGGGTGAGGGTCTACCTGCAGCTAGACCCCATGTAAGATGCTCGTGGAAACTCGACGGACAAGCACCCACCTTATCAACCAAGTCTGACAAATTAGGTAAATCCTCCGATACGTCCCCTGGCATGGAGCCCCCCTGCATGATATGACAGGACAAACCATGAAGGTTGGTCAGCATATAGAGCCCTATTCAGGGAATGGAAACAACCCAAATCGATAAACGATATCGGCAAGTTAACGTACCGAAACGTAGAACTTCCACCTCCTCAAAATCTTCCCCAAAGGCCATATCGGCACTTGATGGGCTCTCTCCTTTTCCAGTTGCCGCCTCAATTCCGCCTCGAAGAACAACTCGAGGGACTGCCAATGGCCTCCCGCCTCTAAATCAGACCACTCCGTGTCTGTCTTGGTTCGGATACTCTGGAGACAATCAACCAACGAGATTTGATCCAACCATTCCTGGACGACTTCCCGGTATGGCTTATATGTCTGAATAACATGGAAGTCCTCCCGGTGCCGGAAACTTTGGATCACCTGTCCAGCCCAATCCAAAAAGAAAGCGACCGCTTCCCGCGAAAGGCTGGCGTCCGGGCTGACAAGAAAGTCAGTCCGCCACTTAACAAAAGATTGCAGTAAGTGGTCTCTTGCCATGTCCAAATGCGCGATCACTTCATGTGCGCGCTCCTCCAATCCTCCTACGTCATTCATTCTTCCCGGCACAATTACGATATAGTCACTGTTGGACGTGTCAACAAATCCTTGCCTGACAATATCAAACACTTCATCTTCCGACAGTGAAGCCCTCGAATCCGCTCTCATATCTCCAGTCATGAGTTTAAAGAGCTGATGCAACGCAGTGGTTTTCAAGGTTTCCATATAGGAAGCCTCGATGCATGTGAAGCCAATGTGGACCTCGAACTTTTCAACCTCATCAAAGAGCGTCGACCATATTAAAGCACGACGGGGAAAGTAACGTCCGACATCCTCCTTCAGATTAAGGATGCACGACTGCGCGATCTTCAAAACCTCATACATGTCGTCACCAACGACCCTCTTCCCATGAATGGCTCGCTGTGTGGCTTCGAACAATGCAAGACGGCCCAGGCGGTCGTTCTTCCAAATTATGTCTGCCGACTCCGGACGGTCCACGACGACACCGGACTTCTCTGCAAACGCTATCTCGGCCGAAAGAAAGCGGATCAAGCCTCTCAAGCCCTTTTCGGCTTTACGACTCACCCCAGACTCAGACTCAGCCTGAGCCAGGTACTGTTTCAGAATGGCCAGCGTGTCGGGCTGCAGACAACAAGAGTAAAAAAAAGGCCACACATCGTCGTCGTCAACAACCTTAACTCCTAGGTCAACGTCTCTCCGCAGCTAGACCCTTACGATCAATGTATGACATAAAATCCCACCCTTTCTACGATACACACACGCCGTTCAAGCCATCTGAAAAATGTACGTCTCACATTAATAAACATACCTGATAATCGACTGAAAATCCTTCGTGAAGAAGGGGTGGGCTCCCGTTCTCGTCCTTCTCCCCCTCAACTGCCTTCGCAGCCTCCTCCTCCTTCCTCGCAGCCTCCTCCTCCATCTTCCTCGCGGCCTCTTCCGCCTTCATCCTCTCCTGTCGCATCTGCAAAAAAAGAGCGGCCTCCTCCGCAAGAATTCCTTCGCTGCCGCCTCCGTCTTCTTCTTCGCCTCCTCCTTCTGCTTCGCCACCAGGATCCTGTGCTCCTTCTCCTGGGCAGCCTTTTTCTCCTTGTACTCCCTCTCCTCCTCCTCCCTCTCCGCCTTCTCCAGCCTCTCCTTCTCCTCCCTCTCCACCCTCTCCCTCTCCGCCTTCTCGATGGCCTCCCTCTCCGCCTTCTCCTTCTCCTTGTCCTTCTTGTCGAGAGCCGCGTATTCGTCAGCAAAGCTTGCGGCCATTGCTAACAAATCGGACAACCGCTTCTGACGCGACTCCCGAACCGGCGATTCCGGGTCTTCAGGCCTCCCGTTAGTCTGATCGCGCTCGTCCTCCTCAACAAGCTCACTGATAGACTTCCTCAGCTTCCTGAGCTCTTTGGTGCGGTCGTCTTCCTCTACCCACTCGGCCGCAGGCTTACGCTTAGAACTGGAATGCTTGGGGGACGGCGAGCGGGACGCAGCAGCGGGGGACTTGGGTGGCGGCGAGCGGGACTTGGGGGAAGCAGAGCGGGACGGCGAGCGGGACGCAGTTGCGGGGTTCTTGGTTGACGGCGAGGGGGACTTGCGAGAAGGAGAGCGGGACGCGGTAGCGGGGGGAACTTTGGGCGGAGAGGGGGACTTGCGGTTCGGCGAACGGGTCGCAGTTGCGGGGGACTTGGGGGACTTGCGGGGCGGCGAGCGGGACGCAGTAGCTCCGGCCGACTTGGGGGGCGGCGATGGAGACTTACGGGGCGGAGAGCGGGACGGAGCGCGAGACGCAGCAGCGAGAGGTGGGGGGTATAATTCTGTCCAACTCGCTGGGGGGCAAGTTGGACTTGGAGGGCGAGGGGGACTCGGTGGGGGGGACCTCGCAAGATCTTTTACGGGACCGAACTGCAACGGAGGAAACTCCTCCGTTGCCGTTCGGTCCGGCGAGGTGTTCGACGTCATCTTGGGTGAAACGGGAGTGGCCTTGACAGAATCGGAATAGGAGGACGACATCTGCAGAACAATATCAAAAAAGCAAGTTTCACAAATGTCATTCAGAATCTGAATCGCCGGCAGAAAAACGATGGGGAGGGTCTCGCTGCAGCTAGACCCTTTCGTGGATTCTAAAAGGGACATTTAGTTTAATGCAAAACTTTGGCGTCTCGCTGCAGCGAGACCCTCACTTCAAGCAAAAACAAATCATTTTTAGGGTGAGCGAAAACAAGCAACCTCCCATCATGCAAACATAAAAAAGTATACATTCCTTGGGGTCTCGCTGCAGCGAGACCCTAACGTCAAACAAAAACAAATAATTTTTAGGGTGAGCGAAGAAAGCCCCCTCCCATCTTGCAAACATTAAAAGTCGACATTCGTAGGGGTCTCGCTGCAGCGAGACCCTAACACCGATACAAAAACAAATCATTTTAAGGGTGAGAAAAGAAAGACCCCCCATCATGAAAACATGAAAAATTGACATTCCTTGGGGTCTCGCTGCAGCGAGACCCTACGTCAATACAAAAACAAAATTCCGAGGGTCTACCCGCAGCGAGACCCTTACGACCACGTATAAATACATGTGGGGGGGAAGCTACGTATAAATACATGTGGGGGGGGATGCTATGTATAAATGCATGTGGGGGGTGCTGGCATTAATAATTAAATGGGGGGGTGATGGCATGAATAAATAAATGTGGGGGGTGCTGCATGAATAAAAGAATGTGGGGGTGTGATGGCATGAATAAATAAATGTGGGGGGTGCTGCATAATAAAAATGTGGGGGGTGATGGCATGAATAAATAAATGTGGGGGGGTGCTGCCATGAATAAAAGAATGTGGGGGTGATGCATGAATAAAAAATGTGGGGGTGATGCATGAATAAAAGAATGTGGGGGGTGCTGCATGAATAAAAAATGTGGGGGGTGATGGCATGAATAAATGAATGTTGGGGGTGCTGGCATGAATAAGAATGTGGGGGGTGATGGCATGAATAAATAAATGTGGGGGGTGCTGGCATGAATAAAAATGTGGGGGTGTGATGGCATGAATAAATGAATGTGGGGGGTGCTGGCATTAATAATTAAATGTGGGGGGGTGATGGCATGAATAAATAAATGTGGGGGGTGCTGCCATGAATAAAAGAATGTGGGGGTGATGGCATTAATAATTAAATGTGGGGGATGATGGCCCGTGCACGGCGACTGGGCCGAGAACTACGAGAAACAGCAGCTACGTCCAACTGCAGTCGCAGTACTTCCACAAGCGCAGCCACATCCTGATGCCCATGATCGTGCGTTATCGGCTCAACGGCGAGCTGGAAAAGCGCGTCTTCTTTTTCCTGGGGGATTCCAGTATCAAGCGGGGCGAGCGCGCACTCGTATACGCTCTTCGCAAGATTCTGGAAACCCTGCGGGTAGAAGTAGGGGTAGAGGTGCGAAACCTGTACATGTGCTCGGACAACTGCGCGGTGCAGTTTAAGTCCAGGTACGTGATTAACCAGATTAACGGTCTGCTCAGGGGGATCCCGACCTGCAGGCCTTTGAGTTCCACTACATGGGGGAGCAGCATGGGGAAGGGGGAGGTGGATGGTCAAGGAGCGAAGTGCAAGTGCGTCTTGAGGGAAATGCAGAGGATTCCCGAAAACCAGCACATACTTGAGACCCACCAGCTAGTCGCCTACTTGAACCAGAACTGGCAGGGCGGCAAGACATCGAGCAGGGAGTCGGCCCGCGCGCGGGCCGAGAACGTCACTCGCCACTTCTTCCTTTTACCCCCGGTACGGAATTGTGTGTTATTTCAGGTTTTAAGACGTCAACTGCCGCTGTTCTATAAAAATTCAAAACCAATAAAGGTATCTCTGCAGAGAGACCCTATATACTGTCAATGGGTTGCTTTTCTTTTAGGTATGAAATTTCGCTTGTTCTATCGGTATGAAGGGGTCTCTCTGCAGCTATACCCTGTGTCGAATTTCGATCACTTGATATCTTGTCGTACGTTGTTATTATGATTCGAATGGGGTCTCTCTGCAGCTATACCCTGTGTCGAATTTCGATCACTTAATATCTTGTCGTACGTTGTTATTATGATTCGAATGGGGTCTCTCTGCAGCTATACCCTGTGTCGAATTTTGATCACTTGATGTCTTGTCGTTATTTTTTTTTTTGGTAAGGGGTCTCTCTGCAGCTATACCCTGTTTTATTGATTTTTGGTCAATTTTGCTAACTTGAACGGTATTCTTTTTGCCCTAACTATTGATGACAGGACGTCGAGTCCGGCCGACGCGCGGAGGTGGAGGAGGTGCCTGGCATCAAGAAGGCGCATTGGTGGCGACTGGACAAGTCCGACCCTGGCCTTTTGATGATTAGGCGCTATTCCTGCTACTGTCCGCCCTGTTGGCTGGGCGGTTTGAGGGATGTCTAAGCGAGTGGTCGTTTATCATCGAGTTCAATGATGCAGGAAGCTCGATGAAAACTGTCCGTTTGCTGCCACCGAGCCAGCCCAACCCTCCGGTTCGCATGGTGACGCGGGGGAGCAGCTGAAGGACAAGCGGGAGGCGATGGGGCGGCAGATGAGACTCCACGACTATGTGGCAGTTCCATCGGACAAGGACACGGATCACGATCCCATCCACCCGTTCTGGTTGGCTGAGGTTGTAAGCGAAGCCGGGCCGATCGTGTTAGACGAGAACTTCGAGAGGTGGGTCGAGGGCCGGAACGGACGGGAGAAGGAGCTGTTCCTCGCCGGGAACGGCATTCTTCCCGTTCGGATTTGGAAGCGGGATAAGCATGACCCCCTGCATTTCACGCTCAACGTTGAGGATTGGCCACCGTCACGCCAGCCCGAGCTTGTGAATTGCTATCTCTGCGTCGCTCCGGCTCTCCGTCTAGAAGCACGCGTGCGCAGCGACGGAATGTGTGCCGACATCAGGATGAGCAAGGAGCTCGACAAGTGGCTTACTGCGCTGGTGATCAAGGATGAAGCCCCGGAGGGGCCGGCACCGACTTAAACAAGAAATTGGGGTCTCGCTGCGGGTAGACGACGCCCTAGTTTCGGCTTGTATTATATCTTTAGAGTGGGGCTTCAGTAGGGTTTAAAAAGGTGGCCGCATATATTGTATATATTTTTCGAGATCTTTCTGAGGTCAAGTTTAAGGGTAGTTGATAATTTTTTGCGGCCTTCAATTAACAGTTATTTTTTACTGCAACATAATTTTATGCTGTATATTTAAATAATGATAAGGATTTCGATATTTTTTTGCACAATCTATTCGACATTTGTTTCTGCATGTCGAGAATTTATTGCTCCACCCCCACAAAAAAAATCGTTCCGGAACTGTTCGAAGCGAATAGCACTGACAGGATTCGAACCCGGGTCCACCTTAATGTTCGGAGTGAGGTAGGCCAGCCATCATGTTCCGCACTCAAAAC
>RPFO01000667.1:4054272-4122727 GCA_009746045.1 Mesostigma viride | reverse complement strand
TGGCTCGGGTCCGATCCCTCCCATTGCTCTTCGCTTCGAACAGCTCCGGAACAAGTTAGGTGTGGGGTTGGAGCAATAAATACTTATTTGCCGGGCGCAGTTGTCATTCCGCCTAGTACAATTGCGTCACTAGTACAATTTTTGTCTGGGTACGGTACGAACCAATAACGCAATATTTAGTATCTAATCGCCGCTGCTCTTGCTGAATTTTATCCGGAAGCTGAAAAAGGTGTCCGGTGAAGCGAATACTAGTGACTGGTGGTCGTGCCCTTCCATTACTCCTTATCGACAAATTTTGGGTTCTACCTGCAGTTATAACCCTTGCGCGTCTGGCTGTCGGGGTCACCAATTTCCTGTCGATTGCAAGCAGCCAACCTTGCCGAAATTTAACACTGTCACAAATGGAGCAGAGCAATATTTTCGGTTCTCAGCATACCTATGTGATGGTCGACAAAAATGAGCACGCTGCAAACATCAGAATTGATGTAGAGTTGCTCGGACCTTCTGCACAGTGGGGTGCAGGTGTCATTGCGTTCGGCAATGGCATGATCGATCTGGTGCCACCCGATTCAGATTTGAACCCTGCTTACCAATGCGTGCCTGACAATCAGGCGAGAGTGGTGGTGGAGAGCACGGAAATTCCGGGCTCTCCCAATGTATCAATGATGCGCCTGAGGGCCGAGGCCCAGCAGGAGTTCCTGGCTGCTGCGGAGAACGGCGGGGCCAAGTGGAACACCAAAATGTATACAGGCGAGCCTCCCAACTACAGGGGAGACCAGTACCAGGGAGTGTACTCCTTCGGCGATTTTGACATCGACGGATGGGGCACCTTTTTCTAGGCGCAATGCCTAAGTTGTCAAATACTCCGACAATGTCAAAATTGCGAATGATAAAATTACGGACATGTGCACATATATGTACTGATTCAATAAAAACTTTCGGCAATTTTGTTCCCGGCATTGATAATCAATAGCTGCTAGCAAGCCAAGGACTTCAAAAGTGGCAATAGATCGATGTAGGTCGTCGATAAACTTGTCTAGTCGTCATATTTCGGTCGCAAAATTCGTGCGTGGCCTGCAGGCATCGGACAAAGTGCACGCAACAGCAGGAGTCGGTTGAGTTCGAAGCACGGCAGACACAAAATTTCGGCGCAAAGTCCGTCGGGCGAAAAATTCGCTCGGCTGCCAAATTTTCGGCAAGAATTTCGGCGCAATGTCCGGTTTTCGGACGATTGAAATTAGCGTTTTTTTCTTGCAAAAATCTACCCCATTCCGCGTGGGACCACCCAGGCTCGGGGGTGAGGCCGCCACGGCGCCGGTGGGCGGGGGCAGCGGGGACGAGGCCGCCACGCCGGTGGTGGGCGGGGGCAGCGGGGGTGAGGCCGCCACGGCGCCGGTGGGCGGGGGCAGCGGGGACGAGGCCGCCACGCCGGTGGTGGGCGGGGGCAGCGGGGGTGAGGCCGCCACGGCGCCGGGGGCAGCGGGGACGAGGCCGTGACGCCGGTGGTGGGCGGGGGCAGCGGGGGTGAGGCCGCCACGGCGCCGGTGGGCGGGGGCAGCGGGGACGAGGCCGCCACGCCGGTGGTGGGCGGGGGCAGCGGGGGTGAGGCCGCCACGGCGGTGGTGGGCGGGGGCAGCCGGGATGAGGCCGCCACGGCGGTGGTGGGCGGGGGCAGCGGGGGTGAGGCCGCGGGCAGCGGGGGCGGGGTCGCGGCCAGCAATGATGGGTGGACAGTTTCTGAAGATGCGGAGGAGGTGGACAGTGCTGAGAAGCGCCCAACCGAGGAGCAGGCACGTACGGGGCCTCACGCATTCCTAGACGTGGATGCGTGGGCGGATGCGGCTGAGGCTGCGGCTGAGGCTGCGGCTGCGGCTGCGGGGGGGAAGCGAAAGCGAAAACCAAGGGATCCCGCGCCACTGAAGGTGGTGGGTGATGATGCCCCGTGCACGCCTTGCCAGCAGGGTGCCAGGTTTATGGCGGAGCAAGACTTGGTCGTAACAGGCGAGCATCAACGCGTTATGAAAAACGAAGGCAACAACTGTTGCTTCTTAGATGCAGCAGTTGACGTGATTTTTTTTACCATCTTGTTTGTCTTGCAAACACTTGGCGCCCCAGGACTGTCATTCCTCGTGACACGTCCGCCTGGTCTGCCACATACCCCGGATATTTGCCGGATCGGCTGGATTCTCATGAAATTGATGTTCTACCGGAGTGCTGGTAGGCTGGACATGATGACTAAATGGCGGAACATGCTGTTTGATCAGCTTTCCAAAGTCGCCCGGGTGCGTGAGCTGGGCATTAAAGTGGGAGCAATGGGGTCCGTCCATGAAGTATTGTCGGTACTTCTTGTACATTTGAAGGGGTGCCAGCCTACCTTTACACCCTACAAGTGTGTCGCACGCGCTTCGGAATATATAAAAGATTGTGAACCCCCGCATCCAATCGACCTAGAAAGGGAGCACAGTTCCGTACTGGCACGCCTCATGGACAACGCCGGTTTGTTGGCCAACATGCGGGCTGTCTGCCTGGAAGGCTATATAAGCATCCACAAAGTCCCACGGTGTAAAAGCTTGGGACCGGAACCGTGCCTGAGGCAGCGTGTCTTTAAAGGCAACCCCGCATACCTGGTGTTTACCAAGCTCCATGGGCTGAAGCGTACCCCCTTGGACGAGTACAGTGGGCCTCCTTTGCCCGTCGCTTTCAATGTGGAAATTAATGTGGATGAAGACGGTGCCATGTCTAAACGCACAGTGGACCTGCGCCTTGCAATTCTCATGCGAGCGTATTATAAGCACTGGACCACATTGGTGCCTGCAAGCACTGACCCCACCAGGTGGTGCGACAAGTGGGTGGAGTATGATGACCTTTTGGAAACCGTCCAGCCACGTGGTCGTCTGAGTGATGTCGTCCAGCAGTTGACCGGCTGCATGTATGGAGCGGTGTACCGTGTGATTACGCCATGCCAGAACTAACCGAGTGCAGTGTCAATCATGCTCCACGGCTCCCCACCGGGACTCCGCGTAGTTAATTAAGTAATGCCAATAAATGTGAATGGTGAGGACAACTTAATATCAACTTGTCATCGAGTATGTTTCACTTAATACAAACTAATGCACAGTCAACCTAAACTATACTAGTACGATGAAAGGCTAGACACCCCGGGCCCCACGACGGAGGGCACGGCTAGCCCGCCGGCTAGCACGGCTAGATGTAGCATGTTCCTTCCAATATGAACCTAAATCTCCTGCATCAAGTATATACTTTATATACATGCATGCTGTAGCGAGCAAATAAGTGGACAACTGAAAGGGGTCAACCAAGGCAATTGCAAAGCCGTAGTATGTCTGCAAGCAAGCCTGCCTTTAGATAAGGAGAGTTGGGTCTTATGATAGGTATCATAAGACCCAACTCTCCTTATCTAAAGGCAGGCTTGCTTGCAGACATACTACGGCTTTGCAATTAAATTGGTTGACCCCTTTCAGTTGTCCACTTATTTGCTCGCTACAGCATGCATGTATATAAAGTGAATGACTGCTATATACTTGATGCAGGAGATTTAGGTTCATATTATTGGAAGGAACATGCTACATCTAGCCGTGCTAGCCGGCGGGCTAGCCGTGCCCTCCGTCGATCGTGGGGCCCGGGGTGTCTAGCCTTTCATCGTACTAGTATAGTTTACTGGTACCAGGCTTCCTAACACTCTAGCAACGATGGAAGTTTATGTTCATCATGGCACTACATCCATGTAAGTACCGTACTGTAGGTTGTCTCCACATATCGCTGATCAATTCTACTTGTGTTGGAAAGGTTTTTCCATCACATTGGTGCCCACACTTTGGTGGGTCACAGAAGGGTTAGCATGACATGCGTCCAGCCAAGGTTGTTTCACTTAGCACATTCTCCATCGCCACATCCCTTTGCGGCAAAATCGTCCACCGGCACAGCCCCTGGCGCCACAGCCACTGGCGGCTCAGCCATTTGCGCCACAGCCACTTCCGGCACAGCCACTGGCGCCACAGCCACTTGTGGCACGGCCACTTGCACCACAGCCACTTGAGATGATGCCACTGGCGCCACATCCTCGAGAGCCGCATCCACTCCCGGCACAGCCACTGGCGCCACAGCCACTTGCGCCACATCCACTTGCGGCAAAGCCTCCTGTGGCACAGCCACTTGCGCCACAGACGCTTGCTGCACAGGGTTCTCTTCCTTGTCGTTGGCCCTTCGCCAGACGTCCACGCTACGGCGGGCATTGGCAATCAACTCGCACTTGCCTTCGTGATTAAGCAAAAAGTGCCGTGCTTGACATTCCGAGGAGCAATAAGTTGCGTCCATGCAATCCCGGCATACCTTCAGATCGACGCCAGCGCCACCATTGAAACACTTGACGCAACGACCACCCTCGGACGGCTTCTCGTCATAATAGAACAAAACCCCGTCGCAGTCACCCGGAGTTCCCTGCGCGGTGACGGGGAAAGACGCCGCGACTAAGACGCCGTCGTTGTCGCGCTCCGTAAATCGCACAAACACGTCGTAGCGAGACGAAGACTGGCGAGGAATGCCTGCGAGATAAGCGGCAACGCTCGTGCCTGCAAATTCTGCCAACAGGGCGTTTGCGGAGACGAAGCGCAGGGGGACGGCAGTAAATGCCTCCGACAGGTACTCAACAGGAAAACGCGCCTCCAAAAGCAGCACCGTCTCCTCCGAAAGATTCTTCAACTTCTTCTCGGTGTTCATCTGGATCGTTACGTTGGGCACGGCCGAAATGCAGCCGCGAAATGTTTGTAGATATTCGTAAAAATCATAAATGACGACGTCTCTCGCCGCCGCCATTTCACGACGCTCCGGCAGCACAGCCGGGAATATCTCAATGGCGATTCCTTCCATCTGCTTCATAATACCACGAAACCAGCTTTTAGAGCAAAAGTTTTGGATGGATTGTGAACTTCGAAGTGAGACGATGCCTGTGAATATACATGCGCACGCAGACCTCGCCACCTTGGAAATAAAACAGTCAAGACGCCAACCCATGCAATATGTATGTAGGGGGCTCCTCTTTACGTTCTGTACTTCTGTACGTACTTTACGTGTTGGGCCGGTGGTCAGCTCGTAACAAGTCAGTCAGTCTGTCTCGTGCGGAACTTCAAGTACAGAATTCGCCACCACTTTGGGCCGTATCGGTCCTTGGTAGTTACGCAACAAACATTCGAACGGTCGCCGTGGAAAGTACCTTTGTTGCGTAACTAGTTGCGTTACCGCGTGTTGGTACTGTACATGGGGGACGTTGTCGGCCCGGAACCCTCCTGTACCTGGATACGGTGTAGCACCGAGCGATGGGGAGGGAACTGGGGCGTGCGATCCGCGAAGAGAGTAGCGCGCTTCTCCAAGACGGCGTTGAACCGCGCCAGCTCGTCCGGAGTGAAGCCGACGCCGATCTCGTTGAGCATGCATGGCCTGAGTGCTATCCAGGTCTATACGGTACATCGCATACTCCTTGCCCTTCCGAAGCTGGCGTGCCAGTGTCTTGCTACTCATCAGGATCTGGGACGCTGGTCGAGGCCCGTCCGCCGAGCGCTCGATCGTGTGTAATATGTTAGGTACCTCGGCGGCCTGTGCCCTGTACTCACTGTCGGGGCACCAAAAGGATCCATCCGGAAACCAAACTACTCGTCGGCGTACACTGATGTCTACATCCTGCTTGTCCAACCAGTCCACCCCAATGATGATGTCTGCAGCGCCCAGCGGCGCAATAGTCGCCACCAAGTCCACCGGCGTGCCTTGCAGCACGCCCTTGATGTCTGCCAAGCCTGGCGATTGGTGTCGCCGGCCATCCGAATAGGTCACATGCACTGCCGTGTTGTGCGGTCGTGGGATCAGACCCAGTCGGCGCACCAGGGCCTCGTTGATGAAGGACGTGGAGGCGCCGGTGTCGACCAAAAACTTCACGTCCATGACAGTTTTCTCTTTCAAATACGGATCAAGGACGGTGGGAGGAACCAATAACCCTCCACTGAAAAGAAACAAATGTCGCGAACCTCCTTGAGATACGCGCGCCGGTTGGGTGGCCGCGTCTGAGCCGGAAGCCACGTTATTGACGTCTACCTCTAATCTAATTGACTCCGCGTCAGGACTACTATCTGATTTCTCTACCCTATCATCTACCCCGGGGCCCAGTCCCACGGGTAAGGCTACTACTCCCGAGGAGCGGTGGGACGGGAGGCCGCCTCGCCCGACCGCCCGCCCTCTTCCCCCCCCTCCTCCTCTTCGTCCGCCTCCTCCTCGTCTTCATACTCGTAGCCAGCCACTGCGTGCGTCTGACCGGAAGAGGAGGACTGTCGCCGCGCCTCAATCTCGTTAACCGCACGCAACACGCCCTTGGTGGAGCTGGTCGCGGGTGGGCGCGGCTGCTGGTACTGAGTCGGGACTTGTCTGGCATGCTGCAGGCGAGCCGCCCGCTCGCCCGCGTTGCGGGGTCTGTCCCGGGGACCGGAGGAGTCGGGGCGGCTGCCGAATGCTGGCCCAGAGAAGCGAACACTGGGCTCAGCCTCCCCTGCACCGCGACCGGCGTGTTTGCCCCGGAGCTTGGGGCAGTCACGTTTGAGGTGTCCCACCTCGCTGCACATGAAGCACCGTGCCTTGCTAGCGTCAATCGCATTGATACCCTGGTCAGTGTAGCCATCATCAGGATCGTCGAGGTAGTCGTCCTCCTCCTCGCCGGCGAACTCAGTGGAGTACATTTGATTCACCCGCCGCGGGGGAGCTGGCCTGAAGAAACGACGCACTGCGCAGGGTACGCGCCCGCGAGTCACCACATCGGCCACCTGCAGAAGATATCTCTGGATGTTCAAGATGTCCCACTCCTCCCAAGGAACCTCAGCGTAGTGCTTTAGTACCTCGTCCTGCAGCTCGGGACTGAGTGCCTCGATGAATCTGATCTTGTACTCGTACCAGGTCATGTCGGTCAGGTATAAAGCGGCGCTGGACTCAAACTTGGACAGAAACTCGCGATACAGAGTGGTCCCCGGCCTGGCGCAGCTTGCCGAAGGCGAGTCGCTCGTGGATTACTGCGTCTGGGGGTACCAACTTGCGGCGCACCCGGTCCATCAACTCCTCCACGGTTTGCGGGTACGACTGGGATGCGATGCTCTCACAGTTCAAGATGCTCACCACCGAGGGGTCCATGCAGGTGTTGACCACATGCGGGATCAGATCACAGGTGGCAAGTTCCCAGCTGTTGTGATTGCACCAGACGGTATACTGCTGTTGCCACATGCGTCCCCATTCGTCGACCTCTCGCGGTTTCATGTCCGCGTGCAGCTTGGGTACATTCTTGAAGGTAGGCATCGGTGGGGCCTTTACCGTGTTGATCTTAGGCCCACCGACCTCTCTGTAGGAGATGGAGCCGAATGCTGGGGGCTAGCTGCGACCGGGGGAGAGATCCGGATCTGGCCGGCGTACCGTGCGTCCGCCGCACCTGTACCGATGAGGGGTGTTCATACCCCGGGTCATCCAATGCCACCCTGCTGAAATTCAGGTTGCTGACGGTCGCGGGCGAGGGGACCACGCTGCTGTCATGTGCCCGTGGACGCTGTGGTTGGGGTACAGGACGCTGGACCGGCGTATGAGTCTCCTCGTCTCGGGCAGTGGCGCTGCTTCTGTCATCCCCTAGCCGGGCCCGTGGTCTATGGGTACCAACGGGCGGGCCCTGTGTCCCTGGATCCTCGTCATCCTCACCGGTCCCTTCCAGATCGCCAAACTCATAATCTGCCCCTGGAATCTCACCCGGTCGTCATCCGAATTCCATAGTGCCGTGGGTAACAGGGAAGTACTGCCGAAGGACACTCTACGTCTGCCCCGGTGGGTGGAGACCGGCGGAGGTCCCTGGGGACGCCCCCGCCCTGCCCAAGGATGCAATGGCCGCCCTGTGGCGGGCTGCCGATAACGGTAGTGCAGGGTATCTTCATTCTCGTCTCCATGCTGCTCAGGGTCTTGTGATAGCCATTGTGGTCTCGTCTGAGGTTGTTGTTGCTGCGGCCGGAGTTGCTGTTGTTGCCGTTGCTGCTGCGGTGACTGCTGCTGCTGTTGCTGCTGCTGCTGCTGCTGCTGCTGTTGCTGCTGCTGCTGCTGTTGCTGCTGTTGCTGCTGCTGCTGCTGCTGCTGTTGCTGCTGTTGCTGGTGCTGCTGCTGCTGTCGCTGCTGCTGCGAGTCCCCTTGAAGCATCTCTCGGTCACGCCTGTCATCATCTTGTCCTATTATGGAGTCTAGATTGTCCCCATCCGCTGGGCTCCTAAGGTTCTGGTCTCTGGATCGTGGGGAGCCTTCCGCAGGTCTCTCCATGACCTCGATCACCTGTACCTGTCCATACTTGGACGTGCGGTGGTACCTCTACCACCTCTATACCTTGCTCGTGGTTGTCTACCTGTTCTACCTCTCTATTCTCTGAGTCCCTTTCTCTGGTCTCGTCTTCTGTCTCTCTGACGTTCCTTGTTTGCAACCGTGTTGGCATGGTGCTCGTACCAGTACCTTACACTGCAGGCAACACCTCCCCAGAAAGAGAGAGAGAGAGAGAGAGAGAGAGAGAGAGAGAGAGAGAGAGAGAGAGAGAGAGAGAGAGAGAGAGAGAGAGAGAGAGAGAGAGAGAGAGAGAGAGAGAGAGAGAGAGAGAGAGCAACCACGTACTAGCTATCTATAGGTATAGTACCTAGTATTAACCCTTGGATGGTGTCCAACTGGTTCCTAAAAGTAGTTACCAGTTGCACTTTGCATTATAAGGTCCACAAACCAACCTAATAACAATTTTACTATCCATATTGGGACCAAAGCACACACATATATATAGTTACTTGGGGGTCATGCCATTGGTCATGTTGCACTGTCCTATGGGTACATATTAAGGACCCCCCCCAGGGGGGGCGCTGGGTGCGAGACATGACACACTTATCATGCATTATTGGACGTTTAGACGGTGAAGTTGACCCTGGCCTCGTAAAGGCAGTTGCACAGGTAGCTGGGCATGGCTACTGAACACTGACACCGGAGGTTGTCCCAGGGACCCATCAGGCAGATCTAAAAATAACTGGTGACTAAAAATAGGGACCAGTTTCCTTGGTACAATTGCTATCATTACAAGGCAAGTTTCCTAGTCCACATCGTCAAAAAACATCATAGATGGCAAGGCATGCATAGTTTCATCAATCCCAGCCTACAGAACATGCACTATAGCATCCAAACATAGATCACAACGCCAATGGACAGCTGCACTCCTACGTATCATGGCATGGTACAAGGGCGAAGACTATAGCCAACACACTAACTACCACATGCTCATTTTTCTCACATGGCGATGCTCTAATAAGCGTGTTCCAAAAGGCCTAGCATGGTGACAATGCTAGTTGAAGCTCATTTTATGCTGGGCTTGATTATATTAGCTGCTAATCGTACGAAGCAACAACACAGCAACAAGAGGCATTGTCACGGTAGTGGTGATCTTTGAGCTTTACATGTTGCCATGTAAAGCTCAAATCATCACTAACGTGCGGCTTCAACTATATTTCATGTTGGTGTGAAGAAATAAAACCATATGGTAGCTAGCAAGGGCTAATAGTAAGTATGACACTATGCCAAGGCCCAAGTGCACATGTAGCAAGGGGGTGCAAGGGGCTGTGTTACACATGCATCCAAAACATTAGAAACGACCTCCATGTGCATGGCCGAAGTGAAAGAATATAGAGACAATGCACTGACATTGTATTTTATGCCAGCAAGGCACTGGGGCTTCCATGCTTGTTACATGGAGTGACTGCACAATGGCGCAGGCTTCCCATACTAGCAAAGCAAAAAGGCCAACCTAAAACAGGTCAGAATACCAACTGTCTTGAAGTTCTTAGGCAGTAAAAACCATCGTGATACCATAAACCACTTTTCTAAATGTTATATCAATCGTTATTTTCGTATATTTGGTGTAAACACGGCTAATCATGAAGAAAACGGATGAAAAACTGATCGCAGTGGTTGTGTGCAACAACCACCATTGACCAATCCATAGAGTAGTAAAATAGTGACTTTAAGCCTATCAAATTTTTTATTACAGGTCCAAGATTACTTACCGAACGATAGAACAGCTTTACCTTGTCGATGGCCGACGCTGGGATACTAAACTGCGCCAGGTCGAAACCGCAAATTATGGGTCTTGCGGGAGTTAGCACGCCGGAGGCAAGAAGGTGCCTCGCGACTTTCCCGGCCAATGAGCGCTAATGGAATATGCGAAACACAATATATAAAAACTATTCGTGGCGAAACACCCCATGATACGACGTCAAACAACAAGATCTAGCTCCATCATCACCGCCCAGGCAAAAAACGCGCCCTGCCGCAATAAAATCCAGCCCGAGAAAACTGCGCGCATCATTAGATGTTGCGTGACTGCGGCTACAGCATTTTTATAACGTACAAATTATGCCTACAAAATTTGGAACGGATCCATGCATCGATGCTCCTACACCAATCAATTTTCTGCACCGCCATAGCCTCGAATTTGCATACACGTCAATATTTTACATCCACGTTTCGTCCCATTTTACTGGGTACCCCCTGTACTTTGGTACTTCATACCTCCCTGTACACTTGTCCAAATATAGTGATGTCCGGTTGCAAGCTGTAGTACACATCTAGATCTAGCAGCAGATCTAATAATATCATGGATACTACTTCTGGCATTCGCGCCAGCTCGGTTCTAAAACTGGTACCTATTTCTAGTTACCAGTAAAACTGGTAACTAGAAATAGGTACCAGTACCATTTAAGGGTTAAACGCCCTAGTGGTAATCCCCTCTATTGTCTGCTAGGACCCATGGTCAGCTGGGAGAAGGTGACTGTAACTGCCGTCCCCACCTCCTGACTGCTATCTACCTTGCTAGACGTGGGTGTTTGAGAGCATTCACGAGTGGTGTGCAGACCCTCAGGCAATGGCATATGCTCCCTAACAAACCAATCAGCTTCTATGATGTTATCAAAACCCTTCCACTTAGCACTAGAGCCCTTAGACAATATCTTATCCTTGATATGCTCTTCACATGCCTTCCAATTAACTATAAAATATGGCTGGTCTACCCTCGCCCCCATCATGGGCCACAGCATAGTAAGGAAACCCAGATTGACCACCCTTATTTATCCTTCGCCTGGGCATGTTACATAGTAGGCTAGCAGAAGCTTGCAAGCAGGAGAAAATGAGTACCCAGGGCTACCTCTAGGTGCAGTGACCTTTACCAAAGCAAACGAGGGAGAAGAACAGAGTCTAACACAGCACACGCCCGAGTCTTCAGCAGCACGGGCACATTACGATAGGCACACGGAGGTAAACACCGTCAACATAGTCGGCAACAGCCAGACGGTATCCACCACCCCCCCACGACCCTTGCGGTCAAACAACGAATTGTCCGTCTCCGCGACGTCCATTGGCACAAACGACATTTAAACACCTACAGAGGGTACAATGTTTAACATAAACCCCCTACGCGTGCGGTCCCGGAAAGAAGGCGAGCTCGCAAGCTAGCCTTCCACAGTCATAGCTTATAAAGGAATAAATCTAAACTAGGGGACGTACCATCGTCAATGACGTTAATCACCCCTGAGCTTGCCCCCACCTGGTGTCGTTGAAGGCAAGCCCTGGCCGCCACTAGGTGTCGTTGAAAACAGGGGAAATGGACGCTATCGTTGACAGCACCTCACCACAGGACCATGGCTGGCCCCGCCGAGTATCCCAGACTAATCACTTGCTTTCTAGATCGTCGTTGACTCCCTTACGGGCTGGCCGCCGACCTGTCGGCAATAGATGAATCCGAAACCTCTATCTATACGCCAAGCCCCGCCTTGGTATCCTAATTGGCCTCCCTAACCCTCTCCGCGAGAGTTAGCTGACCTCTCCAGCACATTTCCTCCGATAACCAGTGTTACGTCCCGGCCCAGACACACCTAGCCTGAGCTACGAAGCGAAAGATCCTCCTTGCCGGAATTAGGATTAATTCAAGGTGGCCTAATGTAGATTGCGCTTCACGACGTGAGTCGTGAGATATCTGGCACCGCGGCGTGATGCCAAGCTAATTGTACACACTTATATTGGCTAGCAATACCAATTACAAATGGATAACTGTGTCAGGATTTTAGATAATCCTGGTTGTGCCCGTTTGCTAGCCCATGTAATGTTGTGGCCAACTTTCTGTAAACGGGGGAATAATTAGGAATGCGTCCTTAATAATCGCTTCCGCCCACCGTATTTCTGGCCAAGATTGTGAGGGCTAGGTAGTGCTTGCCGTGTCCTTTACGGCGCTAGTTTTCTTATTGAAAACAGTTGAGTGAGTATACAAGTTAATCCTGTACCTCGACACTATATACGCATATCATTTATGGACATGCTAGTGGTTGCATGAATTTCTATAGTGAACTATTGTACGTTTCTGGCGCTGCCTAGGAGGCGCTGTGGCCTAGTCCCCGCATGCCATAACGTCGTGCCAACTAATGTTGGTCACCGTCACTTGTGGTGAAAAGTTTGCTCAATTTCGTACCGTCAGATTTGTAATGGATCAACGGTAGTAAACAGTGTAGCCGCCACTGAAGGACTTTGTCCCTTCCACATAATAAGTGACTCATGGTACACGAGAAATCTACCTTGTTGGTCCCCATGTGTATGGGTAAGCCCTAGTTGGGTATGGCTGCCTTGTTGGTAGCCTAAAGCCATGCTCTTGTTGAGTATGCAACAGTCTCTTGTTGAGATTGTGTAGTGGCATTGTTTGCCCAAGCCCATCCTTGTTGGATGGGATTGACCTCTAGTTGAGGCCTACCTCCTTGTTGGAGACCAACCCCAAAGTAATATATTTAATCAACCAAGCAATATTTTGTGGCTGTCATCACATTGGGTAACAAGGGGTCAAAAAGATCTTTCCTCCTCCTCCGTAATTTAACATGGTATCGGTATGGGAGTGACCCATGAACCCATTTCTTGAGCCGTAAACCGTTTTTCCAAAAGCCGCACTTTCCTGATCCCGTTTTTGAGCGGTCGGCCTGCAGCCAGGTACCCAACTTTGAGCGTGCAGATCTTTTGACTGGGACATTATTTTTCACCGCTCTTAGATGCGTTGGAAGCGTCACATCGTCCTCGTTTCAACGCCGCCAAGAACGCTGCCATCGGCATCCTGGTGCAAAAGTTACTCAAGTTCGCGCCGACCTACGTGGCCAGCTTGTCAGTGCGCATATCTTTTTAACGACTCATCTGTTTAAGACCGTTGAGGTGTCGTTGAAAAGGGCATTCTGTGGCGGTTCTATCAAGCCATAACGCGCCCCAAGCTGTTTAGTACTACGGCAACTACGTTCATTCCTGTTCGGACCAGCGGATTTCCGGAATTTCTCATCTTTCTCGTCAACAGCACATCCGTTTGGACCGTGCTAGGCGTCCATCGACGCGGAATTTTATGCTCGTTTCAACAAGCTATCATACGTCGTCATCGGTTTGATACAACGCCAACAACACTCATTTCCGTGGCGCCAGCTGACGGACCTTTGCCGACATGCAACTTTTACGTGGCTCCTCTTTTTGAGCCATTTGTGACGTCCTCGGATTCGTCTCTTTCTTCCGGTTTTAACAAGCCATCACACGTTTCAGTTCCTCAAGCTTTTCGACAACTGCATTGATTTGAAGTCGTCATGTTTTGGCTTACCGTGTAAGGGGGGAGTGGCAGGGTTGTTTCTACCCGGCAAGCCCTACTGCCTAAGTAAGGGGGGAGCACAGTTGTTTGAGTCAATCCCAGCAACGTGCAAGGGGGTGTCAGGATTTTAGATAATCCTGGTTGTGCCCGTTTGCTAGCCCATGTAATGTTGTGGCCAACTTTCTGTAAACGGGGGAATAATTAGGAATGCGTCCTTAATAATCGCTTCCGCCCACCGTATTTCTGGCCAAGATTGTGAGGGCTAGGTAGTGCTTGCCGTGTCCTTTACGGCGCTAGTTTTCTTATTGAAAACAGTTGAGTGAGTATACAAGTTAATCCTGTACCTCGACACTATATACGCATATCATTTATGGACATGCTAGTGGTTGCATGAATTTCTATAGTGAACTATTGTACGTTTCTGGCGCTGCCTAGGAGGCGCTGTGGCCTAGTCCCCGCATGCCATAACGTCGTGCCAACTAATGTTGGTCACCGTCACTTGTGGTGAAAAGTTTGCTCAATTTCGTACCGTCAGATTTGTAATGGATCAACGGTAGTAAACAGTGTAGCCGCCACTGAAGGACTTTGTCCCTTCCACATAATAAGTGACTCATGGTACACGAGAAATCTACCTTGTTGGTCCCCATGTGTATGGGTAAGCCCTAGTTGGGTATGGCTGCCTTGTTGGTAGCCTAAAGCCATGCTCTTGTTGAGTATGCAACAGTCTCTTGTTGAGATTGTGTAGTGGCATTGTTTGCCCAAGCCCATCCTTGTTGGATGGGATTGACCTCTAGTTGAGGCCTACCTCCTTGTTGGAGACCAACCCCAAAGTAATATATTTAATCAACCAAGCAATATTTTGTGGCTGTCATCACATTGGGTAACAAGGGGTCAAAAAGATCTTTCCTCCTCCTCCGTAATTTAACAAACTGCCCCAGGCTCAATGTGAAGGCGTTTTCGCACTTAACATTCATCAAACCAAGAGGACGAGACTCTCGTCCTTGGACTAATTTAACCTAGGTCGGTTGCGGCGCAGATACAACGCCAATCCTTCTAGAACAATCCCAGTCAATCATTCCACGTAGGATCCGGGCCGACATCGACCCTCAACTACAGGATCCACGCATAGAACTACAGTCGAACCCAGAACTGGCGCGACGCCACTGCGCCGGCTCCTAAAAGGTCAACCTAGGACCAAAATAACTAGTCCAATTCACACAATAACCAAAATCCATACAAACCATTACAACAGGCCAAACTGCCTTGGTAATCTATTCCATTGTTACGTCCGACCAAAAGGGCCGGGACGTAACATCGTACTCCCGTTTGGGAGTCACGGAGCATTAACATGGGATGGAATGTATGGTGTAAGCTACCTAGGTCCTAGTTACAGGGTCATGCGGGCACCACGGCCCGAATCGCTATGGTGGATGCCATACGCGGTCACACGCGGAGCCCCCACAGACTTGGGGGTGGTCTCCTTCTGTGAGTCCTTCATCACTACTAATAAGACTTCCCTTCATCACTATACTAATAAGACCCATGTGAGCATATCATAACAAGGAGCGTGGGCAAGTAATCTGGTCATAGCCAGGACGTATAGCATGGCTGTATACAAGGGCTAAGCAAAGGCTATGACGTTGTGTAATGTGTACCGTGTGTTAGCGGTGCACGTGACTACGTATGGTGGCACGGGCACACGGCTATGCAAACATTCTAGGCATGGCTGCCATGGCTGCAGTGACTACCAATTATTACAAGCTACTAACTAAGGGCTATTCTAGCCCGCAGGGGGCGTCCACATCTTGTGGTTGATCATCAGGTCCCCGCCCCTCCCGAGTTCACCTTGGGCTTCTGGGGTCCTGCTTGTGGCGGAGGTATTCAGGCCACAGGTCCGAGTCGCGTCGCTGCTGCTGCTGAGCAGGGGTCACGTCGTCGTCCAGCATCTGCAGGTGAGGTCGTGCAACCTCTTGCATGCGACGAGAAAGGAGCCGCCGCTTGTCCTCAGGGGAGGGGAAGGTGAGCAGGACTGGTGGGGGAGCCGCCTTGTCCCGTGATCGAGTGGGGAAGGCGGTGGCTCCCGCGCAGTTCTACCTCACCTACCAGGCCCATGAGGGTAAGAAGCTGGTCCTTGAGCTCGTCGGCAAGGGTGGTTGACGTCTCACCTGGCTTCTAAGGAAAACGACGCAGCACCACTCGGCACTCGCGGCGAGTGCGGTCGGTGGCCTCCCGTTGTTCAGCCCAGTGGCAGTGGCCCTCCAGCTCCTGGAGTTTCGTGGCGATGGCGTCAGTGGTTGAGGCGGTCGCTGACCGCAGCAGGTCCGCATAGGAGAGCGGCGGGCGGTCCGGCGAGAGCATCTTGCCGGGGTGGCTGGGATGCGATGGTGGCCGTCTGCTCCGCTATCTTGGGGACCTGTGTAGCCAGGGCCTCGGTCAGTGGGCGGTGATGGCTTCCGAAGCTTCTTCATGAGCACGCCGCACTTGCCCTCCACCTGGTTAAGGCGGGAGAGGAGGGCGGCATGCGCATCAGAGGCCTGCGCCGCGGTCTGCAGTGCCGTGAGCTGAGGTTGAAGCTTGTGTGCGACCTTGGTTTCCATATTAAAGACCTTGGCCTCCACCATGTTGAGCGCTGTGGTCATCAATGTCATCTTCTCAGCTCCAGCGGCCAGGTCACGTGCTCCTCCAGCACTGCTCGGATGTCATCTTTGCAGATAGAGGGAGCCGGTGTGGCTGCCGGCTGCGCAGGGCAGGCTGGGTTGCGGAGCCTAGCGACGAGGTCGCGTTCAGTTAGCTTGAAGAAGCTGAAGAGGAGGCCGGGCCCACTTCAAATGTTCCGGCGTCCAAGCCAAGTGTGTGACACTTTTTCGCTATTTTCGAAGACCGCGCAAAAAATGTCGCACGAGTTCGCATGGTTTTCGCGTGATTTTCGCAAAATTTTCACGCATTTTTGCACGATTTTGCACGATTTCGCACGATTTTGCACAATTTCGCACAATGTCGCATGGATTTCAACCAAGGGTCAGTTTGTGGAGTACGTGACGCTTGACAAAATTTTGCTTGAATTCACACACGTTGTAAACATCGAAATTTTTTACCGTCGACATTTTTCACATGAATTCACACTATTTTTTGCCCGATTTCGCACGATTTCAGCAAATTTCGCACGATTTCAGCATATTTCGCACGATTTCGCACGACGGGTCACTTTGCAGAGTGACGCTTGTCGAAAAAGTCCGAAGAACGACCAAAAAGTGGACATCACACTTTTCGGAACATTCGAAGTGGGCCCCACCGGGATGGCGAGGCGATGGTTGAATTCTGGCAGGGCACGAGGAACTCCTCCACGTTGTCGGCGGGGATGGGCCCCTCGGGCCCACGGAGCTTGTGTTCCAGTGCGTAGTACTGGCATATCTCGGCGCAGCACTTGTGCGTCGGTCAGTCGCAGCCAGCCGCTGAACGTAAAGCATGCGTAGTCTAGGTATTGTCGCCATTTGCATGTGTCGTAGCAGAATTTCTTGGGCTCTGGCGAGGCGCTTGGCGATGGGTTTGCTGCCGAGGGGTTTGCGGGCCCAGACGTCTGGGCAAGGACGATGGCGAGTGGGTTGGGCTGGGAGCCGGAAGGCTCGATCCTTTTCCAAGCCTCGTTTTGCTTTCGGGGTCATCATAGCTGCTTGTCACGTGCATAACTTTTCGATACTGCGTGTCAGCCGTAACCGATTGTACTGGCGAGTGCGTCTTTAAAAGGCGCATCGAATGCAAGTGATCTGACTGAATTTGGGGCTCAGACGCGAAAGATCTGAGCTCCGCCGTCAGCCATACCGTCACGTGTGTAGTACTCCTACACACAGATCTCGAGTGATTTATCTAGTACCAAATCCGAAAGGCTTGCATCACTCCCCGGACAGGAGAACTTTTGCGGATGACTGTAGGTGTAAGTTGGCGATGCCATGGTAACCGGAGACGTCCGTCCTATAGTCAGCAAAATTGGTGCGAGAGGTCCCCAGTTCGATTCCGGTCGGATTCATTTGCAGATCGCGTTTTCCGCGTTTTCCGCGGCCTGGCACTGAACGCAAAGGTTTTCACCTTTGCGGAGTGTCTGATCAGAATACCGTCGTGAGCCATTTTGCATTGGTCTCGTATTCCGGCCCTTCGCATAACATAATCCAGTAAAATAATCATGCAACAGGTACGGCGACAGTCCTGACGCAACCCTGCCAGACGCCCGGCCGGTCTGCATGCAGTGGACATGGCGGGGTAAAGCCGTGTTGAGTGCGCACCGAAGTGGTCGACCCCTCATACAGCGTGCGGATGACGGTAATCAGGGGAGTGGGGACGCGAGCGCGAGCAAGGACAGCCCATAGAGCGGCCCAGAGGACAGAATCAAAAGCCTTGATGAAGTCGACAAAGATCAGGAATCTCACAAGGTTGCAGCAGCGCGATTTCCTGGAAGAGACGGCGTGCGACGAAGATGGCCATGACGGTGTGGCGCCCAGGACGAAAGCCCATTTGAATCTCGCCAAGATGATGGTCGAGAGCAGAAAGAATTAATGAATTAATTAATAGCCACGTGACTGCGTCACGTGAGCATAAGTCCTCAGTGGGAGGGGAACATGGGATGGAATGGATGGTGTAAGCCATCTAGGTCCTAGTTACAGGGGTGTGGGCACCGCGGCCCGAATCGCTATGAATGCCATACTTGGTCACACGTGGAGCCCCCACAGGCTTGGGGGTGGTCTCCTTCGAGCAGAAAGAAAGCGGTGGAGAATCATTAATTAATTAATTAATAGACACGTGACTGCGTCACGTGAGCATAAGTCCTCAGTGGGAGGGGAACATGGGATGGAATGGATGGTGTAAGCTATCTAGGTCCTAGTTACAGGGGTGTGGGCACCGCGGCCCAAATCGCTATGAATGCCATACTTGGTCACACGCGGAGCCCCCACAGGCTTGGGGGTGGTCTCCTTCATCACTACTGGCCATCTATCCTTGCGCACCATCTGCCTCCATATTACAGACAAACCAGGAGGCTGCCCGGGTGTGAGCCCGTCACGTCTAGTGTAGCACATGTCCATGCCGAGTCTATCACGAAAAGTCCACGGGTGGCGGCCCTGCCGCGCGCGGCCGGGGGCACGCCAGGTGAGGACATATCGCCCAGGCTGGGCGGGCTTGGTGCCAGCTAGTCTCATGCGAATGGATGGAGAATCATGCGTATGAACAACTTGAGTGCTGCGCTCTCGGGGCAACCTTACTGGATCCGAAATCAACTTTCGCTGTGTTGAAGCTTTATTGCACCCGCAGTACTTGCCATACTCTCCCGGTGAGCAGTTGAATTGAACCCGTGGCCTGCCTTTCAAAGGTAACGAGAGAATTTAGGGGGATCCCTTGCCCCCTCCTTGCTGTGCATCAAACAGGTACGATGGCTACCTACTCAAAGAGTCGGTATCCCATGACTCTCCCAACAGATGTGCGTGAGAGAATTTATTTAATGAATGAATGCGTGAATGAATGACACTGTCTGCGTGCTATTAATTAATTAATCAATCAAGGTATTAATCCCATCTAATCGAGGCCCCTACGTAGCCTCATGAAAAAGTTGAGGCTCCAAAAGATCGGGTGCAGCATGAGCAATGCAAATCCTTAGCTTAAATTTACTTACCAAAACTTCTTAGCTTACAAGGACTTGCGAAAGAAAGCATTTTCCGCAGCAAAAAAAAAGGCAATTGGAGCTTGGACGGTCCAGCACACTATTTACAATGGGATTGGTTCCTGACATAATCCCAGCCCCCGTGCCTCTGTGACAACGTTTTTAATAGGCTTAGCTTTCAAATACACTTTCTGTTCTCTTCAACCAGCGCCCCTTCCTGTTGCAGCTTATCAGCGTTGGAACCTCCGGCCCTCGCGGCACCCATGTTTCAACCAATCGTGCACAGCCACGGTGGCAGCCAACCCTGCGGTGTCAACAGCTCCGCGCATGCATCACCCGCCACAGTAAACCATGGGTCCACCGGCAACATTCCCGCCACCCTTCTTCAATCAACCCGCACGGGCCACTGAGAATGCCGCTGCAGTGGGCTCACCCGCTTCAGACAAGCAGCTGCTGGATCCCGCGATGAAAGGGAGAGAGCCGCTGCAGCCATCATGGGCCACATGCAGGCTCCTGACGCCCGCCTGGAATCAGGAGAACAAGCGGCAGGATCCGCCCTGACCTACAAACTAGAATCCCACCATTTCACTGGTGGCTTGCGATGCGAGATAGGTAGCCTGGGAGAGCCCGCTGGCCAAGTCCGAACGGCGCGACTGAATGGCGTGTTATTGGGTAGCATCAGGCAGCCTGCAAACTCATAGCTCAGCATGCTCCTGTACAATGGAAAGGCCCGCCATTCAGCTATGTTAGTCAGATATGACCATTTGATGGGCGGAGCGAAGTAGCGAAGCATATCAGTAATATTGATCGTGGCCCCATGCTATACATACCGTTATGCGACATAAGGAATAGCCATTTAGTAGATATGGAGAAGCCAGGCCAGCAATCCGGTATGGACGCCTAGCCCGCCACCTATGGCACCAACATCAGCGTTATGTCTGCAATCGGTGGTACCAACGTGGCCATCCGCAGCTCACGCCAGGCATGTCAAGCAACCCTCCAACCTTGGGCAGCTCCAACGACGATGGCACGGCCATCAACGACGCTCCAGCAACCATATCGAGGCAATCAAATGCGTGCTTTCGATCGACATGGCCAACAGCTATGGACAGTCACGGCCACCACCCGGGCCACCCATGCTTGGTCATGGCCATCGACACAAACAGGGGTGACCATGGCCACTAATGGGTCTTCGTGGCCACTCACATTGACCATGGCTCCCCACCAACACAAAGAGCCCCACAAAGCTCTTCGGGGGCCCCACCACCATGTCCCACCAGAGGGCCCCGCCACCATGCCCCCAACCAAAGCCGTCACCCATCGCAGTCCGCGGTCGCACCCACCCATGCGGGTGGATCATGGCCCAGGTCGATGACCATGATTGATGATAAGAACCACAATGACCCTGATGACCACAATGATCATCATGACCACAATGACCATGATTTACCATATGACCATTGACAACCATGACCAGGGGTTGCCTTGGAGAGGAGTGGACGGCCATCCAGGAGCCAGGGTGAACCAGGGTGCATGATCACCACGCGGCCACCCACGGACCACAGGCCATGAACAATATTGATTCAGTCCGCCACGACCGTGCCATAGGGGTCATCAGGGCCATACCAGCCAACCAGAGGGGCCCATCACGCGGACATACCAGCCAACCAGAGGGGGCCATCACGCGGTCACCGATCCAAAGCAAAGGGGCCAACAACTGACCACAGGCCATCATGCCACTACATGAGTCAACCAGAGGGGCCAAGGGGGTCATCATCATGCGGCCGCGCACATGGCCCGCTTCCATGTGAACCAGAAGGGCCATCAACAAACGGACCACGGGGGCCGTCATCACGCGGCCGAGGACATGGCCCGCTTCTCATTCCTCGCCGACCGCGCGACCATGACGTCGCCCCAGCTGGCCTGCCCAAGCGACACGCTGCCCTCGCCCGCATCGATGCGGAGCGACCCGCGCAGTGCCCCCGCGGCGCCACCCGCCATGAGCTCTGCCACGTCACCAGCCATCTCGCCGGCAGCATCCTCGCTGCCGCTGGCGCTGCTGCCAGCGGGGATCGCGTACGAAGGGTCCGTGACGACGGCCAGGCTGCGGCTACGCTTGCCGGAAATTGGGGTGCTCCCCAGGGGGGTCGACGGCGCCAGGGACCCCTCGACCCAGTCGTCCGCGGAGCATCCCTTGCAAAGCTTGGCCATGCGGAGCGGTACCGCATCAACGCCGCCCTTGGCCTTGATGAGGACGTCAAAGCCGCTGTGCGTGTGGGGGAGGACGACCGAGACGGATCCACCCTGGCTGATGATCTCGAGGTCCCTGGCGTTGGCGTCCATGTGGACGACCACGTCGCCGCCGCCGGACGTCACGGTGAGGCGGCCGTCCATGCCACCGATCAGGACAGGACCTCCGGACGTGCTGATGTCACTCCGTCCGCTGACGTGGAGGACCTCAACAATTACGGGGCCGCCAGCCGAGTCGACCGCCAGCTGTTCGCCGTAGAGAGAGCTCAGGTTCAGGCTCCCCCCGCCGGATTCAAACTTCATCTTGGTCCCGATCACAGTCTTGAGGTGGACGTCGCCTCCCTGGGAGAAGATCTCGCACGACCCGGTCAGCTGGTCCGCCGTGATCCGGCCCCCGCCGGACGCCGCGTCGATCCGATTCGCCTTGACCTTTCCCATCTTGATATCGCCGCCGCCGCTGGCCACGGACAAGTCGGCCTGGGTCAGCTCCGAGATGAATACGTGGCCCGACGAGACGACCTTGACATCGCAACAGTGCGACGGCACGTGCGCATCGACTTTCACGGCGGGACCTGGCCCGGGTGCCTTTTTCTCGACAACCAAACCGCTATGCATTTCACGAAGGCTGTAGTAGGATTCGGGCTCAGCCTGGACGCTTTCAACGTTAACGGTCATTTTGCCATGCTCATCAGCGTGCACTCGAGTGTGCCCTTTTGTTCCCGGCAAATTCACAAAAAGGGACGTGCTCGTCGGTAGCTTGTCCAGCGTCCGGGCCATGCTTGCCATGCTCCTTGCCTGGAGTGCAAGCAAACCGCATGGACTCGTGCCCGCATGTGCTCCGGTCTTGGATGCAGCCGCGATGACGCGAGGAGCTAAAGACCTCACCGCCCTCTTCAAGACATTAGCTGCCATTCTTTGGAATTGCCGTTTCGCCATGCCCTGGCGCACAAGGATGTGATGGCGCCAGTAACGTGGCAACAGCGTTCTTGTTTCTCAGACTGCACAAATCCAGCGCTCCCTTGGCGCTTTGTTGAGCTGGTGCGTATAAACAGCGCCGTCGGGCAATGCTAATTATTATCTACGAACTAATCCGCGGGCTCAATACGTCGATCTTCCATGCCTCGAGGCGTGGATATCACACCACCATCACACCTTCCTTCAGGCCTCTGCTACAGGCCTCTGCTAAATCTCTCTGCCAAATTACACCCTCCGCATTGGAAGTTTGTTATTATGGGTCAATTTTTGCCGTATTTGCATTACGAATAACCCTGGATTGTTTGTTGGGGAGCCAGTTAGAGTCCCGGGTTTTTATTATTTAATTAAAACCTTTTGTTTGTTTGTTTGTCCTACAGCCGTTCAAGGCACATGGGTACTTATCCGTCCCCAATTCGGCCGGTAATCCGGCCCGGCGGCCCCCCTTCGGCGGCCATAGGCTAGAGTCAGTGGAGGTCAGTGATACCCAGAGCCCACATGAGTTAATTAATTAATTTTGTTTGTTTGTTTGTTGAGTCCAGTCCTCAGCCCCCGGAGTTAATTAATTAATTTTCTTTTGTTTTTTTAATGGTTTTCAGCCAGAACATTTTCCAGAAGCTAATTATTTAGTTAAAACTTCCAATGCGGGCGGTGTACTCTACAGTAGAGACAGTAGTGTCAGTCAGTCAGTTGTCAGGCATTCACGCCTTAAGTTGGGTTCGAGGGGTTTCTCGGGGTCAACCCAACTTAAGGCGTGAACCCAACTTAAGCCATTAAGTTACCATAACTTGCGACCCCCAGCCCTGCTGAAGGACTTCAGGGTGTCTTTTGATAGCCTCGTCAAGGCCGATCGAACTGCACTACTGTAAAGAATTCACCATCAAGGTCGTATTTCGGGTCGTAACTTGGATGCAAGTCCTCAAACCGGCTGTGGGCAGGTGAAGCAGCCCACCGTGCTAGCCAAAACTTCGTGTGCTGCATAGGGCATGCGCGTTCTATGCGCGGTAATCGTCGGTGGCTATTTACCCTCTAGCCTCGTCTTCCCTAGAATCGACGCAAACTGTTACGCCGCGGATATCTACCTCCACCTCTACCTCTAATGGGCCTGATACTACCTAAACTGGTCAGACCTCCTCTACTTAACCCTCTGGCGAAAGACGAACGTGACGGAGCTGATCTCAATGCATTAACGTAAGTGTTGCTATAATACGCCATACAACCATTTACCAAAACCCGTTTACTCCAGGAATAGAGGAAGGAAACACAACTACACTGCCGTGACCCAAGCCTAAATGTGTCAATTCACTTAACACACGCCGAGTGACCACACAAGGAGTGGAACGTGCATAAATGGTCACCAACGGTCCAACAGGCTCGGGCCGACCTGGCCCTCGCCTGCAGAAACACAGAAACACAAGCAGGTGCACAGATGCACGCCTGTCCACTACATTCTACAAAAGGATAAGGACCACTAATATAGTACGCGGCGCGGCGCCCAAAGGCACCCACTATACCACAGTACTGTTACGGGGACAATCATGTCCAAACTAGAACTGCACGTAACCTAGGAACAACCGAGGCCAAGGACCTAATTTACGTCCGTAACTACAACGAATTGTTACGCGACGTAACACCTCCCCCCCCACAAAAGGTAGGGAGCCCTCTCCCTACGCAGAGAGGAGGGAACCAGAGGGGTAGGAAAATAATCCTAACGCACCCAGCACACACCAACACAATCGATAGACCATCCCAGATACAAAGCACCAATAGTTCACACGGTCTCCACCACCACGCCGGGTGGTGTAGGGTTAGCCAGCACCAAGCCTGGTGGTAGGTTCCCCTAACTGCCTGGAACGGAGTCCTGGCCGGGGGGGACGGCACTGGGCAGGACACACAGAGTAAACACATCAGCGCTAAGGACCAAGAACAGCCAACCAACTGGCCAGAATATGAGGGCGACTCTACATACCGGAGGGACAACACCCTCAGGTCGGGCCTAAGGCCCTCTATCTAGTGGCCATCCGTCTGGTAAGTGCCACGAGAGGCCAGCAGGACCTCCAGGTAGGCCTGGTAGTGAGCCACATCCTCAACATTGTCATGCCTATCTACAGTGAGGAAAACATCGGCCCACACGCCGTCAGGAAAGAGGCCCAGGAAGGCCCAGTAATACCTATGCTGCGTGAGGACGACCTGGCCACGGGCCCAGTCCAGAAAGCCACAGGCAAAGAGGCGAAGGAAAGGCTCTACCGCGATCAGGCAAAGGGCCCGCAGGAGGAGGCAATGATACCGAATCCGAGGGCGCAGACCCGTCGGGAAGAACAGGTCCACCAGGGGCTCCACGTTGGACGGCCACAACCGGATGTGCCGAACCTCGCGGGAGCGCCACCGACGAACACACTGTCGCGACCCGAATGTCTCTAGGTAGTCGCTGGCACGAGGAGGAGGGTGACCGCGGGAGTCTAGACCCTGGCCCGGGATAGGCGCCGGGCGGCGGGCATCCCACTCAAGGATGGGCTGGAGGACCGTAGTGTACGCCGCACCCGGCACCGCAGGAAACTCTACTGTAAGGGCATCCGAAGCCATAATGCCCAGAGGGGGAGGGTAAGCCCACTGAAACCCACCGTAGGTGTCCAAGTCGTTGTGGCGCCTCGCCCAGCGATACAGGACGCGCCGGACCAGGATCTCACCCTCGAACACCGGATCAGCTAAAATAACCATGTCGAACGGAGGCCGATCAGTCTCAATGGGTAGGCCACGATCCCGGGGCGCCCGACACACCTGGGAGAACCCATAGGACATGGGAGAGATGGCAAGCTCAGCAGAGGCGCGCGGCAGGTCACACTGTCGGCAGGCGAGTGCGGACATACCATACCCCGGAATGGGCGTGTCACGCGACTCCGGCGTCGCGTGCACCACAGAAGGAGCCCTGTCCCGATCACCCTGGGACAACTCCCTGAGGGAATCGGCAGCGCGGGTGGCGCGAGGATCCTGACCGGTGGACCGAACAACCGCGGCCAAGACCGCGAGGCCGAAGGAGGAGGGACCGGAGCAGGGGCTGACGCAGGGGCAGGAGCCGACACCGACGCAGGGGGCACTGGTAAAACAGGAGGTCGCGCCGGACCTGAAGCCAGAGAGGGCCGTGACGGACCCACCAACGACGCAGGCGCGCCGGTCTCCGTTGCCGGTGCACCCTCAGGCCACATGTTGAAAATGGGGCCCGTAGGGACAGGCAGTCCTGCATAAGATTGACTACCATCCAGGCCCCAGTCAGGAACCGGAATCCTCTGCGGAGGACCACCCTCCCAAAGTCTGGGAAGCCGCTAGTATCGCCAAAGAAACCCCGCGACGTCTGCGCCTGAGCGGGAGGAGGCTCGGAAGCAGCGACGGAGGGCGAGCTAACAGGGGCAGGAGACTCCCGCGTAGGCGCAGGTAGAGCGGTGACAGGCGCAGAGGCAGCAGGAGTCGCAGGAGCCGCCGGAACCACAGCGACCGCGGGCGCAGGCGGGGGCGCGGGCGAAGCCGTAGTCGCCGGGGCGACAGAAGGGGTAGGGGGCGCGGATCCAGCCGGCGTGGCCGGGACCTGCGCCTGGGCCGCAAGGAAGGCCCCAAACGCCGTGGTCAAAGACTGGATCTGAGCCTGCATAGCCGAGACCGTCGCCGAAAGAGGATCAGGCAAACCCGAAGGGGTAGGCTCCACTGCGACATCCCGGGTCGACCGAGGGGACGACGGGACCGGAGAGGGAGGGACAGACACCGAGGAGGCGGACGCAGCGCTCGAGGCAGAATAATCTGGAGTATAATGTACCTCAGCTGGGGCGCCCGAAGGGGTAGGACCACTAACCGCTAGTCCCGCCGACTGATCAGCTATCTCCATGAACTCTACGGCCCGTAAAAGGTCGCAGGGGTTCTCGTCTACCTCAGCATCACCCTCAGCTGGAAGCCACGGGAACACCTCCCGTAGGCAGGTACGGCCCACAGGAGTGGAGAGGTAGGAGAACACACGGCAACACCGGAGAACCGCATCTATCTGCCCCAAGGCGGGACAGCTGGAACCACACCCCAACAAACAGTGTCCGGCATCATCGAAACCGTGCAGGACAAGCTGGTGCGGCTCATCAGGGGAAGGACCATACCACGTGACCCCGAAGAGGGCCGCCCTGACTAAGCTCGCATGTTGGGCCTGAAGGGCCGGCTGCACAACGCCACCCCGGTAACATGATCGCGACACCCAACGGCCCGGAAGGGCCTCGAAATACAGCTCAGGGTCCGGTAGGGGCAGGGACGGCAGCGGGCTCTCAGCCGGAGGGGTAGGCTCGGTCATGACGGCTGCGGAGGGGAGGGGACAACCAACCACCCGTCGACAGCAGACATAACATAAGAGAGGAGAAGGCCTACGACTAGAGCTTGTGCAGGGTTTTATATTCCTGCAGCAGGCGACTACACCCATCTAGCTCACTCTCCGTATACCAAACCTTATCTACTTCACTACGAGCATACATCCACTTCACTTTATACTGACGCTGGGTACCGCGGCCCTTTTTGATATCTCGATGGGCCACGATGCTTTCTACTTCGTCTTCTACTTCCCCAGTGTCAGGATTATGCTCTAAAGGGGCAGGCGCTAACTCCCTGCCAGCGAACGTACTAGGGTGGTACAGTTTAAGCTGGCTCCTATGGAAGGTGTTTGAATGCGTTTGCCAAGAGGTAGGGATATCGACCTTATACAAGAAATTTCCTACCCTAGACAACACATGGAAGGGTCCTAAGAAGGCAGGCCTAAGTTTGACCTTCAGTTCTGCTTCAAACTTATGAGCAAAACGGCCAACACGGGGGCCTTCTACTAATACTAGATCTCCTACTTCTATCTCAGGTGCTCGTCTATCTAAGGAGGCACGCAACCTAGCAAGGTACTTAGCCTGAGCTTTTTGATACCCTGAGATCGCGTGGTCATGAGCAGTTTTCATTCTATCTAGTAAGGACTGTACACCTTCTACAGTATCTCGGGACACATCATCCTTGTCCCGTAGAGGACTAGCTAAGAGAGAGGTAGGGGTAAGGGGCTGTCTCCCAGTATCTAAGAAGAAGGGCGTATATCCATGCGCAGCTTGGGGACAATTGTTGAGGGAGAACTCTACCAAACATAAATAATCCTCCCAATCACTACCCGAGCCATTAACATAGTGCCTAAGCGCTTCTTCTACTACTCTATTAAGACGCTCTACTAAATGAGAGGAGGAGGAGTGGTAGGCAGTACCGTAGGTAACCTTGGTACCGATGGCAGCGAAAAACTGCTGCCAAAAATCTGAGGTAAATAATTTATCCTTATCACTAATAAACTGCCTACTCAATCCATGATATCTATATACATTATTGAGGTATAGGCGTGCGCAATCACGTGCGGTGAGTTCTAAAGGACACGGCACAAGATGGCACATACGAGTAAAACGATCTATGAACACAAGGATTTGGGCATTGCCCCTATCATTCTTTCTAAAAGGTCCTACAAAATCCATCATGATAGAATCCCAAGGCATGATAGGGTCAGGCAAGGTCCTAGGTTCTGCTATCTGTCCTACATTATTGGGTTTCATTTCCTGGCAAGATTGACAAGTTCTAACATACTCATCCACATCCTTATAAAGGGAAGGCCAGTAATAAGAGCGGGCTACTAGGTCCCGTACCCGTTTACCACCCTGGTGAGCAGCTAAGTCATGCAACTCAAAGAGCAAGGAGGAGCGACAGATAGGAGGGACATACAGGCGCCATTGAGGGGGAGAATCTGCTATCTGCACATATAAAAACCCACCTACAAATTTACAAGGGTGCTTGCCTAATTGTTGGGGATGTGCAGCAATGGCAGCTAATGCTTCCGGCTCAGTGGCCGTAAATCTACTAATAAGGCGTTCAAGATCAGAGGTAGGCATCGCTACAGAAGTATCCAGAACAGGTTTAAAGAGATCTCCTACCGCCTTGCCGAAGAGAAGGGGAGGTCCTAGGGGGACTACGTTTTCATAAGACTTTCCTGACCTAGTCGCTATATGGCTAAGCGGTATAGAAATTTTATTTTTCCCCTCCCCCCCCACCGAGGCCACAGGAAGGGCCTCACACGGGAGAGAGAGTCCTACGTGAGAAAGGAGATCAGGCATGCGAACAGCTGTATGAAAGAGGTAGGCATAGGAATCATCATCAGGTAGTTCACCATAAGGGGTTACACCCATAGTAGTAGGAACTAGAGTAATATTGAGAACATCAAGGTCCTCGAAGAAGGAATAGTCTGCACGACGAGAGAGTGCATCTGGTACTATGTTATCTACACCCTTGACATACTGAAGTTTAAAAGGGGAAAACTGTGCTAAAAATTCCATCCAGCGCGCTTGCCGAGGGGTAAGGTTGGGTTGGGAGAGAAGATGGGTAAGGGGACGATGATCCGTTTGGATAACTAACCTATAAGGATCTAGCTCACAGGGTTCATTCAGGCAGACATCAAATTGAGCACCTTTAAGGAAGTGCTGCCACGCGTGGCAACAATACACCACCGCTAAGAGTTCCTGCTGGTGGACGGGATAGTTACGCTCCGCAGGGAGCATTGTCCTAGAGATATATTCAATTGGCTGTAAGCCCTGACCCTGATCCTGGAGAAGGACACCACCTATAGCTACTTTACTAGCATCTGTAGCCACAACAAAGGGTTTAGTAGTATCCGGTAGGATGAGTACAGGAGGGGAAAGGAGTAGGGATTTTAGGCACTGAAAAGCAGACTGACACTCACTACTCCAAACAAAGGGGATATCCTTCTTTAATAAATGATTAATAGGGGCTGCTATAGTGGCGAAACGCGGGATAAAACGCCTATAGTAAGAAGCAATTCCTAGGAAACTACGTACACCTTTAACGTCGGTAGGAGTAGGCCATTCCTGAATTGACTTAGTTTTATCCGGGTCGGTAGCGACCCCGGCATCTGACAGAACGTGCCCTAAAAATGGGACACTCCTACCCGAACGCACTTTAGCACGGCGCGCCCACAAAGAATTTTCAGCCATTATTTCTAATACTTTCTTTAAATCACGTAGGTGCGTTTCAAAATCAGGAGAGTAAATAAGAATATCATCTAAGTAAGCTTGAGCACAAGAACGGTCATGCTCAGATAAAGAAACAGAGGAGAAGGAGGGATCCTTTAGATCAGAGGACACCTGAGGAAGATGAGAATTTCCCATAACAGGTCTAAGCACTTCATTCATTAACATTTGAAAAGAGGCAGGCGAGTTACAGAGTCCCATAGCCGCTACTCTAAACTGGTAATGACCAAAAGGGGTAGCAAAGGCGGTTTTATGGCAATCCTCAGGAGCTATCCGCAACTGCCAAAAACCATCCGCACAATCCAGTACTGTGAAACAAGTGGAACCTTTAACCTTATTAAATATATCGTCAATACGAGGTAGAGGGTATTTAGATTTCACAGTAATATCATTCAACTTCCTATAATCAGTAACTAGGCGAAACTTGCCATTTGGCTTAGGAACTAACAGGACACCAGCTGAGTAGGGGGAGTTACTAGGCTCTATCAATCCTGCTTCTAATAATGACACTAAAATCTGTTTTAGTTCCTTTAACTCGGTAGGGCCCATTCTATACATCGGAGAGTGCGTAGGAACTGCACCGTCCTTGATAACTACACGGTGTAAAACAGAACGAGGAGGAGGATAAGAAGGAGTCTTTTCTTCAAATACTTTTGAGGAATCTATCACAGCCATGTATCTTACTATTTCATTTTCAGTAAATCCTACTCCTATTGTATCCACTGTATTTACATCTATATCCACACTATTGTTAGTGCTAGGTATCTGTTGTACTTCTAACTGAAGGAACATACATAATAGGTATCCATTTTGCTTTAATTCAGAACGTAATTCGTCATTTGACATTATTACTTCAGGTATAGGTCTTACAGGAGGATCAACAGGTGTAGGAGGAGTAATATCTACCAAGGATAAATTTTCCAATCTATAATGACGTTCAGGTACCCAGTAAGAGCTATCTGGAAACCAAATGACCATGGTATCATAATTAATAGTAATCTTATTATCCTGGTGCCAATCTAATCCTAGTAATACATCAGCGGTAGTGATAGGGCCTATAGTGGCCGTCAGGTTGACAGTACGTCCTTGTATAACCATGGGAAGGGACACCGTACCCGGGGAATGACTGGTGCGACCATCAGCATAATGAACAGTAACGGGTTTGGTGTGAGGGGTAGGGACTAGTCCTAAACGTCTAACTAGGGCCTCGCTCACAAAGGAGCTAGCCGCACCGCTATCTACCAACACAGAGACATTCAAGAGTTCATCAGCATGCAAGAAGGGGTCTACAACAGTGTGAGGGACGGTTAAACCACCATTCAAGAACATAAGAGGACGCACACGTAGTGGTAGGGATGATTCAGCTCCTACAGAGGTTATAAAAACAGGCAAGCAAAAATTAATATCTGGGGTACTATCTAAGGACCTGTCCAGGTTACCCCCGGCTGACAGGCCTACTGTTCCCCTCCCCCCCCAAATCCATAGGAACGAACCCCGAAGAAGACCCTGGCGGAAAAGCCACTGCTGGAGGGTCACGAGGGATTGAAGAGGGTGCGGGAGCCTGATTATCATAGGGGAACCCTGGGGATCCTGTCTGCACAGCATTCAGCCTACTAGGGGTAGCTGAAGGAATGTGTCCTGAAGTGGGACGAATAGGAGCACGCTGAGGGGTACGAGGAGGGCGAGCGTCGGGATGAGGGGGAGCACCCGAAAGGAACTTGGGGCATTCACGTTTAAGGTGACCTACTTCCTTACAATGATAGCAGGTAATATGAGAGACATCCAGAGCTGAAAGGTCAGTCACACAGATATCTAATTCTTCTACATAGGAGTTTTCCTCCTCAGGGGTAAGGCTTATATTATTAATACGGGAACGGGTAGGAAGAGAAGGTGTGGAGAAGAAATCTGCTACTCGTAAAAGATGCTGACGCACATGCTTGAGGGGCAGGTCAGTAAAACGGTAGGCAGAGAACTGGCGCTTGACTTCACGCAATAAGGGTCTACTGAGGCCCTGAAGGAAGCGAGCACGTACTTCTGCACCCGACAAATCCCTAATTCGTACCATCTGAGCATCAAACTCTTTCATATATTCTTTGAAGGACTTGGTACCCTGCTGCAAGGTGCCAAAGGATAATCTATCCTGCCAATCTGCATCGGGAGGGACTAAATGGTTCTCTAAACGCTTGAACAATTCTGCTACAGAGTTTGGGTAGGCATGAGAGGCAAGAGACTCACACTGGATGAGGTTAGCAAGTTCAGGAGTAATGCAGGTAGTAAGATAATGAGGAACTAGTACAGCATCAGAGAGGCGCCACCTATTGTGGTTCTGCCAGGACTCTGTGTTCTGGGTGAGCAACATAATGAAGGTGAAAAACTGTTGAGGGGTAGACTTGACATCCAGCTTAGGAAGGTTGGCAAAGAGGGGAAGAGCAGGAGGCTTAGGGGGATTAGAAGAATCAGTTTTTCCCATAGGGCCACTATCTTCCACTGCTACATAAGCGGGATAGAAGGAAGGGATAGGAAAAGTCTTGGGTAGGGGTCTGGAGGGAGCCACCGTTTCCGGATGGTGCCCATAGGAGAAGGGGACAGTATATTGCTCACGAAGAGAGGAATAGGCAAAATGATCATAATTCCTATCATCTAGGGGCATGGTACTGAAATCATTATTAACTTCTAAATCAGCCACACGGGTAGGAACCTGGGCAGCCTCATAGGCCGTCTCAGGGTAGGACCAGGAAGCAGGTGGGAAAAAGGGGACTGCACTAGGGCGCCCAGAAGGGCCGACAGGGGCCGAGGTACGACCCGTGTTAATAGCAGGCATTGAAGGCACAGGGTGGGAAGGAGGCCTAGGAGCATTGTTAGTGTGTGAGGACCTGCTGGAGGGGTGAGCCAAGGTTGCAGAAGGGGCAGGGGCCTGGTTCACAACGAAAGAAGGTTCCTCACTAAATCTGACTTGGGAAATACGTTGTTCATAGGTAGGTGGGGTAATTGAGGGACGACGGCGACCACCAGCAGCAGGAGAAGGCGGTGAGGTACGCAGAATACCTTGAGGAGTGAGATGGTGTACCGTTTCCAAGGAGTCCCGTCGGTTACCACGAGTATTGTTATTGTTAATGTTATTAGTAGTATTATTATTATTATTATTGGTAGGTATAGGCGACATATCTCCACCCACTGGATCCATCTTTAATTACGTAAAGGAATAGGAATCAAAAGAAGAAAGCAACAAAAGAAAAAGGAAAAACCTTGAAGGTCTGCAGCAGGAACAAAATTAAAATCAATCCTTTTTAACAACAGTAATGGATAGGGAACCGAATTCCAAGGTGAGAGGAGTATCTAAGCTAGAAGAGGATGCAGCCCTCTTAGGGGGAGACGAAGGAGGGGTAGCAAAATCTAGAGCTTCTACAGGAGGGCGACCATGAGGAGTAGAACGTACGTGTAGGCCTAGATCTGATACGCTATGGTCTATAAGGAATTGTTGAGCTTCCTCGAAGGTAACAAATTTCTTATACCTAATTACATTATATGTACGGTTTTGCACTATCTTCCTAGCATCTGACCAAGAGAGGAAAATGGCTGACCATTGAGGGGTAATAACCACGTAATACTTAGCTAAACTATTATCACTAGATGAATGGGAAGGCGCAGTAAAAACACGACGTTGACTCATGATAACTCACCTGGCGTGTCTTGTGATGTCAAGCTAGACGAGGTAGGGGTAGGCGACTTAGCTTGACGATCTGGATCACCGAAAGAAGAAGGAGGGCGGGAGTTTCCAGCTCTCGTCCTAAGTCAGCGGCCGGATATCCCAGCGCTCGTCCTAACACAGCGCCCCGTAACTCTGCGGGTGCGGCCGTCTAATAAAGCAGCAGCACAAGGAAAAAGGTGTAGGTACGGCGACGCTAATCGTCTCCGAACAGTAATACTCCCCGATCTAAGGCAGGAAACAACCGTAAGCAGGAAAACAAGGCGAAGGACAGGCTAACTACGAAAGGATTTATCCGCTGTGAGCAGGTCTAGCTTCTAGGTAAAGCGTGTCCCGAAACGGGCAGCACGACGCTCCTAGCTTGAAGGCGACCCGCCCATTACCTATCAAGGAAGTGTCGACTTCTTGTTCCTGGACGCGGAAGGGGTCTTGAAAAGGTGTATGTGGCAAGGGATAGTCGTCTCGTTCACTACCTACTGAAGTTCCTCCGGAACCATTGTTACGCCGCGGATATCTACCTCCACCTCTACCTCTAATGGGCCTGATACTACCTAAACTGGTCAGGCCTCCTCTACTTAACCCTCTGGCGAAAGACGAACGTGACGGAGCTGATCTCAATGCATTAACGTAAGTGTTGCTATAATACGCCATACAACCATTTACCAAAACCCGTTTACTCCAGGAATAGAGGAAGGAAACACAACTACACTGCCGTGACCCAAGCCTAAATGTGTCAATTCACTTAACACACGCCGAGTGACCACACAAGGAGTGGAACGTGCATAAATGGTCACCAACGGTCCAACAGGCTCGGGCCGACCTGGCCCTCGCCTGCAGAAACACAGAAACACAAGCAGGTGCACAGATGCACGCCTGTCCACTACATTCTACAAAAGGATAAGGATCACTAATATAGTACGCGGCGCGGCGCCCAAAGGCACCCACTATACCACAGTACTGTTACGGGGACAATCATGTCCAAACTAGAACTGCACGTAACCTAGGAACAACCGAGGCCAAGGACCTAATTTACGTCCGTAACTACAACGAATTGTTACGCGACGTAACACAAACAGCCGTAATCCTGTCCATGGCCACCGCTGTAGTCACCAGGCCGGATTGGTCTAATAATGGTGAACAGTTTGCACGTGAATGCCAACAAAATACGAAATATGTCGCCATGTTAGAGAGGGCAGCCACCCTTACGACAAGAAGACCATAGCCGTTCAAAAGGCTGACCACCGACTGCCGGCCCGCATATTGGCCGGGTGGCCAAACGGCAGGCCGCTGCCTTGAGCCCGTTCATAGACAATGGCATCATGAAAGTTGCAGAGGTTGTCGCTACACACGACCATGAGGGCTATCGGTACCAAATGTTCAGATTTACTTTCATCATCACGGATGCCTTAGACCTGCCCTTTTCCAGGAGTTGGACGATGTCATAGCGTTGCTGGTTTGACAACTTGCCCTTGCCACCTGCCTTCTCGCCTGTGGTGTCTCATTTCTGCTTTTTGCTGGACGCTGCCCCGTTGCCCGAAAAAAGTGCGTTGCATTTGGCCTTATGGCAGTTTTGTCGGCCATTGTCATGTCGCAGTTATGATGGGTTCTAATGTGACGAACGCGTTTGAACAACAAGCCGTTTGCCCATGTATATGATAATACAACTGAATGATGACTGATTTCAGCGCCCAACTGACCAAGATCTGCAGTGAATTTCATGAGTTCATAGATGCTTAGTGTTGGATGGCGCGGAAACCCTGTCGCCGGACCACCGGCGCGGGAAAAAACTCAAAACCCCGGCTCAAGTCGCGGAAGTCAAAAAGATGAAATCAGTGCGCTAGAAGCCCCTTCACACCTTTAGTTGGGTTTTTACTAGTACAGCCATCAGCCAACTGCGACCCAGCCAAGTTGGGTTCGCCATGCAGCCAACTGCGACCCAACTAACGCGTGAACCCAACTTAAAGCCAACCCAACTTAAGGCGTGAATGCCTGTACTGTATCCCACGCTGCACATGGGCAGCAACGAGTCTTTACCGGTATGTACTCGATCCTAGCGGGCTGGATCGGCTATCCGGGCGGGGTCTGTGCTTCCAGAGTCCTGAAGTCCGGACTACAGTACGGTACAGGATACATCTTGTTGTGAACTCACGCATAGGTATCCGATGATGCAACCGTCCATGTCCCAGTGCCCCGATAGTACCACCGATACTAAATATATCCAGCCCTCGGCCACTATAGATTCTCTGCTGCCCATGTGCGGCGTGGGACACACAACAACATCAGTACAGTGCACACACACCTGGCTGCATCCTGCAAAATGACCGGGTGTGAGTTTCAAAACTCGTTTTGCGCCTGTCAGTTTCAAGTGTGAGTTCTCCGTTCAGCACCTTAGCCCCTGCCAAGTCCACGCGCTGTGACCGGATTTTTTAACTTCTAGGAGGCACACTTCTGTACTTCAAAGCCTCAACAGTCAACAGTTCAACGGTATGTACATGTAGGAGGGGTGACATGCCCAGCCAAAATTTCACGGGTACTAGGGTCTGGCCCCAAGGCTGCCGGTGGCTGCATTGGTCCGGCCCCTATATTTATATAGGGGCTGCGGCTGAAATAGCCTGCCGGCGGGTGGTCATGGCCCCCGGCATATGGCGAGCCTACTGCCAAAGGGGATTTGCCACGTGGCAAGTGCTCGTCTGCAGTGTTTGGACTTCGGCGGGTGGATAGGTTGCGGTCTTGCTGCGTTGTCTTCACACGCTTCCGCGTTGGCTACAAAACGCTTTCGCGGACACCTTCAGTCTACGGGTGTTCCGAGCCTAGTGATTCGTCCTCGCCCCAAGGTTTTAGTTAGGTTAATATTGTGCGGAAACCTTTTTGCCACTTGGGCTACTCAGGTTCCGCACAATATTACCGGCGATAACCACTCGCCGGACACTCAAGTTCACGACGTTTCAGCGGGGAAAGTGCCCCCGGGCTTCCGATGTGAGCAACACCAGGTGTATCCACCTGTAACAATCCATGGTCAGTTTCGAACCGAACATTCATTGGTGAATTTCTCAAGTATTTTCAGCGGGCCGGCCTTGGAAAGGGGGCAAATTCCCTCTCACCTCTTTGGTCCATAATTGGCTAATAAAATATACCCATTTCCAGGTAAATAGGTGTACGTTTATTCCAAATATAGCCAGCCGACTACAATACGGTTCATAGGAGACGCGAAATGAGTGAGAATGTTACCCGAGCTGTACCGAGGATTCGCACCGTTGATTCAACAATTGTTGGTTCGTTTTGCGCCATTTGGCGAGCATCGACTGGATCCTGAACCTAGCGGGGGGAATCATGCGGGGGAATCTTGCGGGAGAATCTTGCGGGAAAAAATTCCGAACATGACTTCTGCGAGGTCCTACTACATTTTGATTGGTTACACGGTACTACATTTTCGTCACTGAAAATTTTCTCTAGTTGCGGTTGTGAATCGTGCGTTCCGCTGAAATTTTCGTGTTCAGTGACCAGATCACAATTCGATCCGGGCGCAAAATGATTGGCTGTATGGTACGAACCAAAAACGAAATTTTAGTATCTAAGTTCCGCAGCGCTTGCTGAATTTGCACCGGAAGCCCGGGGGCACTTTCCCCGCTGAAAAAGGTGTCCGCGGAAGCGTATTGTAGTCGGTAATTAATCCCTGCTAAGCCTAGGGTGTCAAGATGTCAGTGGCTAAAACGGAGCCTTACCTGGCTGTCCGCGACACTCCCGGAGCTAGTGTATACCACCCCCCGGGGGGGCATTTTCTGGGGTGGGGGGGTGGGGGGGGTCTTGACCCCCGACCCCCCCCCCCCCAGTTTTGGGGGGGGGGGTGGGGGGGGGGTCGGCCCCCAAAACATTTATATATCCTTAAGTGTATTTTCGGGGAAATGGGTATATTTTTATTAGCCAATTATGGACCAAAGAGGTGAGAGGTGAATGAGTATCAGCGAATCCTAATTAAAGGTGGGCACACACACGTGTGGAGGTGACAGGTGAAAGGCTAATAGGGCGCGTTATTAGACCAGGGAAGCCAGTGGACCTGAGTCAGTGGACCTGAGTCTCCTTAAGTGTATTAAAAAACAACTCTCTGCTTGGGCGCGGGTAGTTCCGGTGGGGCGCGGGTAGTTCCGGTGGCAAAGCGCAGGGGAAGTGGCGCGGGGGGGGGGAGCGGCCTCTGAGAAGTAAGGAATACTAAGCGAAAATGCCACGTAGGGGCACAAAGAGAGACTGGACTGAGTCGTATTGAGTTGCTGCAAATGAAGGGAAGAAGGGTTTAGGGGAGGGGAAAGGAGTAATATTTAAACCTGGGACGCAACAAGGTGTTTACTTGCATTCCTCACGGTGACCTTACGCGCGTCACTTGGCTCCCCTGGTCACATAATGCTCCTTTCTAAACCTTTCACCTATCACACTACCCTCAGTGGGTAACCAGCTGGTCGATACGTGGTACCTCTTAACCTACCGATATTCCTATTGGTTAATAAAAAATACCCATTTACCCGGAAAATATTTATATTTCAGGGAGGGGGGGGGGGGGTCTGCATCCAAAACCCCCTAACCCCCCCCCCCCCATTTTCTTGGGGGGGGGGGGGGGGGTCCGACCCCTTACCCCCCGCCCCCCCAGTTTTGGGGGTGGGGGGGTGGGGTGGGGGCTACCCCCCCCCCCTGTATACACTAGCTCCGGGAGTGTCGCGGACAGCCAGTTACTAGACCACGGAAGCCACTGGACTTCTAATGGGTTGTCATTGTCATAAAATATACCCATTTCCAGGTAAATAGGTGTACGTTTATTCCAAATATAGCCAGTAATTAATCCCTGCTAAGCCTAGGGTGTCAAGATGTCAGTGGCTAAAACGGAGCCTTACTAGACCACGGAAGCCACTGGACTTCTAAAATATACCCATTTCCAGGTAAATAGGTGTACGTTTATTCCAAATATAGCCAGTAATTAATCCCTGCTAAGCCTAGGGTGTCAAGATGTCAGTGGCTAAAACGGAGCCTTACTAGACCACGGAAGCCACTGGACTTCTAATGGGCAAAATAGAAAGGGGGCAAATTCAGCAAGCGCTTCGGAACTTAGATACTAAAATTTCGTTTTTTGTTCTTCACTTACAGCCAATCATTTTGCTCCCGGATCAAAGTGTGATCTGGTCACTGAACACGAATTCAGCGCGTTGGGGGGGGGCATATGGGGGCCGGCTGTCGGCGCACCGGTGGCGGCGCCCCAGGGGGGCGCTAGCATACTGGGGGCCAGCAAGTTTCATTCCGGCGGTTGGCATTGGACCCTGAGTTCAATATGGGGGCCGGACATTTCGACCTGGCGGTGGCGGTATTGGGCCCCCAAGTAGCATGGCTGTATGTCACCGCTCCCGTGTACATGTACTGCGGGCCCATGTATCAACGACGGGCCCGTTGTTAAAAATTACGGTATGATGTGACGGCAGAAAGTGACACCGACGAGCACAGAAAGTAGGGCTGGCACATCCGGGTCTTTTCTCGACCCGGACACGAACACGAACTGACCTGGGGAGAGTACCCGAACCCGAACCCGAACATGATGTTCGGTACATTCCCAGGTAACCCGAACACGAACACGAACATGTACTGTTTAGGATTGAGTGACCCGAACCCGAACCCGAACATACCCGAACATTTTACCGAACACGAACAATAATTCATTAAATAAATTAAAATAAGTGAGAAACTATACATAGTTTGTTGTCACTTTTCATAATACGCAATAAATTAATAATGATTACGTAATCATTACCTAAACTAGTCCGGTCGTGCTTAGACAATTCTACTACCGTACAACAGCGTTGCTCTTGCCAGCGTGTCGGCGGACTAATCTATGCCGCTTTTTCATCAGAGAAGCGTTGCCTAGTCGGATCACTGGATGGTACTACAGGGATTCCGCCAGAAATGTTCGGTACCGGGTCAGAGGCGAACATGTTCGCCCGGTTCCCAGGGTGACCCGAATACGGACACGAACATGTTCTGCAAGTTTCCAGGTGACCCGAACCCGAACAGCACATGTTCGGCCGGGGTTTTGGAAATCGCACCCGGTGCTGGGCGCACCCGATGACAGATGACAATGACGAGAGGCTACGGTACGCGTCGATAAATACGGGTAACGCTTGTGAAAGGAACGGTGTGGGCTGATAAATACGGGTAACGCTTGCAGACGCGGCGGCATGAGCCGGAAACATTGTGATCAGGGACGAAACGAACGGAAAGCGCAGCCTACTGGCTCATACTCGTGGGTCAAGATGGCGGCCTATGGGCCATACCATGCCAAGGCGGCCGCGTAAAGTGTTTATGAACGGTGATTTTGAACGTGGCGTAAGAAAGAACCTGGCCACCACGCCGTTGTACAAGGCGGGAAAATAATCAAAGGAACGTTTGGTTACGATCGGGGAGGACGGCCATGTTTTGGAGTGCACATGCCAATTTCCAACCTTTGTAGGCCTCCCATGCCGCCATTGTTTAGCCGTTGAGGTGCATCTTCATCAGTGCAAGCAGGTGCCGATGCAATTGGTGTGCGATAGGTGGAAGCAACCCAAGCCGGACACTATTGAGAGCCAGCTACAATTCCAACAGATGGTAACTGTACACCCTGAGAACAGCCGTGATGATGATGTCAACGTGGATGTCGCTCAAGGCACGGAGCCTACGTATACTGACATTCTCGCTCACATGAAGGCATGGGCTTCTTTGGCGCATGAGGGTCGTTGTGGCTCGGATTTTCTCAGGCATTGTAAGTCATACTGGCAGCAGAAGAGACTGCCATCAAGTCAGGTGAGTCAGCCGGGAGGGGATGGAAGTGCTGCTCGCTTGGTAGAAAACCCTTTAGGTCCTCCACCCCGTGGTCGGGGAAAACAACCACGTAAACAAAGAGCACACCATCCCAACGAGCCACCCACGTCAAAACGCAAGGTCTCTGCAACTCTTGGTGGAAGCGTTGTCGGTGAGGCTACGGGTACTCCGAAGCGGGCCCGGGCCCGGGGCGGGTTCGTTGCTTCTCTTGGTCACGGCAACTGCCCTAGCAATGCCGCGTCTGCTCCAAGTGTTGGCAGTGCTTCTTCGCAACCCCAACTCCCATGAGCGAATATGAAACTGCAACCTCAATGCACCTTCACGAGGTCAATGCCCTCATGGATCATTTGGAGGTATTTGCTGGCAATGTTGCTAGCATGGCAGCGCTTGCTATGTGCATTAGGGAAGGTGCAACTTCTATGCACCACAGGCTGCCTACATCCTTTGCGGCACATCCATCTTCACGTTAACAATCCTAAGCGGGACAACATGTGTATCCTGGCTACATTTCATCTGTGTTTGTTGTAAGTTGGTGCGTTTCCTCGGCCATAAAACTTCGTATCAACATTGAACATCTTCTTGCCGTAGTGTAATGTGAGTATCTCAAACATATGTGCCGGGCCATTGTCTTGCTCCCGAACATTTTGCGGTGTTTGGCTTTAAGCACTATAATGGAATGTTGGAGTTGTGGTGTCCATTGTAGTGCTTGTTGGCTGCCTCCATGATCGTGAGATGTGGCCTTGAATCTCATGTGTGTATTTTCTTTCAACGATGGACTTGAGTTCTTGGTTTCTTTGCGTTACTTATACATGTGGCGCCAACTCCTCCCAAATGTACAAGGCCACCCCCAGACATGCAACCATGCCCTAGTCTCCACACTTGCAGGTGCGGCGCATGGTGGACGGACCTACGTGGCGCTGCATGCGACATATCTTCTTGCTGCTGCGGCCCGGCTACTATTGCTACACTTATCATCAAGGATGTGGCATATCAGTGGTGCCATCATCATAATTCTTGGCAACGTTTGAAGCTCGATCAGCCATCATGGTGTGGACAGTAGGTCTAGTGGCCCTTGCTTGCGATGGAGCCGTGGTGCCATCACTTCCCCCGGTGGACATCTGTGCTTCCCATCAGTTCCAACGTTCACTACATGTGTTGAGCCGCTCATATTGACGGTGGTTCAACCATGGTTGAAGCTAGCCTGAAGTGGCTGGTTTGGCATGTGCCGATTTAGTGGCTAGACGAGTAGTGGGCTCCCAACCCACTCGGGTGCAAAAAGCGAATCTTCATTGGTAGTTTGACATGTCCGGCTTTGTTGGTGAAAGCTCGTGTAGGCTGTCCAACTGAGTGGTGGTTTCAATGGCCGACGCCTCCTCCTTCGGGCCGCCGCTGCCGCCTCCGGGCCGCCGCTGCCGCCGCCGCCTCCTCCTTCGGGCCGCCGCTGCCCCCTCCTCCGGGCCGCCGCTGCCGCCGCCGCCTCCTTTGGGCCGCCACCGCCTTAGCCGGGCGCCCGCCGCCGCTGGCGTTGGGTAGTGCCATGCATTGTGGTACCAACCCAAGGTTGCTGTGGGAGTTCCCTTAAACCCTGAGTGCCCCCCCTCAGGATAACATTACTGGATGTTCCCTAGCAACCGCCACCATTAGGGAGGACAGTCAATACTTGCTGACCCACATTTGCTTGACATGTCAATATGTAACAACCAAATCTGACTTGTTGTTACATCCTGAGTTTTGTAATAGTTTGGGATTTTATTTGAGGCCTTTTGGATGAGTATTGAGCTAGTTATGAGGTTTCCCACGTGCAGAGATATTTCGAGACCTGACTTTGTCAACTGACTTGTTTAGACCCTCATTGGTCGTGGCCTGATCCACGTGGGGTTATTAGTTGGTCGGTTCTGCCAAGTCTTGCCTAGATATTTTAGGACTCCAATGCTTATCAAGATTCGGTGATTCCACGTCTGGATTATGCCAGGCTGGTTTGTGTGCTCTTGTGTTACGTGTCTAGTTAGAGGGACGAAAGAATCTTACCTTGTGATGCTGTAACCTGATTGGTCCATTTCAGGCTAACGGTGGAGCATGCTCGACATGCACGTTGAGATTAGGACGTATGGGTTGCCATTGCTGGAACGTTTGTTGTGATCTAATCTAACATGGTATAATGTTAGTTCGCATAATTCATCCATCCTCAAAGCCTCTTGCTCGTTGACCACTTTCAGTTCCACAGAAGTAGTCAAGGATATTACTTGTCTAACTTACTGAGATAACTAGACACAATTATCAAGGAGACAATTATATTTCTGAGCTTTTGACAGATCTGAAAAGTTAGGGCCCGAAAAATACAGATGGCTAGGCGTATATGCAGATCTGTTTTTTTATTCCAGATCTGTACGTAAACTCCGACGTAATGCCCTTACGTCTTCGAGACTCGTCCCGGGCCATGCATGCGGGCGGTGCGGCACAAATACCTGAAAATTAGCCAAAATTAGTCAGCCATGGTTTTAAAAGTAAGCTAATGGAATTTTAAGGCATGGTAAAACCAGTCCTGAAAAGCTAGCAGCCCAGTTTTATCGCGTGTAGATTGTTTGCTTTCTCGACATTTTGTTCGGACGCGAGTGCATTATCACGGGAAGCATTACGATTGGTAGGCAACGATGTCGACGTACGTGAAGCCTCTGCTCTATGACGGGAAGGCATCTGGCGTTGCTGCAACTGGAATCAGGCCAGTGCCATGTTCGGCACCGTGCACGCGGAAATAAGGCGCCGTCACGTTAGATAGCACTGCTGAGGACGAGCTGCGCCTGCCTGCCCATAGTTACCGAGTTTTTCTCGCATCGCACTGCATTATTGCTGGCCAGACTTTGCTGCCTTTATGCCCGACAGATTGGTTCACGAACCGTTTTAATTTGCTGTGTGCGTGGCTCCTGCCCTTCCATGGCAATGTTTGCAATTTCGCACTTTTTCGTTGTGATTGTTGGCACATACTACATAGCCATGCACATGACATACTGCATGAAGGTCGCAAAGTTAGGTATAGTTTCTGCTTGTAAATCCTGACGTTATTGCTTCACACACGCTTCCTTGCAATGAAGGCCCTGGCCGAAGCTCGTTGCTTGCCAAAGCCTTCCTGTGTTGAACAGCGGTTCTCAGTGGGCACATGAAAGAGACGTTGCCAGGCATTGTAAGATTTCCAACCACACGCTTGTCCTGTAACCATGCAATTCATTCCATTTGCGTTATGAAGCTGGCAGCTTGTGAGCCTGCAACCATTAATTGCAGTTTGGCACATGTTACAACAAGTAGGCTCCTTGAATTTAGGCTGCTTTCTCGCTTATTTTTGCTGATGCTACAGGCAACTTTGGACTTTAAACACGAACTTGAGTCCCACCCGCATCCAGCCCCCCCAATCATCCATCCACTCCGTCCCTACCCACCCAATTATACCACCGTCTTCCCGCCCACTCTTGAACTAATCAGCCCAACCCCCCAGCCCAAGACACAGGCAAATGCCCATGTAGCCACCCATGTGCGCGTGCAAAGAGACACTCAACTAGCTAGGCTGCATGTACGTGCCATGGGGGCATAACAGGTGCATGGGCGCAGGTGCACATGCAGGCCCGCAGGCATGCACACAAGCAGGCAGACAGGCTGACAGATGGGTGGGCAGTAGGCGGGTGGCAGACATGCAGGCGGGCAGGCGGGAGGATGGGCAGAACGTTGGGTGGACAGGCGAGTAAGAAGGTCGTTGGGTCCAAGCAACCAGTTTATTGGTGATGGATTAATGTATGTGGCGCATGTGTGCAAGTCTGCCTGTGTTTGTGTGGGATTGTATGCATGTGCACGTGTGCTCGTGGGTGTGTGCACATTTGTGTGCATGTGTGTTCTGACGACGATGTGTGTGTTAGTGTGTGCGCATGTGTTAGCGTGCATGTGCGCACGTGGGTGTGTGCATGTGTGCATGTGTGCATGTGTGCGTGTGTGCGTGTGTGCATGTGTGCATGTGTGCGTGTGTGCGTGTGTGCGTGTGTGCGTGTGTGCGTGTGTGCGTGTGTGCGTGTGTGCGTGTGTGCGTGTGTGCGTGTGTGCGTGTGTGCGTGTGTGCGTGTGTGCGTGTGTCAGCGTGTGTGCATGCGTGCATGTGTGCATGTGTGCATGTTTGCATGTGTGTATGTGTGTGCGTGTGTGCATGTGTGTGTGAACATTTGTGTGCATGTGTAGTATGTGGGCGTGTGTGTGTGAACATATGTGTGCATGTGCAGTATGTGGGCGTGTGTGTGTGTGCATGTGTGTGTGCTGGGGGGTAGGATGGATAGGGAAAACAAAGAGTGAAAAATGCAAGGTGTGGGGGAGTTCAATGTTTCACCTCGCGGCAAAAGTCATTGTGCCTGCCGCGTGTATTGACAAGCAGCTGTGGGCACGGTTGCAGCAAGTGAGTACACGCCAAGGGCCTAGACGGTTCATGCACTAGCACACAGCCAATGGGACGAAACATCTGCACATATAACTTGGGTTCATCAATTCTGCACATTACCGGCTTGGGTTCATCAACTGAATTCTGCACCTTACACTTGCATGGCTCATGGTTTCAATCGCTGCTCAATTGACAGAAAATGCACAGGCCATCAACATTCAGATATTATGTTAATCCTGAAAAGTGACCTTCCACACCAGGAGAATGAAGGTCGATGCTGCTTTGACGCATGAGCCTAATCCACGTGCTCTCGGAGGTCTCCACCTCGGCAGGAGCACCTGCAGGCGTCGTGGCTCGCTTACCTCAAGCAATATGCGCATGCTGAAAGCTACCGGGGTCTATGCAGAGTTACATTATCGGCCCGGACAAAGCACATCTTTCTCGGCAACGAAGCTCTGAGCAGCGCTATATTGTCGTGGCCGGACTTCAATGTCGCCATTAAAATGTCAAAAGCTGTTTGATTCGTCCAAGGAAAATGCGTGCATGGTAGACAGATAATAAGATGCCCGGGCGTATAGACATGACAAGCAACTGCTTAGATGGCGCTCCTCGCGTTTTCCCTCGACTCAGTTCGTAATGGCGCCTAATCCAATGCAGCAAATGCACATGGGTGTGACCAGAATACAGAGCCTAGTGCACGCGGCATTATTGTTTGGTCTGTCGCACAATTGCTGTTGTGTTTGCAATTATTCTGCTCGCTAAGATGCAGGATTAACTTCGGCTTGATTTCTTAATTACCCTCGTGTGCAGGTCATACGGCTGACATTCCTCTAGCTTTCGTACAGTAGCCATGGCTGAATTTTGCTTCCAGGTACTGAACAAGTGAACACGGCCTGCACCTCGACCCCCGAAGACGTAAAGGCATTACGTCGGAGTTTACGTACAGATCTGGAATAAAAAAACAGATCTGCATATACGCCTAGCCATCTGTATTTTTCGGGCCCTAACTTTACAGATCTGTCAAAAGCCCTATATTTCTTGATCAACGCATATCTCGATTTCTGGCCTGCGCTGGTTGTCTCCTTGATATTTCTTGATCAACGCATTGCGGTCCAATGTGGTGTGATCAATTGTTTCTTAAGCCGCGGTATCAAAGAGACAACCAGCGCAGGCCAGAGGTCGGGAGAATCCGGACCATGGTAGCTCGAGCCTGCCGTTATCTTTTCCGCGTTTTCGAGTCGTTCAGGATGATGAAGATGAATGGTGATGGAAATGTGTATCCTTGTGCATTGAAATTATGGCTGGCTTACGTGTGGCGGTATGATTGTGTGCACGAGTTTAATTCGTCAACCCCGATGGATTCGATTGACTAGATTAAGTGAGACAACTATGCATGCCTGAGATGGATTAATTAATTTACTAATTAAAATCGTGCTAGCTCCCGTTTGGGAGCTAGTCATGGAGCATTAATCGCGACGGATGGATGGATGGATGGATGGATGGATGGATGGATGGATGGATGGATGGATGGATGGATGGATGGATGGATGGATGGATGGATGGATGGATGGATGGATGGATGGATGGATGGATGGATGGATGGATGGGTGGATGGATGGGTGGGTGGGTGGGTGGGTGGGTGGGTGGGTGGGTGGGTGGGTGGGTGGGTGGGTGGGTGGGTGGGTGGGTGGGTGGGTGGGTGGGTGGGTGGGTGGGTGGGTGGGTGGGTGGGTGGGTGGGTGGGTGGGTGGGTGGGTGGATGGATGGATGGATGGATGGATGGATGGATGGGTGCACACAATCCAACCCGTCTATTCTATCTAGTAACAAACAATCCTACTAGTCTATCTTATCTAGCTAGAGTGTGCCAGACCCTAGGAGTCTTGCCTAGATATATACTCACTAGTAGATATGCTCTAGTTGTCTCACATCATTGTCTCACTTAATAATTAATATGAGTGAATGCACGTAGTTTCACAATAATGACCAACTAGTGGCCGGGAGTACCTGTTCACGTGCCCCATTGAGGGCTTATATATATCGTCGAGGCAAGAAGCAACCATTTATCAAGGAGACAATGCAACAACCAGCGCAGGCCAGATAATTTATACCAAGTCCTCAATTTGCATGATTTTTCAATTGCTCCTTATCCAATTACAATTTACAACACATACGCATGAATCATAGAGCTTTGTGTGCTACAACGCAGACAGTTCTGGCGCTCCCGGTCGTCATCTTGCCGACACCGGGCCACTGCGGTTGTCACCCGGCACCCCTCACCCCACCCCACTGCACAGCAAAAACCTGCTTCCTAGAATTGGCCTGCAGCCGAGAAGGGCGCCAATGCCGTGTAGAAACTCATGATGTGAACGGCATGTGGTCAGTGGTCACAAGCGCCAAGGACACCTAGTGGCCTTTACCTGCCCCAAACCACAACATCCCAAGCATGCCTTTATCTGCGGAGCAGCTGATCCTGAAGTGGCAACCCCGCCCTTACGACACATAACACCGACCATGCCACCATGGGACCTGCGTCCTGCAATAAAATATTTGCCTAAATATCGTCGTCTTGTGCCCGCACGTCCATGGAGGTTGAAATTACTTATTAACATGCGAATATAATCAATGAGGCATGAAAATTGTTGCGTACAACCCGCCGGATTCCCTCCACAGCACAGCCGAAGGAACCAATCTAACAGCCCTGTTTTCTTGACTAGTTTGTCCTACCAGCTAGCACCGCACCGCAATACTAATTCGGCCGTTGATCGACATTTCCCCAGCGTACTTGACTGGAACAGATGCCGCTAAATTCTTTCGGTCCGTCAATTCTTTTGGTGTGGAGTTGAATTTATTCTACTAGGCCAAAGTCCCCCCGCGGCTCGCGCCCTGGCCATGGTGAAATTGGTGATGGACTTCGAAGTTTTCTGCCTTCCATCCTGCGGCGAGGCTCCGCTTGGCAGTTGACGCGCCAGCATTTTCTTCTGTCATTTGTACTTACGCACCATAAGTTTACGCGCCGGGGCGCGTGCGATCGATACAGTAGACTTAGCAGTTCGCACAGGCATGTGCGTCGGCGCCCTCCGTAGTATGAGCCAGTAGGCTGCGCTTTCCGTTCGTTTCGTCCCTGATGACATTTTTTCCGGCTCATGCCGCCGCGTCTGCAAGCGTTACCCGTATTTATCGGCCCACACCGTTCCTTTCGCAAGCGTTACCCGTATTTATCGACGCGTACCGTAGCCTCTCGTCATTGTCATCTGTCATCGGGTGCGCCCAGCACCGGGTGCGATTTCCAAAAACCCTGTTCGGCCGAACATTTTTGCCGACCCGAACACCGCACATGTTCGGTATTCGCCCGAACATGTCCGTGTTCGGTATGCGGCGGATGTGCCAGCCCTAACAGAAAGACATAGATGTGACCACTGTTGATCGACCAGTGACCTCCAGCTGTCGCTGACCTGCGAAACGCCGACAGCCTGACGGGGTTTATTTTCGACCGGATATTGTACCTAGACAAGATACAACGTGGTGGTGCGGGCATCCTTTTGATGTGAGACAGGCAGACATGACATTCGGATTTCTCTGAAGAACGCGCTCCTTGAGGCTATATAATTGTGTGATCATGATGAGGGCGAGCATGAGTTGCGATCCGTGTGCGCAGGTGGGGCCGGGACCCGAAATTCAACATCCCCGCCTTGAAGACACCAGCCGTGACTCGATTCCTGTTGTCCTTGGCGCGTCGAGCACCTTCGCTTTCGCGAGCCTCTATTCAAGTTATGAGTACGATGCAGGGCGGAAATCCTGAAGAATTACCTGCAGACGACCCCGACCGAGCAGTAAGTGAAAATAGGCCAATATCACGATCGAGCAGTACTGCGTATTGCGTAAGCCTTTTCAAATTGTGTACTAAGGCCCTCCTTCGTCCCGGGAACGCGCGCGATTCCCGACCGCAAGCTATAGCGGTCGTTTTCTTCAGGGCTTTCGTTAGTCAGTCAGTGTATCGATCCCCACGCCGCTTGTCATGCACCATGGCTAGAGACATGTTGATTGTTGGTTTAAATCGCCTCATCTTAAGTGCGTACGTGCACATTCTGGTACAATACGAACAGGCAAGGGGAATTGTCGACGATGGTTGCCTCCTCGGGATTTCGGCGGCTCTTTTTTATGACAGTAGAAGTATATTTGACTGTTGACAAGGGTATCTTGCACCCGTACAGGCTACAACGTCCATGTTGTTTCGCTGGCACCGAGTTCCACCCGACCACCCACTAAAATCTTCCACCCCCACCTGGCGCCACCCTTTTTATCGTGTCGTCCATGCAGAATTGGCCTGGCATAACCCTTGATATCGGCTGCTGCGATGAATTTGATGGCAACGTTAACCCTGGAGATGAATTTCGGGCATTGACTGCTGCTTGCATGCACAATCTCCACACGTACGTGAAGGTGTGGGAAGAGCTTCAGAAAGAGCGCAGCATGCTAGTGGCTGAACGAGAGATGCTGCGGGCAGTCAACGGGGGCGCTCTCCAGGATGTCAATGGAGAAGGGCGCCGGTTTGGGTTTATTGGAGATGAACTGGCAAACGCTGCTGATCTGAAATCTTCCCATGAGGGGACTAGTCTTTTGTGGTACTTCATTTGCTTGGGATGGGATTGGGTTGCTTGTGGATATGTCGACCGAAAGAGAAAGAGAGAAGCTATCAGATCGTATCGGGCCTTTCTGCTCCAAAGATCACAGGAGGAGGCCGCGCGGTCCAGCCACCGCATGGAACCGTCTGAACCGGTGGCGCGGGCAGTCGATCATGAGGACGCCCTGAAAATGAACGGTGACGGACGCCCGTTGGAGCAGGCGCGTGGACAGACAAACGCTGCCAACCAGCAGCCTTCCCAGGGTGAAGGTGAGGGGGGCTCATGGTGGGACTACATCAGCAAGCCAACGCTTTCGGCGGCTGTCGTCACCTTGCTGTTGGCGCATTTGCGTACGGCTGCGTGTGAGAAACAGGCCAGCGCCAGCACTACGGCCCCTGAGTGGTCACCATGGACTGACTTCTGACTCCCGATCACGTTTGAAGTAGCCTTCGCAATCTGCTGACCATGTCGTCCCTGCCTACATATAGTTGGAGCAGGGTTGTCTCCTTGATAGCAGGAGCAGCGAGGAATCCAGGCCAAACAGCACCTCCAGTGCCCACTGGCCAGCTCTCCCCCTCCTGATATATAGGCCATTTTTTTAGCCCTTGGAGCGAGCATGTGGTGTCCTGACAGGGTTGCATGTATAGTTTATGAATGAATGGAGCGAGCACCGTAAACTGGGGAGAAGCATGCCGGCACCAGAGTTAACGCGGGCGACAGAAAGCTCACAGGTTTAGTGCATGGTTCAATTTCCAAGCGGTGCCTTCCTGAAGTGGTGGAAGATTTTCAGGGGTGTGTTCCGGGTGCCAGCCCGGCGGGTCGTCGGGAGCCTACCGGTGTGCCATGCCACTCGCTGACTCGCACAAGCCATCCCTGGGGCTTTGATCCGGTGTTACCTTTATGAGTGAACCAGGAGTCACCTTCGACTGTGTATGATGTAGTAATTGCTGTCTAGCTTCATCCTGTGTGTTTAGAGATTGGGATGCGTGCTCAGGTGCCACTTTATGTCATCTCTCGATCCTCCAGCAAGTGTATGCATGACCATGCTGCAAATGATAAGTTTATCCGGTTAGGCGTTAATTATGATAATGAATTGGGTTTGGGAGTGGCACCTTGTACAAACCTCTGCTTCAGTTCTTGCTGCTCTGGGATCGCATGAGCATGTAACATTTCCAAAACGCTACTGTTACCCACGCGGGTGTTGATTGATTGTCAGTGAGAGAAGCTACAGTAGGGCGCCCTCCCTCCTCATTGTGTATGGGGTTTGAAGGTCCCTTTATATCGGTATCCACGTGACGCAGTCTATGTACATAATGAACTAAGCGCACGCCTCTGTGGGAAGGTGGACAGGTGAAAACAGACCTAAAGAATTACACTCAAGTAAGTAAGTAAGTACTTGCGTGTCATGCGCAAAGGCATGCCACGGAGTACTATGCTAATCTCATTAGAAAAAATAATTACACAAAAGTTTAAACAAATATCGCCTGCATCATTCCCCAACCATTAAGCACTAGATGGGGATGTAATCCTCATCGGAGCTGTCCTCTACTGTAATGGCAGACGAGGCGGTAGTGTAGCGGCTATCCTCAGGGCCAATAACCTCCACCTGCGGACTTCTACCCTGGCTAGCAACGGGCCGCGGGGCCCGTGGGGAGAATAACAGGAGCATACCCCTCAGGAAGGTGCTTATCACAGATGGCAGCCCATTTCTCCTTGTCAATCATGCGGGCGCAGAGTACGGATAGTCCCAGCCCTGCACTCAAGTGCTGTGTGGAAATGACTGACCGGCCGGAGTGGCAAAGTGGGTCTCACCGCTTTAGAACCTCAGTGGGTTGTTCAAATTAAGGGGTGCACCATGCAAAGCTGGCTTTCGAATGCACGGTCCTCTGGGAAGCTCTTTGGGCCATCCTAGCTCTGGACCGCATGCCCCCAGCGTCTATTGCTGCCATTCACCAGGGCGGCATATCTTGACCTGGCCTGGCCCCAAGGACATTCCCAGGAAGCTAGGCTAACCTGCCATGAACTACATCCAGATGTTGCTGGCCGACCTAGTGGTCCCAGCTCAGTTTGAACACCGCATTCACTCCCGAGGAGGAGAGGAAGCCCGGGCGTTTTGCTGAGTAGTGTAGTTAGGATTTTATAGACTAGATCGCTTAGAGTTAGGTCAGTTCGATTACGCAGCTCCCTCCACCTCCACCCCCATCAAGGAATATGTGCTACATGATCTCCCAGCACATTCAGACCTGGCTGGACTGCCTGGGCCTGGAGGCGCGGGCGGTGGGGTTGGAGATTAGTGTCAAGACTGAGGCGATGGTGATAGGGGCCTCCAGTAAACCACCGCTGCCGCGCCTGCTCGACGGGACGGAGGTCCCGTTCCGCGACCGCTTCAAGCTGTTGGGGAGCTGGCTTCCTGACACCGACGACGATGTGGGCCTGGGCCAAGCTCCGTTCGCTCACACCTTACTGGCGCTCGAAGGGCCTGGACGGGCACCGCAAACGCATGCTCTTCAAGGTCCTCGTCCTCACGGTGCTCACGTATGGCGCCGAGGCGTGGACCCTCCCACCCAAACTGGCAGCTCGACTCGACGGCACAGTTTACAGGATGCTCCGGCAGGTCCTTAACGTAGGTTTTTCCGAGCGTCCGTCATCAGAGTCTTTGTATCATGGCATGCCTCGTGTTTCGGACGAGATTAGGCAGCGTAGGATAGCATTTGTAGGACACCTTGCCCGCACTAGCCAGGTCGACACCACCCTTGGTCTGGCCGGCCCCCAGCGGCTTGGCCAGCCAGGGCGGCATATTCTGACCTGGCCTGGCCCCGCGGACATTCCCAAAAGGGTAGGGAAACCTGTCACCAACTACGTTCAGATGTTGCTGGACGACCTAGTGGTCCCAGCCCAGTTTGAGCACCGCATACACTCTCTTTCCCGTCTTTGGACTGTCATGCAGGACAAGACGCGGTGGAAGAAGATTGTCAAGGCGCACACGCCTGACCCTGTGGGCAAGCCACCTCCCCCCAAGCGGAGGAGGCGTTTTGATGAGTAGTGTAGTTAGGATTTTCTAGATAGCCTAGCGTTAGTATAGTTCGATCACGCGGCCTCCCCCACCCCATCCATCATGGAATATGTGCTACATGACCTCCCCACGGAGGCATGTTATAATTTAATTTAATTTAATTTAATTTAATTTAATTTAATTTAATTTAATTTAATGATCTCCCAACGGAGGCATGTTATAATTTAATTGAATTTTTCTTTTATCCACTCCCTCTCCCTTCTTTGGACTGCCATGCAGAACAAGAAGAGGTGGCATAAGATTGTCCAGGCTCACACGCCAGCCCCTGTTGTGGGCAAGCCACCCCCCCCCAAGAGGAAGGGGCGTTTTGCTGAGAAGTGTAGTTAGGATTTTCTAGACTAGATAGCTTACTTAGAGTTAGGTTAGTTCGATTACGCGGCTTCTTCCACCTCCACCCATCCAGCAATGAATATGTGCTACATGATCTCCCAACGGAGGCATGTTATAATTTAATTTATTCTTTTTAATTCGCCGGCTGTATGAGGGCTCACAGGCAGTAGTCCGGACTGCGGAGGGCACCACCCCACCATTCCCCCTTCATCACGGGGTGTGGCAAGGTTGTGTCCTGTCCCCATACTTGTTCATTATTGTAGTGGATCACGCGTCATGCGCCTGGCACGTGCGCGCTTTACTGGGTCCGAGCCCGGCTTGAACATCCTTAACGAGCGCAAACACGGCGGCGGTGGCCCTGGTTACCGCCTGTCCGACTTGATTCATGCGGATGATACCAACCGTCATCGAGCGCCCCGATCGAGCACATTCAGACCTGGCTGGACTGTCTGGGCTTGGAGGCGCGGGCGGAGGGATTGGAGATTAGTGTCAAAACGGAGGCGATGGTGGTTGGGGCAACCAGTCGCCCGCCGCTGCCGCGGCTGCTAGACGGGAGGGAGGTCGAGTTCCGTGATCGCTTCAAACTGCTAGGGAGCATGCATGCTCCCTGACACCGCGGACGATGTGGACATCCGCATCAGCCTGGCCTGGGCTAGGCATTGGTCGCTCAAAACCTACTGGCACTCGAAGGACCTGCTGGGCGAGCACCACAAGCGCATGCTCCTCAAGGTCCTGGTCCTCGCGGTGCTCACCTATGTATGGCGCCGAGGCTTGGTAAGCTTATGCTCGTATTATTCTGATTTGGCACGCCGCAAAGGTGAAAACCATTTGGGGTCTGGTAAGCTTATGCTCGTAATATATTTGAACTACAAAGGGGCTCAAGGGGAAGGGCAGCCAGCCGGTTAGATAGTTTCCTATCTAATGTGGGTATTGTACCCCCCGACCTGAAAAACGACCTAGTAAAAATGACGGAATGGGAATAGGGAATAGGAGCTAGGGCCGCTGGTGCCTATCTAATGTTAGGTGTGCGGCACCTAATTAGTGGTACCGGCGGTGTCATATAGGAAAGGGCGGAAGGGGTGTATTGGTGCCAGAATAATTTTGTGGCATACACCCCTCTCCGTAGGTGACTTACCATATTAATTAATTAATTAGACTCGTGCTCCCGTTGGGGAGTCACGGAGCATTAACCCCGATGGATGGATGGATGGGTGCACACATTCCTACCGGTCTAATCTATCTACATTGGCTACATACTACATCTATCTAACAACATTCTAACTACAACATCTATCTAGGCAGCCGCACGCTGCCCTAGGGGGAGCTATCTAGCGTGCCTCCCGCGGGATTGCACACGCGGGCGCTTCCCCACTGGGGGGGGCTCGTTGTCCTCTATGACCTGGGCCCACTTGGCCTTGTCCATCATCTTCTTCCAAATCACGGAGAGGCCTAGGCCCCCCATGTCCTCTACTAGCTGTTCCTTGAAGGTGCGGGCCTTGCGGCGTCTAACATCACTGGGCCCAGCCCACGTCAGGAGGTGCCGGCCAGGCTGGGCTGGTCGCAGTCCTGCGGGGGGGGCACGTGAGGTGTCTACCTGGTTGGTGCGAGCTAGGTGCCCTACTAGCTGCAGGCGGCGTTGCTTAATTGTGCTGGTGATATAGGGCATGCCCTGGTACAGGTCCTCATTGCGGACATGAGCAGCATATCCTACTCTGAAAATGGAACGCAGCATGCTGGTGACCGCGCCGTCCAGCTTGCGGGCCAGGTCGGCGGTGAGGGGTACTTACCATATACTTACCGGCCTTAACTTTGAGGCCCTCATCTGTACTCCTGTTGTGGAGGTAGCGTTGTACTAAGGGCGGTGGAGGGGAGGGGAGGCGTCCTCCTTGCAGCTTCGCATCCACCGGTAATCACGGTGGCGGCTGGCCATGGCGGCTCAGCCGATTATTAGACAACAGCTACCGGCCTGCACCCCTGGCGGGTGGGCTTTGCATGAATTAAAATTCCTACCATGCCCCACTGTCTTCGAGGTGCAGATATCGACTTCCAACGCATTATTTGGGCCGATGCCACTAAGAACGAAAGGCATCCCCTGCCACGGGATGCATTTTCTGGCTCGGCCCCAGGGCTCGGATATGGGCAATATTGCGTTAGGTAAAAGTCTTGAGACGGCGTAGGAAATTTCTGTAAGGCAGTGGGCCAAGCTGCATAGCCCAAAATTCGGGCTCACCTGGCTGCCTACCTCCGCCTGTAACCACAGCGGTGGACCAGATGGGGGGGTGCGGGTGATGGCGGTGCGCCGAGTTGTTGGGGGAAGTGCCCATGCATTCCATGGGGGGGTCATCACATAGGACGCATGTACCCGACGCATGGAGGAGGAGGAGCCTCGTGCTGCAGACGAGAGGGCGGGAACTCAGTGGCGCCTCACCGGGCGCCAGAATTTTGCGAAGTTACATCGTCGGGCGAGTCATGTCACATTTACCAAACCAGATATGTCCTCGCGGAGCGTAAATCCAAAGTGTGGCACTGAGGGGATCGCCGCGTTTACGCGAGGGGGCCAGTTTGGTACAGAGTGCAATCATACGCCGTATAATACGGTATAATACGGTATAATACGTAATACGCTGGCTTTGAGCGTATGATTTTTCATACGTAATACGTTTTAGCGCATAATGACGTATTATACCGTATTATACCGTATATATGGATGGCGCCCGGTAAGGGCACACCCTCGCGGCCTCGCGGTACAATAGGCTTTGGGCACAGCCTTTATAAACAAGCCCCTTTCCATCCTCATGTCGCACCGTGCGAGCATGATCAGGATGCAAGGTCGCCAGGCACGCCACGGTCAACCTTCCCGCCAATTTACCAGCCTTACACGCCTCCTAGCCCGCCTTGAGCGGGATGAGGCCCAGTCGACACGCCGGCGACCCCAGCCAGGACGGAGACGACGCATATCCGTCCTGAAAGAAAGCCTCCATGCGTTGACAAGCATTACACTAGGAGTTAATTTGAAGCCCCCGTAACCTGTCCGGTAACTTCTACGCCCCCGTAACCTGCCCGGTAACTTCGACGGGCCAGGTTACGGGTCCGTATTCGTTGGCGGTTTGGGTTACCGGACCGGTTACGGTACCATTCGGAATATTGGCCCCGAGATTCGGTACGGCCCAGTAACTGGGACGGTTATGTTTACGGGGGCGTGAACGGCTTCGGTTCAGGTTACGTTGGGGTATACGGGACGGGTCAGGTAGTGGTTACGGCGCCATAGCTGCCCCAATATTAGGTACTGGGGTGGTTACGGAGCCGTTATCGTTAACTGGATCGTAAACCGCGACATAGCTGGCTAGCTACGCATGCACACTGTGGAAGACGTAGAAGACGCGTTAATTGACTTCTCTGCAGCATCAGCAAAGTATGATGTACATGGCAACCCATGGAAGCGTGCGGCGGGGGCAAAATATATGCTACAGGAATTGAGAAAATGGCATCAACAAAATCGCACGCTGTGGAAGAGCCTTAAAGTGGTAAAACAACGCCACAATGGAGGTGTGACCAGTCGGCTTCAGGGAAGAGTAGCGGTGAGTCACTCTCTTATTTTAGTTGGCGGCAATTCATTGCTGTGATGCAGGCTGCCATGCCAGCAGTCTTCCCTAATGTGTATGGTAGGAGTACAAGACTAAGGCAGTTATGTTGCTGGCCTCTGCACTGACCCTCCCGCTACATTGTTGGTAATGTTGCTGCTTGGTTGGCTTTCCTTTGACGTGCATATCGTCCAATTCTGTGATGCAGATTGAACGCCTAAGCAGCCACATCTATATCTGGAGCAAGGCATGAACGGCAGCAGAAAAGAGAGAGGAAGAGAGGGAAAGAGAGGCTGCGGAGAAGCGCGAGGAACAGCTAAGATGCAAGAGGCAACGGGTGGAGGAACATGGCAACGAAGCCAGTGGTAGTGGGAGCTGCGAGCAAGCACGTCAACTGCGGTGGATGCACACGTGGGGGAGGCACATGCGGGGCAAGCATGTGTAGGCCTGCAAATCGTGCCAGGGCCCACCGTGATTGCAATTGCCGAGTTCCTGCTGAAGCGAGCACTGGCCTCCTTTCCGCAGTTGGCAGCCAAGGACGCGACAATCACGCTTGTGGAGAGTTTGTGTAAGGAAGAACCTGGACTCGGCATCGGGCAGTCCAGCGGTGGACCTGCTGAACAACACAGCCTGTGCCCTTGCGAATGCCGCGCTGCAGTTGGTCTCCAACTCCGTCCATCCATGTTGATGGCAAGGTTAGTTGTGCCACATTTTCTTCCTGTTTTGGGTATGACGCATCAATAATTGCCCCTTGTATGTACGGGTGCGGTCGATTGACCTCCCTCCAGCAACATTGCAACATCCGTTACTGACGTCCACTGCGGCGGATGCGTTCCTCCAGCATGTTAGTTGCCTTGTGAGCTGTAATTGTGCAGGGTGTCGTCAGTACATCCGATGAGAAGGATAACAAGGAGCTCAAGTGTCACTGGTGTTGCCTGGTTGATGGCGCACGTAATATCCATGGGCATCAGCATATGGTCCCAAACACACTCAAACGGCTGGCCGAGTCGCTGGGAGAGGCAGTCCACATGCAGTTGGAGAGGGTGGGTGGGTGGGGTGGCGGGAGGGAGGGAGGGAGGGAGGGAGGGAGGGAGGGAGGGAGGGAGGGAGGGAGGGAGGGAGGGAGGGAGGGAGGGAGGGAGGGAGGGAGGGAGGGAGGGAGGGAGGGAGGGAGGGAGGGAGGGAGGGAGGGAGGGAGGGAGGGAGGGAGGGAGGGCGGGTGGGTGGGTGGTTATGGTGGGTGGATGGGTGCAAGGGTGGTTGCTTATAAGTGAATCGCCAGGTGGCTGGGGGATCGACGGGGTTTGGGAACTCCTAGGTGGGTGCATTATTGGATGCCTGAGTGAAACTGTTTCATGGGCTGGAGGATTTGCACCGTTGGTTTGTGGCGGGTGGATGTGTAGCTGTGATTAGAAGTGGGTGGGGTGAGCGATGGGGAAGGTAGATGGGTGGGTGGGTGCACGGATATGGGTGGGTGGGTGGTTTTGTAGTTGGGATCGACTCACCTATCGCGGGTGGAGGGCTGTGCATGTTAGGGGTGAGATGGGTGGGTGACTGGCTGAGAGGATGTGGATGTGTGAGGGTGAGTGGGTGCAGGTCGGTGGGTATAAGGGTATGGGGGGAAAGAGTGGTCGAGTGGGAAGGGGCGTGGGTGGGTCAGGGGTGGGCGGCCCGGTGGGCACACATGGGGCCAGCTGGCTGGGTGGTTAGGTGGCTGCGTGGTTTTAGTAATGGGTGCCTGGATAAAAGGATGGGTGAATGCCTCCTTATTGCCTAGGTGGGTAGATTGCATATGTGGCTAGCTGGGTGGGTGGATGTCCCAGTGGGTGGGTATGTGGCTGGGTGCCTGGGTGCACGAGTGGTTAGATAGGTTGGTTTAGTAGGTGCGTGGCTGGCTGGCTGGGTCACCGGGTGGGTGGACCAGTGGGTGGCTGGGTACTCAGGTGCGCAAGTGTATGAGTACTTGTGTGGGTGGGCCAGGTGGATGCATGGGTGGGTGACTGCATGGGTGACTCGGTACGCACAAAGGGCAACGGATATAGACATGGGGATATGCCAATGCCTTGGGGTGAGCATACGTGGATGCCAGGTGACATGTGCCAGCCTGTCGCAGTTATACTATACCTTGGCGTTTGCTTGGCGTGTCGTTGCCAATAATTTCACACAGGACGTACATGGTACGTGTTGGTAGCAATCACATGGCTGTGTTAGTGAGTGATGTTGCATGTATTGTTCAGCTTTCTTTCCCATTTTGCAATGTGCCAAGGTTCTTAAGTAGTTTAGAAGTATGGTGTCATGGGGTATACATCAAGGAGACAACCAGCGCAGGCCAGAAATCGGGAGAATCCGGACCATGGTAGCTCACATGCATGTGCACTGCACATCACACATTTGTGGCATACTCGCAATGTCTACCTTACATCTTGCATTCTGTTAGGAACAGTCGCCACTCAGGCATTCACATGCACCAGGGTTTCGCTCACTGTTTGTGCTGTAGTCATCGTTAAATAAAAAATCTTTACAAAGCCTGGCAATTGTCATAATGTTGGGCTCCTTATGACATGAGATTTTGCACACGAAGTTTTGCGACCATGCTTCAGATGCTTGCATGATGACGACCAGTTTTGGTTGTAATATGACATGGTGGTGCAGGTGCCCTGGTGCACCTAGAGCAGGGGTAGCTTACATTCCCACCCTTGCATGAAGTAGCCTAGAATGTATTAAAAGCCATATGCCCCTTCTCAGGGATATTAATTAATTATCAACATCACTCCGTTGGGAGTAGATGTAGCACATAGCCCTGAGAAGGGGCATATGGCTTTTAATACATTCTAGGCTACTTCATGCAAGGGTGGGAATGTAAGCTACCCCTGCTCTAGGTGCACCAAGGCACCTGCACCCTCATGGTCTATCACGCTATGCCCGGGTAAGGGGGGAGCATGCCTGTGAGGGAGGAAGATCATCATGGCTATACAAGAGCTAGGACATGGCTTCTCGACAGAGAGCATCTCTCTGCATGGCATAGCATGGCTAAATTCTTAATGCAACATCCATGGGGGTCCCATTATAGACAAAGCATGGCTAAATGTTGAAGGCATCATCCATGGGGGCCATTATGGGCGCACATGCGCGGGGGCCACATGCTAGGCTAAGCCTTACTAATCTACACTACTGGTATATATATTCCTAGTCTGAGGTGGCAGGAGGGGGCTGCCAGGGCTTGTGGTCAACGTGGATGACCGCCCCCCTCCAGTATACTCAGGGATATGTGCTACATTTACTCCCAACGGAGAGATGTTGATAAGTAATTAATTAATTCATGACATCATATTAATTTTTAAAATCATTATTGATAGCAACACTACCTTGTTAGCATTTGTTACCATTCAGGGCTCCAAATGCCCTGAGGCGTTGTTCAAGGTCTGAACAACCGTAATTCATTGTGGCTGTTAAGTTCCAGCTTCGTCGGGCATAATTCGTCTAGAACTATCTAAGTGCAAACGTTGTTTGGAAGGGACTCATTTTGGCCTTAATTAAGGATCTGGAGCAGGAGCACGTATTCCATGGACTGATGGGGGTGGGTGCATTAGAACTGAGCCGCGAAGACTAGCTGATCTCATGATCACTCTAATCTTATATACCAAGTTGTCTCCTTGATAATATACAAAGTTGTCTCTCTTAATACAAAATCCTAACTACTCTACTCAGTCACGCACCCCTTCCTCCTGGCGTGGGGGAGGGGGGGCTCTTACATCGCCATGCGTCCAGGCATGATTTGTCTCGCTTCATCTACCATGATTGCCTTTAATTTGACCATTAATTAATTAATTAATTAATTAATTAATTAATTAATTAAGAACATCCATCCATCCATCCATCCCTCCCTCCCTCCCTCCCTCCCTCCCTCCTCCCTCCCTCCCTCCCTCCCTCCCTCCCTCCCTCCCTCCTCCCTCCCTCCCTCCCTCCCTCCCTCCCTCCCTCCCTCCCTCCCTCCCTCCCTCCCTCCCTCCCTCCCTCCCTCCCTCCCTCCCTCCCTCCCTCCCTCCCTCCCTCCCTCCCTCCCTCCCTCCCTCCCTCCCTCCCTCCCTCCCTCCCTCCCTCCCTCCCTCCCTCCCTCCCTCCCTCCCTCCCTCCCTCCCTCCCTCCCTCCCTCCCTCCCTCCCTCCCTCCCTCCCTCCCTCCATCCCTCCCTCCCTCCCTCCCTCCATCCATCCATCCATGATGAAATTTGGTCGGGTAAATTGCAATAGACTCGCCTTTTGATGACGAACACGCCAATCTAATTTTGGGCAGCCATTGCCCAGGATTTCGCAAGTTATCGCCAGCGGCCTGCCCAGCAGATCTCGCTATTTTTCTGCACATTATGGCGGCACCACGCATGTGATCAGTGTGCCTGCGCCCCCTGCCCTCGTCTAGGTGCTATTAAACGTAGCTATGGAGGTCCCCGCATCGTCTTCAGCTCTTGCCGCCGATTCTATTGATGCCCAGATTGCTGCAAACAAAATCGCCCACGACATTGTCGTCGCCAAGAACGCCGCTAACAAGCGATCCAAGACTTCGGAAGCAACTTCGGAAGCAACTCCGATAGCTGCTGAAACCTCCTTGCCGGACGCCATTTCTTCCTCATTCTACATGCCAGGCCAGCGTTTGAGCCTGGCAGACATCGATACCTTACTCGCCTACAATGACGCCGCTGTGACAAGCGTGCTGAAGCTCCGCAACGACAACGACGCCCCGATTCGCCACCCTAAGAGCGGCCAGGTTATGGAGGCTGCTTCGGATGAATGGCCTCATTGGGATGAGCGCCAGCGTCGGCTTGCCTGTCTTATTTCGTGCTGCCCTGAACTTGTCGAGCTGCCGGCGACGACCATCGCCAGGCCAGCCCCCGCGACCGATGTTAACGTGCAGCTGCAGGACGTCGCACAGTCTTTTACGACCGTGCAGGGCGACATTAAGGTCCTGACGGAGGCGTCTGCAGCTGCGACGGCACAATTGCTGGAGCTGAAGAAAGCCATGGCAGCCCCCGCCAAAACTACCACGTTTGCCGACGTCACCGGCAAGCAGTTGACCACCATCGTTCAACAGGCGGCCAAGTCTGCAGCTACCGCTGCGGTCACCCAGAATGCAGTGCAGCAACGCCAGCGCAATATGGTAATCAAAGGCTTCCAGACAGGCGCGGCAGCACATGAGACAGCACACTCACTTGCCGAGGAGCTGCGCGGCCCAGCGTTTCTGGGGAAGATGCAGCTCCAGAACCGTGTTGTCATTGAACGAGCCATTCGGCTGCCAGGCCCTCCGGGCCTGGTCGTCGTCACCATGGCCTCCATGCACGACAAACGCCTCGTGCTGGGAGCACGTCGTCTGCTCCAGCCCGGCGACTTCAGCCTCGACGAGAACTACACGCCGGCTCAACTGAAGGCGAGGAGCGCGGTGTGGAACAGCACCATCGTCCAGGGGTGGCGGCGTTGCCACCCTCCATCGCCTGACTACGTATGCATTGAGTCGTCCCCCTCTTCTTCCCCCTCTTTTTCAACCTCCACCGGCGGGCCGCTTCGGCCACTTGCCGCTTTCTCTTGGCCTGTTTTTGCGCGATGTCAACGGGATTTTCCATGGTGGCTGTACTTTCGCTCGTAATTACGGGTGGTGCATTAAGCGCAGGCTTTCGACCTTCCCTTTCAACACCAAACTACTCCATCATCTTGTGTAAGTTAGGGTCTTAGGGGCAGTGCAGCTTGTCTGGACGATCGATCATGCAGACAAGCACACGTGACCCTGACCGAAATGATTACCAAAAAAGGACAAATGATTACCGATTTTTACCGATGATTACACATGATTACACATGATTACACGTACATGATTACCAAAAAAGGACAAATGATTACCGATTTTTACCGATGATTACACATGATTACATATGATTACACCCCCGTATTACATAGGAAGGTGTAACTACGTACTCCACCCTATGTACTCCAAGAGTACATAGGGTGGCACACTATGTACTCAGTGTTTTTTTTAAGGTTTTCGTTACTAGTGGCGCTAGGCCACTTGTGGCGTTTCGAACTATGAAAACTTCAGTTTACTCGGCCAATGTGTGGCTTTAAGCCAATTAAAATTGGGCTTGGCACGGCCACGTGTGGCGGGCTGGCTTTTTGGTGCAGCAAATGACCCTACCGGCAGCGGGGTCAGCGCGGCGCGGCGCCGTACTGGCATTCCAAGTTCAAAGTAGTTCAGAACAGTATGTTTAATTATCTTAAGTTCAAACTAGTAGAATTTATTAGAATCATTCACGCCTTAAGTTGGGTTCACGCCTGAAGTTGGGTTGACCAAAAACCTCGAACCCAACTTAAGGCGTGAATGCCTGTACACAAGGCGGGCGAGCGTCTCCGTCTCAGGCATCGGCGCCGGGCGTACTTGGTAAATTAACAACAACGATTACCACTACAGCCACTGCTTAACAAAAGGATTACTGAAGTGCCGAAAGTCGAAACACATAGTCAATGCAATGCAGTACAGTACTGTATGGCTGGCGAGTGACTGGAACTGAGGCGCCAGCCGCCAGGCCGCCAGCCAGCTGAAGCCAGAAAATGCACACAAGCTGCAGTCTGCACAGTGCACTCTGGTCTCTGGCAGCGGGCCACTTGCCACTTGGCACTTGGCCGGGCTCTACGTACATGCACTATGCAGTCAGTAAGTCAGTCAGTCATAGTAATACTCATAGTAGTTCTAGTACTAGGGAGGCTTGTGGCGGAACGCCGGCCGGAAGACCGGCTGACACCGCCAATTGTGGCGTAGCCTGTACTAGAGTGAACTTCAGGCACGGCCACCCTGTGGCGAAACGAAACTACAAAGTAGAACAGCACGGCCAAATTGTGGCTTCTTGGGTGCCCTGTCCAAGTGGGTGGCACCGCCACATTTTGCCAAAAAAAGTGCCACACCGCCACATTTGGCGGTGTATCGCCACTAAAAAAAACACTGGGAGTGTGTACTCCAAGAGTACATAGTCCGGAGTACATATGATCCGGGATTTCCGAATAGGGGACTGCCGACGCGGTGAGACACGCCCGTATTACATAGGAAGGAGTGACTATGTACTCCACACTATGTACTCCAAGAGTACATAGGGTGGCACACTATGTACTCCAAGAGTACATAGTCCGGAGTACATATGATCCGGGATTTCCGAATAGGGGACTGCCGACGCGGTGAGACACGCCCGTATTACATAGGAAGGAGTGACTATGTACTCCACACTATGTACTCCAAGAGTACATAGGGTGGCACACTATGTACTCCAAGAGTACATAGTGTGGAGTACATATGATCCGGGATTTCCGAATAGGGGACTGCCGAACTCGAGGCCCCCAGAGTACCAACTAGGCTGACTATCTACTCGAGTCACGACGCAGTGAGATACGCCAAGCCGCCCGAAGCAGATCTCTGCATGCGCCACGTGTAACGAGGGTTCTGCTTGCGAATTCGAATTGCGATGAGCCGTTGCAGACGCGCCGCCTAGATGTTTGAATTTCATCAACGAGCCTTGAACGAGCTGGTAAAGTTTGCCTGCCCTTGCATCACCTTGCGCTGGCTATGCCGATTGCAGTCCAGCCGACTGATAGTGGTGAAAGAATAAGCGCCCCCCTAAACCCGCATGCTCACGATGCTTGAAGAAAAAAAAGCAAAAGGCGCACTAGGATGCATGACAAGCCCTTTTGGAGCCCCAGTTTAGCATGATTCGGTCATCCGTTTCCAGCCATCGGCAGCGCCAACTCCGATACAGCTTACTATGGCGTAGTCGGTAGCCAGCTACACCGCTTTTCTTGCCTTTGTTACTACATGCAAACTTCAATTCGTTACATCGTGCGCCTGCGGCATATTTAAGAAAGCGGCTGCAAGCGCACCTTGCTGAGCCAGGTACACAATGTCTTCAGTCAGCGACCGCGTATGCATGCCACGTTTAGTCGCATCGAGTCGCGTAGACAATGCGTTCCGGATTAAATTGTTCACCGTTCAATTGCTCAGCGCTGCCTGAATGCAGCGCGCTTTATTACTGATTCTGTCCTCTTTGCATGCATTGCAGTCGATTGTATGTTATTTTCACGTTGTCCATCTTTCCACTCGCTTTCATTGTTTACCAGATACAAAAAGTCTCCCACGAGGTAGGCGACACTTCAATCTCGCTTATTTTACACCTGGCACACCTGGGCTTCTCTGTATGTGCCGATGCCCATCGTAAGTTGTTGAACGTTTTTTGCCCTCCATGGTTTCCAATTTTACTAGGAGTTCTTAGGAGCTCTCTCTCCATTGACTTCTCTGTCTCTTTTGCTTTGGCCATGCCATGTTAGGGTAATGTCTTCCTTGCTGCCATGCTAGCGGGCCCACATGCTTGTTCCTTGTCAAAGTAGGGAGGCTCGCGGGGTAGGTGGCTGGTCATGCTTGTACCTTATCAAGGGAGGGGCCCACGTAGGGTAGGTTGGTGGGCATGCGTGTACCTTGTCAAGGGAGGGATTCACGTATGGTAGGTGGGTGCACGAGCTTGGTCCTTGTCAAGAGGCACATACGTAGGGTAGGTGAGTGCACGTGCTTGTTACTGGTCAGGGGAGGCATGGATGTGGGGTAGGCATGTGCACGTGCTTATTCCTTGTCAAGGGAGGGACGCACGTAGTGTAGGTGAGTTCATGTGCTTGTTCCTTGTCAAAGGAGGGGTGCACACAGGGTGGGTGGGTGCACGTGCTCGTTCCTTGTCAAGGGAGGCATGCATGTGGGGTAGGCATGTGCACGTGCTTGTTTCATGTCAAGGGAGGGATGCAGGTAGGGTAGGTGGGTGGGCTTGCTTGTTCCTTGTCAAGGGAGGGATGCACGTGCGGTAGATGAGTGCACATGCTTGTTCCTTGTCAAAGGAGGGGGGCATGTGGAGTAGGAATGTGCACATGGTTGTTCCATGTCAAGGGAGGGATGCAGGTAGGGTAGGTGGGTGGGCATGCTCGTACCTTATCAAGGGAGGGGCGGACATCGGGTAGGTGGGTGCACGTGCTTGGTCCTTGCCAAGGGAGGGATTCACGTACGGTAGGTGAGTGCACATGCTTGTTCCTTGTCGAAGGAGGGGGGCACTTAGGGTAGGTGGGTGCACGTGCTTGTTGCTTGTCAAGAGGCACGTACATAGGGTTGGTGGGTGCACGTGCTTGTTCCATGTCACAGGAGGGATGCACGTAGGGTAGGTGGGTGCACGTGCTTGTTACTGGTCAGGGGAGGCATGGATGTGGGGTAGGCATGTGCACGTGCCTATTCCTTGTCAAGGGAGGGACGCGCGTAGTGTAGGTGAGTTCACGTGCTTGTTCCTTGTCAAAGGAGGGGTGCACACAGGGTGGGTGGGTGCACGTGCTCATTCGATTCTTGTCAAGGGAGGCATGCATGTGGGGTAGGCACGTGCACGTGCTTGTTCCTTGTCAAAGGAGGGGTGCACATCGGGTAGGTGGGTGCACGTGCCCGTTCGATTCTTGTCAAGGGAGGCATGCATGTGGGGTGGGGCATGTGCACGTGCTTGTTCCTTGTCAAGGGAGGGACACAACAGGGTATGTGGGTGGTTTTGCTGGTTCCTCGCCATGGGAGGGACGTAATAGGGTAGGTGAGTGCACGCATCATTTTTTTCCTTATTCTCAGCCCATCAACTGGAACTTTCAGCTGCCAGTCCTCACTACTCTACGACCGTAACTGCATTCGGGTTCATGTTAAATACGTTGCGTTTTTCTTGGACGGCATGGAAGATGCTGTCATTTTCAAGAGAGGGATGCACGTACGTATTGGTGGTGGTGCACGCATCGTCCCTTTTCTTACTGGTTGCCTGTGTACTAGAAATTTCAACTGCTATTCCTCGCTACCGTATGGCCGTAACTGCATTCGGGGCATTTTGCGTTTTCTATGAGTGCGTGACAGTTGCTGTCTTACTTGGACAAAGGCGGAATGAACTGCAGGCAATCCGGAATGATTAAGACGGGAAGTTGGTCAACTCGCACCAAAAGCGGAGCCGCCATATGGACGGCGGTACCTTTCAAATCAACATGGGCGATTACCCCTGGCCGAGCGGACTTGAGGGTGACAACAGCTTCAAGACGCCACCCTCATCGGCCAAGGTTCTACTGCCGTAACGGCTTGATTTATTACCTAAGATGTTCCGTGAACTTCATGTGCGTCATCTCCACGATTTCATCATGAAGCCCACGTTGACAACATCGGATGGAAGTGATTCGTGCAATTGATTATTAATGACTTCTTAAACATTTTAATGAAATGCCTAATTCAAAAATGCATCTTGAAAAGCACCATATCATGCAAGCCACTCACCATAGCCGGGGTCAATGCATTTTCCGGTGAAATGGGTGTTAGTTTATTTCCATATAACAGTTAAGGTGACCCAGGTATGCCAAAAATAGCCTGAAATGCCTAGTTGTGCCTAAATTGGGGTGCCCGCATTAATAAGGCGCGCCCTGCGACCAAGGTAGCCAGTGTACTGTAGATATATCGTCATCCGGCATACGTGTAAAGACGTGGTTCATGCCCATGAGTGCATGGAAGACTTCCAGTGGGCTGGGGGTGTCATTGTTAGGGCCCGGGTCCCATACTTTGTGTTGTTCCGTCGCCAGGAGCCAGTAACGACGCATAGCCAGGTTCCAAGATGAGATAAACCGGCGGACCACGGCACCTCTCGTGTACGCGGCACGTAACGTGAATACGGTCTCGTTGCGAACTTGCCATATGGTGTGAAGCATCGTCGTGCGGAGCCATATCCATGCCATCTGGTTGGCTGTGAGGCTCGCGTCCCGTAATCCCGTGATGCCGAAAATAACCGTAGATAGTGTGACGGTGGTGGGGGAGCTGTAATAGCCATCCACTTGGCCCATATACCCAGCAGCCATTGCCAAACCCCTGCGAGTTGGCAGTCCAGAAATCTGTGCTCAATTGTTTCATCTGGAAAGTTGCATAAGCACGCCGCCGCGTGGGAGTACCGGTGGTGCAGTTGGGAATTGACCCCGATGGCCCGATGCATAAGCAGGTGCTGGACGTCGGTGGCCCGCTTGTCAACCAATGGGTGATCAACTGCCAAGGTAATGTTCTTGATCCAGGTGTAGCCCGGCCACTCGGGGTGCCAGCGCAGGCGACCCGGGTGCATCCTATGATTTTTATGTAGAAGTAGCCGGTATCCCCAGTCTGCCGTGTACTCGAAAAGGCACTTCGTCGTTGGGGTGCCGCCAGATGTGAGGACCCACCCAAATTCTAGCGGGTCTAGAGCAAGCGTGTCCAGGCGCCCCTTGCCAACATGTAGCCATGTGGTGTCACGTATCACTGTGGTGGGGTCCAGGGGTAACATGCACGCCTGTGACAGTGACCACGGGACCACTCGAATGCGGTGACATTGACATGCTGGAATGTAGGCATACGATGTAATCAATTTGCCGAGAAGTCCTTGACCGTCTGGTGTCTCCTGGAGCAATTGTATGGTAACGCACGTCGACGCGACCGCAACGATGCAGCCCTTATGTACGGACGTGTCGCGATCCGGGTAATAGCTCACCCATTCCCCGATTTGTAGGGGTTTGCGCGGGGTTGTCATGAGGGTATGCCATCCTGCGGGAATTGCTTGTAGAAGGTTGTCCCAAGCTGGTCGGCTGGGCATGTTTGCGATCCACGCGCTGATTTCCGTGTATGTCAGAAGGCGATATCGGTCACCGTCAGCCGCGTATAAATCGATGATTCGCGTAACTGGCGGGGTGGCCGTCAAAAAGCCCTCATATGGGTTGCGGCCGCTTAAAACACCAAACACATTATGCTCACTATCGCGCAGCAAATCATTGAAATATAATGGTTGGCGTGCCACCTCTTCCCTCGTGGTAGGGTGAGCAATTCTGTCCGGTTTTAGGTTCTTATAACCTTTCCACATACGTGCCCAGTACCATGGTAAGCCTTTGTACGAAGTGAGCGCACATGTAAGTATTGCTGCCCCCAAGTGCCATGATGTACCATTGGTGTGGGTATAGGTTGTGGCGAGAGCTTCTTGTGCCAACATACAACCAGGGTGTGCGTTTACGCCTATGAACGCGGTTAAGATCTGTCTGGTGTACACTGACCATAAACGCCACTCCATATTATGTAAGCCCAAGCCTCCTTGAACCCATGGCATATAGGACATGTCCCGATCGATCCATCCCGGCACCGTGTGTGTTATGATACCCTGCTGTTTCCAAACAAAATTGCTGCCGATTCGT